>JAHRHZ010000269.1:982941-998915 GCA_024137785.1 Ginglymostoma cirratum | reverse complement strand
TCCTCTACATCGGGGAAACCAAGCGGAGGCTTGGGGACCGCTTTGCAGAACACCTGCGCTCAGTTCGCAACAAACAACTGCACCTGCCAGTCGCGAACCATTTCAACTCCCCCTCCCATTCCTCAGATGACATGTCCATCCTTGGCCTCCTCCAATGCCACAGTGATGCCACCCGAAGGCTGCAGGAACAGCAAATCATATTCAGCCTGGGAACCCTGCAGCCCAATGGCATCAATGTGGATTTCACAAGCTTCAAAATCTCCCCTCCCCCAACCGCATCCCAAAACCAGCCTTGCTCATCTCCACCTCCCTAACCTGTTTTTCCTCTCACCTCAAGCCACACCCCCATCTCCTATCTACTAACATCATCCCGCCCCCTTGACCTGTCCATCCTCCCTGGACTGACCTATCTCCTCCCTACCCCGCTACCTACACTCACCTTTACTGGCTCCATCCCCGCCTCTTCGACTTGTCTGCCTCCTCTCCACCTATCCTCTCCTCTATCCATCCTCTATCCACCTCCCCCTCTCTCCCTATTTATTTCAGAACCCTCTTCCCCTCCCCCATTTCTGATGAAGGGTTTAGGCCCGAAACGTCAAGTTTTCCTGCTCCTATGATGCTGTTTGACCTGCTGTGTTCATCCAGCCCCATGCTTGTTATCTCAGATTCTCCAGCATCTGCAGTACCTTTTATCTCATCTATCCAATCTTTTTACATAATTAAAATTCTCCCGCCCAGGCAATATCCTGGTAAATCCCCTCTGCAACCTCCTGTGTGCAATTCACATATCCCCTGGATGTGAATGTGGATTGCAGAACTGCACACAGTACTCTAGCTGTGGCTAACCAACATTTTATATAGTTCCAGCTTAGCCTCTCTGCTCTTGAACTCCATGCCTCAACTAATAAAGGCAAGTCTCCTGTATGACTTCTTAACCACTTTATCTACCTGTCCTGCTCCAGTGTATGTGCAGTGACCTCCCTCTGATCCTCAGTGTTTTCCAGGATCCTAATGTTCATGATGTATTCCCTTTTTTATCTGCCAAAGTGCATCATCTTACATTTCTCTGGATTGAATTCCATTTGCCGCTAATCGATCCATCTGACCAACTCGTCTATATCCTCCTGTAATCTAAGATTTAACCTCTTCACTATTGGACAATTTCATATCATCCACGAACTTACTGACTGATCATATAACACAGAACTGTACAGCACAGGAACGGGCACTTCAGCCCACAATGTTGTGCCAAATACAACACCAAATTGAACTAATCACTTCTGCCTGCCCTTGGTCCATATCCCTCCATTCCTTGCATATTCACGTGTTTACCTAAAAGTCTCTTAAATGATCCATCCACATTCAAGTCAAAATCATTTACACGTACCACAAGCAGCAAGGTCCACAAAATTGATCCCTGTGTAATCCCATGGACACAGGCTTCCAATCACAAAATCACCCCTTGACAATCACCCTCTGCTTTCTGTCACACTGCCAATGGTGGATCCAATTTGGCATATTTCCTTGGATCCCCATGGGCCCTTATCTTCACTAGCACCGTCCCATGCAGGACCTTATCAAAAGCCTTACTGAAGTCCAAGTAGACTACATCAAAGCATTGCTCTCATCTACACATCTGCTCACCTCTTCAAAAAGTTCAGTCAAGTTGGTCAGACATGACCACTCCTTTACAAAACTACGCTGTCTATGCTCAATTAATCCCTGCTTCTCCACGTGCAGATTAATTTTATCCCTCAGAATTACTTGCTACAATTTCCCCACCACTGAGGCTAGACTGACTGGGCCGTAGTTTCATAGTTTACCCTTTGGTCCCTTCTTGAATAACTGTACCACATTGGCTGTCCGCCAGTCAGCTAGCATTTTTCCTGTAGCCAAAGACAAATTGAAAATTATTGTCAGTACCCGTGCTATTTTATCCCTTGTCTCACTCAGCAACCTGGGATACATTTCATCCAGCTTGGAGATTTAATTACTTTTATCTGCCTGACCACTTAGAACCTTCTCTCTATGTTAATTTCTTTAATTATAACTCAGTCTTTCTCCCTGATTTCTACACCCACATCGTCCCTCTCACTGACACACTGCATTCATTTAGAATGAAACCCCCACTATCATTATTCTTTTACTTTTGCACTTCTCTGAAATTCACCTACATATCTGATCTTCTATTTTTCTTGGACTGTTAGGGGCCCCTGCTCAGGATCCCACCACCCCTGCCAAATTAGTTTAAACCCTCCCCAACAGCACTAGCAAACCACCCCTGTAGATAGAATGTAGACATAGTAATAGTTGCCAGAGTAGCTACTTTCTCATGGTGCTGTGTACTCACTTGCTTGCCAGTTACGTGTGTATTGCGATGGAGGCTTTAGACCAGCTCCTGATGGCTTGTCACTGCCAGAGCATCAACTTGTTCGTAGAGAGCTTTCTTAAGATGGTGGCCAAGCTCCTGGAGTCTGACAAAGCAGCATTGCAGATCCTGGGAACAAATTCGGTAAGTCAGTTTCCCACATCCACAGCTTGAATTAACCCAAGCACTGGAGGTGAAGAAGGATTCTAGTTACTGATAACTGTTACAAACAGTAATAATTCCCATGGCATCTTTTAACTTCCCAAATTATTGTTGGGTAAATATTACATAATTACTTTCATTTGTCTTTGCTCAGAGGTAAAGAGACAACTTATTTCAAAGGTCAAACTTTCATTCTTGGCACAAGGATGCTGAAACTGTATCAACTATAACCTGTCCCAGACTAAAAGATAGGTATTGAGGATTATCAAATGAAAAACGATGGGTGAAATTAGAAGCAACAGTTCCATGTAAAAGGCTGTACAGAATATGGGATTCTGTGACACAAGGCGTACAGTGACAGAGATATTATTTCACAGGGATTTTAAAAGAAAGATTATTTAAAAAATGGTAAAACATTTCCATGAAGGGCAAGATAAGTAGCCTCTTTCTTTTCTGCAATGGCAGTATAATGATTCGAACAAGAATGAGATGAGTCCAAAGAGCTGGGAGGTGACAGAAAGAGGCTGTGTGATGTCTGGCTCATAGAATCAAATAACTGTTCAACGTTTTGCCCAAGCTACTTTTGCACAGTTTAATTATAAACTCACCTGGTCCTTCCCATTTTATCAAACTAAAACAATCTATTACTAGGCCTTTAGTTATAACTCTATCAGGTCTGTTTGAAATCTGTGCTGCTCTAAATAGAAACAGTTCATTGAACTTATTTGATTGACTATGGTTCTTAAAGAAGGGAAATCTTCTCCTTATAACTGTCTCTGGGGTGTTTTCCAAAGCCACAATATCAAACACTGTGTGCATCACTGAAGGGAGTGGTGTGTTATGGACCAGGCCAGATCCCCTTAAAATATCTTAAGAAGGTAGTCTAGACCCTACCGTTTTCTTATTTTAAAGATAGATGTGAAATGGGTGTTCCAGGTGTGAAGCAACTGGTCAAACCATTCAGCTTTAAGCAAAACAAAATGTATTTAAACACTATAGTTGAAACATGATCAAAGAAAGTGGCATTTCGAGTAACTGAACTATTGGAAAACCTAACTACCTGATACAGCAACTTAAAAAATTAACTGTTCCAACATAGTAACATCCCATAAACACACCCCTTGGCAAAAAGATAAATTCAAACACAGATTCTTACCGGCAGGAAGGAACGACATCCACAGACAGATTTCACAGAAAGTCAAAATAATCCTTTACTGAAGCTTGCAACACTTCTGGTACTCAAAACATCTTGTGACATCTTGTGGTCCCTTTAAGAGATAAAGTGCTTTTCTAAGCTTAGAGATTTATACAGAAAAAGAAGTGTCTGTATGTCGCTGAAGAGGTACAGCCAAGTCTAAAATGGAAACACGTATCAATTGGCTGCATGATTGGAAACCTTAGGCGAGTTTTGATTTTTTGGCAACTAGCTGGAATCAGCCAATCAATTTAAACCTGGCACTTGGCAATTGAAAGCCAATCGCATTTAAATCTGATGGTTTTGACAACCTCGGACCAATGCTATTGTAAGAAAATTGATATGTCTTCCAAAGTATATGAGGAGACTGGTTTTGAAAATCTGTGTGAGAGCAAACCGCCATCTGGGAAATAAGCATTGGGCTCTCACAAGAAATCACTAAGCTCTCTGAGAAAGCACCATTTATCCATAAAAGGTACCACCATGGCATTTCTAACTAAGAGTCCTTACAGGGAAAACATTCCCTGAAAGCCAGACCAGGAGAAGAAAGGCATTTATGACTGGAAAGACAGTGGAAATGGTAAAGCATTCCAGAAGTCACATTGGGTGTGGACTTTGAGAGACTAAATTTTAATTTTTTTCTTCTATTTGGGTTATATAAGTGAGACTTGTGTTTATTGAAATTGCATAACAGCAGAATATTGTTCAGTTTGGTCATAGTTAGGAGTTAGCGGGGAATCATTCGATCTGTTAGTAATTCCATTAATTTGTTCACTATTAGGGTTAAATAAATAAATTGTTACTTGTTACTTATGAAATGAATATCAGAGATCTTCTTTCATTTAACCTCCGTAACAAGCAGAATCTATTTTAGTAAAAAAGATATTTTTCTCCAACAGTTCATAAAGTTTGCAAACATCGAAGAGGACACACCTTCATATCACAGAAGCTATGATTTCTTCGTCTCCAGGTTTAGTGAAATGTGCCATTCAGGACACGATGATGCTACAGACAGAACTAAGTGAGTACATACCGAGAAGATACCCAACATAGTTCTATTTACAGGGCATTAAGGAGAGATTTTCAATCTCTATCCCACTGAAGTGAGTTTCTAAAGCGTAATTAGTCATTACTGAAAAGAATTGTCATGACTTGCTTTAATTGACTGTTCATTGTTACAATATGGAGACAGTAAGGACTGCACACGATGGAAGCTAGAGTCAATAAATGTTTCAGGCTGAAACATGACTTTCCTGCTCCTTGGATGCTGTCTGACCTGCTGTGCTTTTCCAGCTCCACAGTTATTGACCCATAGTTACAATATGTCTGAAATTCATTGGGTCCACTGCATGGATGTAATAGAGAGCTATGAATGCATGTTTAAAGGATACCACATTGTCACAATTTGTCAGCTTGGCTCATTCCCCGATTGAAGCTGATACTACCTACATCTGTGGAGGTCCATTGGCACCTACTGCCCTGATCCTTCGACAACTATTCTGCTAGGATGACCAGGAGCCCATCTGAAGGCCAAAGATTAATCCTATCCATCAACTCTTGCTTCAGTTGCTTCATGTCAGACAGCTATTGGGGATTTTCTATTTACCTAAATGGATTGCATGTCAATTGTTCATGGCAAGAATTCATTTGATACTTAATAATGGTGCACCATGAGAAATTCCTAGTATTGTCTGGGATTTTCCACCCTCCCTCTGACAAAGCCCTCTGATATTGAGGGAGAGAGGATGGGAAACTCATTTTCCTTCTTCCTTCCTACTAGACTTTAAGTAAGCCCTTCCACCAGGTGAAATCCGAGTACCTTTTGCTGTTTTCTGTCCATCAGGATTCGTATGGCTGGTATAAAGGGTCTGCAGGGTGTGGTAAGGAAGACAGTTAACGATGAGCTCCAGGCCAACATCTGGGAACCCCAGCACATGGATAAAATTGTCCCCTCCCTCCTTTTCAATTTGCAACAAGCAGAAGAAGCTGAGAGGTAAGCCATGAAGTTCCTTCCTTGCATTATGTCAACATCTCTCTCTCTCTCTCTCTTTGCCTTTCACTCCTCTATGGTTTTTCATTCCTTCCGTGATCTTCCACATCAGCTATGGTCAAACCTAGGACCTTCCTCAATTTTTACAAGTTTAATTTCCAAACACCTGGAGAAAGACTTAACAACTGTCATAGTGATGGATGTGTAAAGGGCTGTCTAATGAATTTCTGCAGTACATCCTGTAGATGGTAAACACTGCTACTAATGAATGTTGGTGGTAGAGGAAGTGACTGTTTGTGAATTTTTGCCAATCAATCATGCTGCTTTGTGCAGAATCATAGAATCCCAGCAGTGCAGATAGAGGCTATTCAGCACACTGAATCTGCACTAACCCTCCGAAGTGCATCCCACCCAGACCCAGCACGCCCCCACCCTATCCCTGTAACCCCGCTTTTTACCATGGCTAATCCACCTAGCCTGTACATCCTTGGACACTACGGCACAATTTTTTTAAGCATAGCCAAACCACTTAATGTGTACATCTTTGGACTGTGGGAGGAAACCGGAGCACCTGTGAAAACCCACAGATGATTTCAAGCTTCTTCAGTGTTGTGGGAGCTGCACTCGTCCAGTCAAGTGAAGAGTATTGCATTCCTGATTTGTGCTGTTATATGGTGATCAGGTTTTGAGGAGTTAAGAGGTGAGTTATTCACTGCAGCGTTCCTAGAACCTGACCTGCTCTGCAACCACCATATTTACATGTTGTTACTTTTATTTATTTTTACTTTTTCATTTATATGGTCTGAATGTGAACAATCCCACTTCTGACCTTGTGATGGAGGGAAGATCATTGATGAAGCAGCTTAAATTGTTTGAGCTAGGCGATTATCCTGAAGAGGTACTGCAGAGATGTCTTGAAACTGAGATGATTGATCTCAAGCAACCACAACCATTTTGCTTTATGCCAGGTATGAATCCAACCAGCAGAGGTTTTCCCAAGATTCCCATTGACTCCAATTTTACCAGGGCTTCTTGAGACCATACTTGGTAAAGATATTTTCAAATCAACCTGTTTGGAGCTGCTATTACACAACTCTTGAGCAGGAGTGACTAGAACCCTGACCTCCTTATCCAGAGGTGTGGACACCACCACTGTAACACAAGCGCCCCTTAATTAAGGTAAAGTCATCATAGTCGTCAGATCATAGCTGTTCTTTCATTAGAGAGAGATGACCAGTGGTGGTTTAGCCTGAGGGTCACCTCAAGTGAGGGGGGAGACTAGTGAAACCACCCTGTCGATGTCACCCTGCACCATAAACCAACCATCCAGCCAATTGGCCAACTGAGCTAACTGACTGCTATCCATACTTAATGAATCCTGATCTGATGTTAAATGCAGTCACTCTCACCTCACCTCTGGGCTCAGCTCCTTTGAAACATGATTGGAGCAAAGCTGCATTGAGGTCAGGAGGCTGAGTGGTCCTGAAGCTCAAACTGAGTGGTAAGAGATCAGGTTATTGCTGAGCAACTTTCACCTGATACCACTGCTATTGATAATTGCCAGCAGTCTGATATGGATTTGTTGGATTTGTTATGCTATTTGTGGATGGGACAAAGCTGTAAAAGTTTCCACATTGCTGGTCATCTCTTATTGTGGATTTACTGAAACAGCTTGGATGGGATTACAGTGCACAAGTCTCCAGTACTGTGAAGGTTCTAAAGTTATCAGGCCCTGTAAGTTTTACATCATCTAGTGCCATCAGCAGTTTTTGACTGTAGTATGTGTGATTTTGGGGACTTCAAATAGGGACCGAGATAAATCATCTACTTGGCGCTTCTGTGTGAAGGTTGTTAGAAGTGCTTCAGCCTTACCTTTTGCACAGATGTGCCATGCTACCCAATCATTGAGGAGGGGGAGTTCTTTTTCAGTCATTTGTGAGATGTGGATGTTGGTGGCTAGCCAGCATTTATTGCTTGTCTCTACTTGCCTTTGAGAAGGTGGTGGTGAGCTGCCTTCTTGAACTGCTGCAGTCCACCTGCTGTGAGTTGACCCACAATACCATTAGGGAGGGAATTCCAGGATTTTAATTCAGCGACAGTGAAGGAACAGCAATATATAATCTGAGTCAGGATGCTGAGTAGCTTTGAGGGGAACTTGAAGGTAATGATGTTCCCATGTATCTGCTGCTGTTGTCCTTCCAGATGGAAGGGGTTGTGGGTTTGGAGGTGCTGTTTGAGGATTTTGGTGAATTCCTGCAGTGCATATTATAGACAGCACAGACTGCTGCTACTGAGCGTCGGTGGAGGAGAGAGTGGATGCTCGTGGATGTAGTGCCAGTCAACTGGCTGCTTTGTCCTGGACGGTGTCAAACGTCTTGAGTGTTGTTGGAATAGTATTCTTCCAGGCAAGTGGAAGTATTCCATCACACACCTGACTTGTGCCTTGTAGTCGATGGGCAGATTTTTGGAAATCAGGAGGTGACTGACTCACTGCGGTATTCTGAGCCTTTGAACTGCTGTTGTAGCCACTGTGATTATATAGTGAGACCAGTTAAGTTTCTAATCAATGATAACCCCAAGGATGTTGATAGTGGCAGATTCGACGATGGTAACACCATTGAATGTCAAGAGACAATGGTTAGATTGTCTCTTAATGGAGATGGTCATTACCTGGCATTTTAGTACGAATTTTACATGCCGCTTGTCAGCCCAAGCCTGATATTGTTCAGATCTTATTGCATTTGAACATGGAGTGCTTCAGTATCTAAGGAGTCGCAAATGGTGCTGAACATTGTGCATTCATTGGGGAACAAGCCCACTTCTGACCTTATGATGGACAGAAGATTATTGATGAAGCAGCTGAAGAAGGCCGGGCCTAGGACACTACCCTGACAAACTCTTGCGGAGATGTCCTGGAGCTGAGATGACTGATCTGCAACAACCACAACCATCTTCCTACAAGCCAGGTATGACTCCAACCACTGGAGAGTTTGCCCCCAATATCCATTGATTCCAGTTTTGCCACACTCCTTGATGCCACACTCAGTCAACTGCTGCTGCCTTGATGTCAAGGGCTGTCACTCTCAGCACACCGCTGGAATTCAGCTCTTTTGTCCATGTTTGAACCAAGGCTGTAATGAGGTTAGAGCTGAGTGGCCCTGGGGAAACCAAACTGACCGTCACTGAGCAGGTTATTGCTGAGCAGGTGCTGCTTGATAACACCGTTACTGACACCTTCCACCACTTTACTGATGATCGAGAGGAGACTGCTGGGGTCGTAATTGGCTGGGCTAGTATTGTCCTGCTTTTATGCATAGGACATACCTGGGCAATTTTCCACATTGTCAGGTAGATACCACTGTTGTAACTGTGCTGGAAGAACTTGGCTAGGGGAGTGGCAAATTCTGGAGCACAAGCCTTCAGCACTAATTGCTGGAATGTTGTCAGGGCCTATGCAGTACCCAGTGTCTCCAACCATTTCTTGATGTCATATGGAGTGAGTCAAATTGGCTGAAGACTGGTATCTGCAATGCTGGGGACCACTAGAGGAGGCCGCAATGGATCATCCACTGGGCACTTCTAGCTGAAGATTGCTGTGAAAGCTTTAACCTTATCTTTTGCACTGATATGCTGGACCCTCCATCATTGAGGATGGAGATACTTGTGGAGACTCCTCCTCCAGTGAGTTGTTTCATCGGCCATCACCATTCACGACTGGATGTGGCAGGACTCCAGAGCTGAGATTTGATCCATTGGTTGTGGGATCCTTGCTGTGTTCATCATTTGCCGCTTCTGCTGTTTGGCATGCAAGTAGTCCCATTTGGTAGCTTTACCAGCTTGACACCTCATTTCAACACTGGTGCTGCTCCTGGCATGCCTTCCTGCACTCTCCATTGAACCAGGGTCAGTCCCCTGGTCTGTGATAATGGCTGAGTGGGGGATATGCCGGGCCATGAAATCTCAGATTGTACTGGAGTTCAATTCTGCTGCTGTTGATGGATACCCATTCTTAACTTGTTAGATCTGTTCAAAGGCTCTCCCATTTAGATATTTGTGGAGACTCCACTTCCTATTTGTTAAAAGAACAAGGGCAAAGAAAATTACAGCACAGGAACAGGCCCTTCAGCCCTCCAGCCCTCCAAGCCTGCGCCGATCCAGATCCTCTATCTAAACCTGTCACCTATTTTCCAAGGACCTGTATTCCTCTGCTTCCTGCCCATTCATGTGTCTGTCTAGATACATTTTAAATGACGCTATCGTGCCCGCCTCTACCACCTCCACTGGCAACGCGTTCCAGGCACCCACCACCCTCTGTGTAAAGAACTTTCCATGCATATCTCCCTTAAACATTTCCCCTCTCACCTTGAAATCGTGACCCCTAGTAATTGAGTCCCCGACTCTGGGAAAAAGCTTCTTGTCATCCACCCTGTCTATACCTCTCATGATTTTGTAGACCTCAATCAGGTTCCCCCCTCAACCTCTGTCTTTCTAATGTTAATAACCCTAATCTACTCAACCTCTCTTCATAGCAAGCGCCATCCATACCACGCAACATCCTGGTGAACCTCCTCTGCGCCCTCTCCAAAGCATCCACATCCTTTTGGTAATGTGGCGACCAGAACTGTACGCAGTATTCCAAATGTGGTCGAACCAAAGTCCTATACAACTGTGACATGACCTGCCAACTCTTGTACTCAATACCCCGTTCGATGAATGAAAGCATGCCATATGCCTTCTTGACCACTCTATCGACCTGCGTTGCCACCTTCAGGGTACAATGGACCTGAACATCCAGATCTCTTTGTGCATCAATTTTCCCCAGGGCTTTTCCATTTACCGTATAGTTCACTCTTGAACTGAATCTTCTTGGTTTTTTAATGTCCATCACCATTCAAACCTGGCTGTAGCTGGACTGCGGAGCTTAGATTTGATCCATTTTTTGTGGAATCACTCAGCTCTAACACACATTGCTATACTATTTGACATGTTGTGGTTGGTTTGTTCACCGAGCTGGTTCATTAGTTTGCAGATGTTTCATTGATGTGATGGGTAACATCATCAGTGCAGCCTCCGATGAAGCGTTGTTGTATTTTCCCGCATGCTATTTAAACACCAGGGTTCATTAGAATTGATTACCTCATTTCCAGTTTTTCTTTACAATGGTGTGTACATAGGGTCTAATTCTATGTGTTTTTTGATGGCCTTCTTGGTGGAGAACCAGGTCTGCAGGACATTTGACATGATAGTTGTCCTGTGATGTAGTTTCACCACCTCATTCTTAGTTCTGCCTGGTTGAGTTCTTGGGATGCCCTCTTACATTCTTCATTCATTCTTGTATCTCTTCTTGCTATGTCTTGTTTTTAGATGCTGAATTTGGCATCTCTTTAAAACCTTGCCTGCCTCTAAAGCCAGTAATTCAGTCTAAATCAGACTATTACATTCAATCCTTGACTAAATGTCCAATCCTACATTTTTCTGTTGCTAAGAACACCTTGTACCACACCTGTATTTTCACACATCTCAGACCCTGTTTGCTGATAAAACTGACATCTATGTCCTTTCACGCCAATGCAAATATTCTCACTCTATCGTAGCCAACTTCCAATTCCTGAAACTCTGTAACCTGTAATTCATCTCAAACTTTGCTGCTGGTATATTATTACACTCCAAATCTCAACACCTATTGTTCTGTACTCACTGACTTACACTAGTTCCTAACCTCAACCACTTCACCATAACATTTCCTTCCTTTTATTTGTTATTTAATCTGGATCACATTTAGTTCATTCTAATTCTCCTTAATTAATCTTTTCAGTCGTTCTCCATCGCCACTGCAAGAAACTGAGAAGGAGAAGGAGAGCCCTGCTGCCGTGGCTGAAGGTTGCCTTCGAGAGCTACTGGGCCGTGCAGCGTATGGAAACATCAAAAATGCCATCAAGCCAGTTTTAATGTACGTGATGTGTTTTGTTGAATATAGTCCAACAGACTGGATATTTTGTGGCTAAAATTTGATGACATCACAGTGGAGCTGCATTTAATCAACGTTATGTAAGGACAGAAGAAATATGACAGGCCATGTACGTTCTCCCCCTATCATTGGTTCCAACCACCCATTCAATCCACTGTTCTGAAAAGTTGTACCAGATTTGAAATGTTAATTCTGTTTCTCTTGTTCACAGATACTGCCAGACCTGCTGAGTTTCTCCAGCATTTTAGATGACAAGGTGTAGAGCTGGATGAACACAGCAGGCCAAGCAGCATCATAGGAGCAGGAAAGCTTGACGTTTCGGGTCTAGACCCTTCATCAGAACCAAAACGTCAAGCTTTCCTGCTCCTATGATGCTGCTTGGCCTGCTGTGTTCATCCAGCTCCACACCTTGTTATCTCGGATTCTCCAGCATCTGCAGTTCCTATTGTCTCTTCTCCAGCATTCTCTTTGTTACAGATTTCCAGCATCCATAGCATATGCTTTATTTGTTTAATCCTCTCTCACTGCCCTATCATTGACTCTGCCCAACCATTTAATTCCATTCCACACCCATGTACATTTTCCCCATCACTGACTCTATACACTCTTTAATGTCCTTCCACAGCCTCCTGTAAACTGTTCACCATTACTGAGTCCATGCATCCATTTAATCCCCTCTCATAGACCCATAGACTCTTTTCCCTATCACTAACTCAGCATACCCATTTAATCCCCTGCCCACAGATAAATGTACACTGTCTCCTAACACTGACACTACCCAACCATTTAAACCACTTTGACAGCCCTGTTAACTCTTTGTGATCACAGACTTAGCCAGCTACTATTCTCCTTCCAATCTACATGACTATAGAAAGAAACATAAAGAAATAAAAACCGGAGTAGGCCATTCAGCCCCTTGAGCCTGTTCCACCATTCAATATGATCATGGCTGATCATCTAACTCAGTACCCTGTTCCATCTTTCAACCAGTATCTTTTTATCCCTTTAGCTCTAAGAACTATATCTAACTCCTTCCTGAAAACATTCAGTATTTTGGCTTTAACCACTTCCTGTGGCAGAGAATTCCACCGACATACCACTCTTTGGTAAACAAATTTCTCCTTATCTTAGTCCTAGATGGCCTACCATGCATTCTTAGTCTGTGATCCCTTGGTTCTGGACTCCCTGGTCGTTGGTAATATCCTTGCTGTGTTTAATCTGTCTCATCCTGTTAGAATTTTATAGGGTTCTATAAGATCCCCCGCATTCTTCTAAACTCCAGTGAATATAGTCCTAAACAATCCAACCTGTCTTCATTCATCAGTCCTGCCATCTCAGAAAACAGTCTGGTTAATCTTCATGCACCCCCTCCTTAGCCAGAACATCCTTCCTCAGAGGCATACTAAAACTGTACACGATGTCCTAGGGACAATCTCACCAAGACCTGTAAAATTGCAGCAAGACATCCCTGCTTCGGTTCTTGAATCCTCTTGCTATAAAAGCCAATATACCATTTGCGTTTTTCACTGCCTGATGCACCTGCAGACTTACTTATATTGATGTTGTATAAGGACCTCCAGGTCTCGTGTCATGCCATCATAGTTCCTCTATTTAGATTCAGGACCATGGTCATAGAGTCATACAGCACAGAAACAGACCCTTCGGTCCAACTCGTCCATGCTGAATAATTTTCCCAAACTAACCTAGTCTCACTTGCCCGCCTTTGGCCCATATTCCTCTCAACATATCATATACATGTACCTATCCAAATGTATTTTAAATGTTGGAACTGCGCGTGCATTTACCACTTCTTCTGGCATTCATTCCACATATGAACCATTCTCTGTGTGAAAAAGTTGTCCCTCAGGTCCCTTTTAGATCTTTCTCCTCTCATCTTAAAAAATATGTCCCCTAGTTTTGAACTCTCCCATCGTACGGAAAAGACCCTTACCATTCACCTTATCTATGCCCCTCATGATTTCATAAACCTCTATAAGGTCGCCTCACAACCTCCTATACTCCAGTGGGAAAAGTCCCAGCCTATCCAGCCTCTCACAGAAACATAGAAGATAGGAACAGGAGGAGGCCATTTGGCCCTTCAAGCCTGCTCCACCATTCATCACGATCATGGCTGATCGTCCAACTCAATAGCCTAATCCTGCTTTCTCCACAAACCCTCCAGTCTCTTCAACATCCTGGTAAATCTTTTATGAACCCTCTCCAATTTAATAATAGCCTTCCTATAGCAGGGCAACCAGACCTGTACACAGCACTCGAACAGTGGCCTCACCAACGTCCTGTACAACCTCAACATTAGATCCCGATGCCTATACTCAATGGTCTGAGCAATGAAGACAAGTGTGCTAAACGCCTTCTTAACTACCTTGTCTACCTGTGACTCAGCTTTCAAAGAACAATATAAGTGACCTCCTAAGTCTCTCTGTTTGACAACACCACACAGGGCCCTACCATTAACTGTTGATCTCAGGATTGACAATGCCACTCTCCATCTAATTGAAGAATTCTGTCTTGTTATGGCCATTCTTTCCCAGGGCCTCCCACAGTTTGATTGCCAATTATTTCTTTCTCAATCCACAATACCCAGTCTAGGATGGCCTGTCCTCTAGTTGGTTCCTCAACTATCATAGAAGAGAGGTGGTAATCTTGAATCTCAATGCAGACAAAAACAACATCAACTTACATTGGGGAGAAAGTGGGAACAGAAGGATTTTGGGGTGCAAGGGCTGATCATCTAACTCAGTACCCTGTTCCATCTTTCAACCAGTATCTTTTGATCCCTTTAGCCCTAAAGGGCTGAAGGTGGCAGGACAGGCTAATATGGTAGTTAAGAATGCATAATGGACACTTGTCTTCATCTATTTTTGGCATAGATTATAAGAGCAGGGACGTTACGTTTCAACTGTACAAAACCTTGGTTGGGCTACAATTGGAGTACTATGGGCAGTTCTGATTACTACAGTATTGGAAGGGTGTGACAGCAATGGAAGGAGTGCCAAGCCAATTCACCATGATGTCACCTGGGCTGGAGCAATGAAGAGGCTGGAAGAGCTTGTGTTCTTTTCTTTAGTGCAGGGACAGCTGAGAGGGGATCTGACTGAGGTAAATAAGATTGAGGGGCATGGACAGGGTGGATAGAAAGCAGCTGTTCCCTCAATTGAAAGGTCAGTAACAAGTGGGTATAATTTTAAGGTGAAAGGCAGGAGGTTTAGAGAGATTTCAGGAAAATTGTTTTCACCTACAGGGTGATAAAAATCTTGACTGGGAGGGTAGTTTGAGGCAAGAAATCTTACAACCTTTAAAAAGTATGTGGATGAGTATTAGAAATGTCATAATGTTCAAGAAGTGCTAGAAAGTGGGACTAGGTTAGTTTTAGAATAGCTTTCCTCATTGCAGACTGGATGAACCAAAGGGTCTCTTTTATATTGTATGATTCTATGACTGTATGATTTGACGCTATGGTCAGATGTCTAAAAGTCTGATCAAAGGGATGGTTTTCTTAAAGGATGAAAATGAGGGAGGTGGAGAGGTTTAGAAAGGAAATTGAAGACTTACGGGCCGGACATCTGAAGGCATGGCCGCTGATGACGAAACAATTAAAATCAGGGATGAGCCAGAAACCAGAATTGGAATGTAAAGGATGGGAGGGGACAAGGACATGGAGAGATTTGAAAGCAAACATGATGCACTCTCCCCAGTGCTTAACAACAATAAAAGTTAAAGACAAAAGTTGGATTTATTTAACTCCTATCATGGCAGAAATTGACAGGATGGGCCATTGTAAATAAAAGTAAATCCTTGTCATTTGTTCCTTAGGCACTTAGATAACCACTCACTGTGGGAGCCTAAGCTGTTTGCAGTCCGGTGTTTCAAGATCATCATGTATTCTGTTCAGGTAAGTGTTTGACGTTTAGTGTTCACTAAATCTCCCGATTGGGTCCCATACATTAATTTAACTATTGGTAAAGGAACTACAGCGTCATGGTTACAGTCCTTTTTTATCATAAACAACAACATCCACCATTAGACTCAACAGATTAAGTCTATCTCCTCACTTTCCAGAGGGTAGGTAAGGACAGTGTTTGGACTGATCACTGTTAGATTGCAGTAAACCAGTTTGTTTGAAATGCATTAGAGATAAAAGGTACTGCAGATGCTGGAGAATCCGAGATAACAAGCATGGGGCTGGATGAACACAGCAGGTCAAGCAGCATCATAGGAGCAGGAAAACTTGACGTTTCGGGCCTAAACCCTTCATCAGAAAATGATGATT
>JAHRHZ010000269.1:940731-982541 GCA_024137785.1 Ginglymostoma cirratum | reverse complement strand
ATGAAGGGTTTTCTGATGAAGGGTTTAGGCCCGAAATGTCAAGTTTTCCTGCTCCTATGATGCTGCTTGACCTGCTGTGTTCATCCAGCCCCATGTTTGTTTGAAATGCATTGTTCAGTTATTTCAAACTTGCTATTAGAGTTGTCGAACTGAGTTTAGTGGACAGAGGCTCAATAAAGCATTTATTTATAAGTCACGCTGTGCAAGTCATGTTTATTGTTAAGTACATTAAAGAATATGGGGATATAGCTAAGGAACTGTGGGATATGGTGAGGGGAATGGGGCTATGGTGACTGGATGATGTATTGTCTCCCTGATGCCAGTGTCAGGGATGTTTCAGAGCAAATGCAGGACATTCGGAGGGAGGATGGTGAACAGCCAACAGTTATGGTACATGTCGGTATGAATGATATGGGTAAAAAAAGATGTTCTGCAAAAGGAGTTTGAAGAGTTGGGTAGTAGATTAAGGAGAAGAACTACTAAGGTTGTAATCTCCGGATTACTTCCAGTGCCATGCTGTACTTAGAATAGGAGTAGGAAGATAGGTCAGATGAATCTGTGGCTAAAGGGATGGTGTAGGAGAGAGGGCTAGAGATTTTTGGATCATTAAGACAGTTTAAGGGTAGTTGGGACCCACAAGCTCAGCAGGTTGCACCTGAACCGGAACAGCCCAATATCCATTCTGGAAGGTTTCCTCGTGCTGTTGGGGTTTTGGTAGAGGATGGGACATGGAATGGATGTAAAGTTGGGAGCAAGGTCCAATTCAGGATAGAAAGAATACCAGGACAGTTCTGCAGGAAGAGAAGACATGGAATTCAGGACCAGCATGTTCCTGTAAGTGTGAAGGGTAAGGGCAGCAAGTTCAGAGAGCGCTGGAAATCAAGGGCTACCAAGAGTTTGATAAAGAAAAACATGAAAGCATATGCTAGGTACAGAGCATTAAAAACAATGGAGGCTTTTTAGAAGTCTCGTAATGGAGGGTACTTGTAGAAGAAATTCAGAGGGCAATGAGGGGCCTTAAAATATCTTCGGAAGATAAAATTAAGGGAAACCCGATAGCATCTTATAAGTATAATAAAAGCGAGAAGATTATCAGAGAAAGTGTGTGGCTGATTAGAGACCAAAGGGGCAATTTGTGTGTGGAGCCAGAGGACATGGGTGAGGTCTAAAATTAATATTTCGTATCTATATTCACAGAAGAGACAGATATTTTCGCTGGACATTCCAGTTTGGGATGATGAGGTTCAAGACAATGTTAGGATTAATAAGGAGAACATATTAGATAATTCAGTGGGCATAATGGTGCATAAATCCCACGGCCTGATGTGATGTATCCCGGGCTGTTATGGAAGGCAAGGGAGGAGATTGCTAGAGCCCCAGCAGAGATATTCAATACTTCGCTCGGCACGGGTGAAGTTCAAGCTGACTGAAGGATAACTAATGTGGTTCCTTTGTTCAAGAAGGACAGCAAAGATAGGCCAGGTAATCACAGACCAGGTTACAAAGGGACATTGATAGGACACAGAGCTGGGCTGAGAAGTGGCAGGTGGAGTTTAACCCTGAAAAGTGTGAGGTGATTGATTTTGAAAGGACAAATTTGAAAGCAGAATACAGGGTTAACTGAAAGATTCTTGGCAGTGTGGAGAAGCAGAGGGATCTCGGGGTTCATGTCCACAGTTCCCTAAAAGCTGCCACCCAGGTGGATAGAGTTGTTAAGAAGGCATATGGTGTGTTAGCTTTCATTAATAGAGGGATTGAGTTCAAGAGCCGTGAAGTTATGCTCCAGCTATACAAAAGCCTGGTCCGGCCACATCTGGAGTATTGTGTCCAGTTCTGGTCGCCTCATTACAGGAAAGGTGTGGAAGCGCTGGAAAAGGTGCAGAGGAGATTTACTTGGATGTTGCCTGGAATGGAGGGAAGGTCTTACGAGGAAAGGTTGAGAGAGCTAGGGCTTTTCTCTTTAGAACGACGAAGGATGAGAGGAGACTTGATAGAGGTGTACAAAATGATCAGAGGTATAGATAGAGTGGACAGCCAGAGACTTTTTCCTCGGGTGGAGGTAACTATTACGAGGGGGGATAGTTTTAAAATGAGTGGAGGTAGATATGGGGAGACGTCAGAGGTAGGTTCTTTACTCAGAGAGTGTTCGGGGCGTGGAATGCATTGCCGGAGAGGGTAGTGGAGTCGGCCTCATTAGGCGCATTTAAGAGGCAATTAGATAGGCATATAGATGATAGCATAAGATAGGGGGTGGAGGTTAAATAGACCTTAGGTTTCGGGTAAAAGTTCAGCAGAGCATCGTGGGCTGAAGGGCCTGTACTGTCCCTTTACCCTATCCCCGTGGACTGTGGAGGAAACTGGATAACCCAGAAGAAACCCATGCAGATATGGGGACAACGTGCAAACTCCACACAGTCACCTGAGGGAAGAATTGATCCTGGGTCCGTGGCGTTGTGAAGCAGCAGTGCTAATCACTGAGTCACTGTGCCACACAAAAATTATTGGAAGAATTCTGAGGGGCAGGATTAATCAACACTTGGAAAGGCAAGGCTGAGCAAGGATATTCAGCATGAATTTACTGGAAGGGGATCCTATCCACCTAATTTAATTGCGTTTTTTGAAACGGTGACGAGAAATATTGATCAGCTTAGTATAGTTGATGTGGTTTACACAGCATTTAGAACTATGGAAAGTGCTGCCTGAGACGGTGGTGGAGGCAGGTATTCTTGCAACATTTAAGAAGCAACTGGAAGAGTTCTTAAAATGCCAGGGCATCCAGGTAAATGAGATTAGTACAGTTCGATGTTTGTTGGTCGGGGTAGCCATGGTTGGCTGAAGGGCCTGTTTCAATATTGTATGACTGGGACATATGGATAGGGAACTGGGGATGTGGTGAAGGGATTAGGGAATATGGTAAAGGGACTAGGGGAGTAGGATGAAGGGACCAAAGGATATTGTGAAGGGATTGAAGGAATATGACAAATGTACTAGAGAAATATGGCAAATGGATGGAGGATATAGTTCAGAGATCAGAGTATATGATGAATGGACTGAAAAATATGGTGAACAGACAGAGGAGTCTGTAGTGAAGGAACAGAGTGAAATGGTTAAAACACATGAGAATATGATGAAGAGAGTGGAGAATATGATGAAGTCACCAGGTGGTAGGGTGCAATTAAGATTTTTTTTTAATTCCTAGGATCTGATTGTCATTTTTAAGGCCAGTATCATTGCTTATTCTTTACTGCCACTAAGAAGCTGGTGAGGATCCACCTGGTTGAAAAGCTCCACATCTCCTACAGTGTTACACTGAACGAACAGTGATATTTTTCAAAGTCAGGATGGTGAATAGCTTGGACCGAAACTTGCAAGTGCTGGTGTTTGCTTGTATCTGCTGCCGTTGTCCTTGGGTTTGGAAAAAATGCTCTCGAAAAAGCCTTGTTGAGTTTCTGCATGGAAATAGACCTTTCATTCCAACTCGTCCATGCTGACTAGATATCCTAACCTGATCTAGTCCGATTGCCAGCATTTGCCCCATACCCCTCTAAACCCTTCCTATTTATGTACCAATCCAGATGCCTTTTAAATGTCATAATTGTACCCACCCACCACCTCCTCTGGCAGCTCATTCCATACGCTCACCACCCTCTGCATGAAAAAGTTGCCCCTTATGTCCCTTTTAAATCTTTCTCTTCTCACCTTAAACGTATGCCCTCTAGTTTTGGACTCCCCTACCCCGGGGAAAAGACCTCGACTATTCACCCTATCCATGCCCCTCAGGATTTCATAAATCTCCTTATGGTCACTCCTCAGCCTGCATCCTCACATCTTGCCTTCTGTAAAGACTGTATTCCATTCTCCCAGTTCCTCTGTCTTCATCACATGAGTTCCGATGATGCAAACTTCGACAAGGGGGCCACTGAAATGCCCACCTTCTTTCTCAACCAAGGATTCCCATAGTTGACAGGGCCCTCAGTTGGGTCCAACACATTCCCCACACTTCACCCTTCAGCCTCTCTCTTAACTCCGACAATAGCAATAGGAATCCTCCTTGTCCTCACCTACCATCCCACCAGCTTCCACATCCAGAGGATTGTTAGCCACTATTTCCACCACCTCCAGCGGGATGTCATGACCAGACCGGTATTCTCCTCCCGTCCCTTGCCAGCCTTCTGCAGAAACCATTTCCTCCGGAAAACCCTAGTCCACTCATTCTTCATTCCCAACAACCTCCCTCAGCCCCATGGCACCTGTCCCCACAGCCGCAGAAGGTGTAACGCCTGACCTTATACTTCTTCCCTCCTCTGTACCCAAGGGCCCAAACACACTTGCCAGGTGAACCAGCTCTTTACCTGCACTTCACACAATCCAGTCAACTGCAATTGCTGCTCACAATGTGGTCCCCTCTACATGGGGAAAATGAAATGTGGACTGGGTGATTGCTTTGCAGTCCTATGTGCTGTCTGCAAAAAAGACCCTGAGCCTCTAGGTGCCTGCCACTTCAACACACCACCTTGTTCTCTGACCAACATCTCTGTCTCAGGCTTGCCACAATGCTCCAGTGAAGCTCAGCGCAAGCTAGACAAACAGCACCTCATTTTCCACTTGGGAACTCTACAGCCTTCTGGACTCAATAACGAGTTCAACAACTTTAGGGCTTGAACTTCTCCTAAGTCCTTACCCACACACCAGGCCTTGTTATCACATGGTCTGCTATTACACGCAACTCATTGTTAGGCACTAACAGTCCCCATTAATAGCTTCACTCTCCTACCCTGAATATTATCCACTCCTTTGTCTGTTCAACTGTTTTTCAGTCTCTTTGGGCTCTACTCCACCCATTGTTTACTCCTTACCCCTCCTGCCGCCCTCTCTTCTGCATAAAAACCAACATTTTCCTAGCTACCATCAGTTCTGAGGAAGGGTCACTAGACCAAAATGTTAACTCTGATTTCTCTGCACAGATGCTGCCAGACCTGCTGAGCTTTTCCAGAAATTTCTGGGGTTTTTTTCTGATTTCCAGTATCCGCAGTTGTTGCGGTTTTTACCCAGCCTATTCACCCTCGCCCTCTAGCCCAAACTCTCCAACCCTGGCAACGTCCTTGTAAATCTTTTCTGAACCCTTTCATGTTTAACAACATCTTTCATATAGCAAGGAGATCAGAATTGATCACAGGAATTTTCCAATAATCAACGACGGTTTCATGGTCATTATTTAACCCTTAATTCCAGATTTTCATTGAATTCAAATTCTATCATCTACCGTGCCATTCAAAATCAGGTCCACAGAACATTACTTGGATATCTGGATTAATAGTCTAGTGATAGGACCACTATGGAATCTCCCTCCGTTCTCTGACCTGCGCTTGTTGCCACAATTTTTATATGACTAGTCCAATTCACTTACTGGTCAATGGCAACTACCAGGATGTTGTTGGTGAGGGATTCAGTAATGGTAATACCACTGACTAATGGGGGCGGTGATGGGTTAGATTCTCATTTTAAGATGTTCATTGCCTATCACTGTGGTGTGAATGTGTTTGGTAAGTAAGTGATATGGTGAGGGTACTTGGATATGATGGGAAGGGATTGGATGATACAGAAAGGATATTAGAGGAAGTGATAAGGGGAATGTGAGGTATGGTATGAAGGATCTAGGGAATATGGTGAGGGGTTTGGGAGAAATGGCGATGGATATATGTTCATGCAATTCCTTTTTCAAAACCATGATTGAACCTGCCTTTTCATTGGTTTATATTCATTCATGGGAGGCATTTGTCATTGGTTGGGCCAGCATTTATTACTCATCCTTAATTACTGTTGACAGGGTGGTGGTGGTGAGCTGCCTTCTCAAGAAGTTCTCATGAAGTTGCCAAGTGTTGCAGTCCATATGCTGAAGGTACATGCAATGTTGTTAGGGAGAGAGTCCGAGGATTTTGATCCAGCAAATCTGAAGGAAAGACTATACAGTTCCACGTCAGGATGGTGAGATGCTTGGAGGGGAACTTGCAGTTGGTCATGCTTCCCTAGTCCTTCTAGATGGAAGTGGTTGTGGGTTTGAACAATGCTTCTAAGGACCCTTGATGAACTTCTGTAGTGCACCTTATAGATAGTACACACAGAGCTGATGGTGGAAGGAGTGGATGCTTTTGGATGTAGTGCCAATCAATCAGGCTGCTTTGGTCTGGATGGTGTCAAGCCTCATGATTGTTGTTGCAGCTGCACTCATTGAGGCAAGTGGGGAATATTCCATCAGATGCCTGCCTTGTAGATAATAGATAGGTTTGTTCCCACTGCAAGATTCGTAACATCTAATCTGCTGTTGCAGCTACTGCATTTGTATCGGTAGTCCAGTTCGGTTTCTGGTCAATGGTAACCACCCGAATGTTGAAAACAGATGATTCGGTGACGGTGATGCCATTGAATGTTAAGGTATCGTGGTTAGATTAGCTCTTGTGGGAGATAGTCATTGCTTCTCACTGGCGTGGTGAGAATGTTACTTGCCACTTTTATTACTTCAGTGTTTCCTTGGGATCTGGAGGTAGTGGCTATTTGAATGCTCAGTCAGTTGGAATTAATTTTCTTATATTCAAAGGTAACATGTGGTGTGGCATTTAATACAGTTGAAGTAAATCAATTTCATGTTGGATAATGGGTCTTGTTTAGGTGTGCAGATTGGATTGTGTCAATAACTTTGGGTAAGTCATTTTGCTAACAAGATCAGTATCACCTAAACATTCTAAAATCACAGTTAAACAGATTTCGTTTTATTCTGGACATTGTAAGTGCATTAGATATCACAAATATCTGCAATCTATTAGGAACAGCCCTCAATTCAATAAATTACCACAGACACCATATAATCCTCAAATTGCAAAAGATGACGAAAATCCATTATGTCTAGCTGCCTTTGGAGTGCTCTGCAGATTTACCTTGGTCCCCTGGTACAAGACAGCGTCACGTTTTTAGATATCAGCCACCATTGCTGCCTGTCCTCAGGGAACTGTGGTCAATCTGCAGATTTCTCCACAAACACTGATCAGTGAACTGTGTGGAAGTGCGGATAAACAGCTATACATCAAGAAGGATCCCTAATCATCAGTAATCGGGAGTGAAATGAGTAACAAGTTTTGTATCTGTGTAAATGACTTTTTTCCTATCATCTGCCTGCAGTGTTGTTTCTGCTTGTCATAACGTAGTAAATAGTTTTAACAGCAACAGCATTTCTGTTATATTTTTATGATTTATTTCCGTATCTTTAAAAGTGAAATGTAAAGCTGCAGACAGGTAGAAATCATGCAGAAATTCTACATTTTTCTAACTGTATCAGGAATTTGCCTTTAGCTAATTCCTTATAGAATCTACAGGTGAAAATCAGGCCACAGCCCATATCAGCTGTAGTAGGTCATGAAGAGCTGACCCCCACCCCCCCCACCCCACCACCACCACCACCACCCACCCACCATACCCATACTTGGTGCAGAGAGCTGTCCCTCAAGCTATAGAACAAAATCTCTATAAAAGTGAGAGGTGCCTGATGACCTCTCATGAAACCCAACACAGAGGATGTCTGATCACTGTAAAATCAGGGGGGAAAATGGTGCCAAGATCAATATCTGCTGAAACAGAGCCTGACTCGTGTCTCAACGGGCACATGTATTGATTGAGATACAAGAGTCCTGATGCTGAGTGTATCATTGCTGGAATCCTGTCAATTTGGCCATTGTCCTCAAGTACCTGACCATCCAGGTCCTGGAGCTAGCAGGAAACACAACCTGAAATTTCATTCCCTGCAAACTGCAGCTTGCCATGTGCGAAAGAAGGAGCTCACCAAGCTGATAGGAGGACTCATAGTAGATCAGGGTAGAGTCATGTCCAGCATCACAGCTTTGCTACCTAAGAAAACCAGTCACTTAACAAGGTTTTTACTTAAAGGGGCAAATTCAGAGAAAATATCATAACAGTGACACCACTGTGCATCCTAAAGCAAAATAGTGCAAAATGCTTAATACTCAGCAGGTCTGGTAGCATCAGTGAGGAGAGAAACAGAGTTAAAATCTGAAAGAACTACAGATGCTGTAAATCGGAAACAAAAATAAAAATTGGTGGAAAAGCATCTGTGGAGAGGAATCAGAGTTAATATTTCAGGTCATACTTTCCATCAGAACAGGGAAAGAATTTAAGTATAATAGCTCTGATGGAGCATTTCCTGACTCTGTCTCATATACAGTCCCAGCATTCCCACTTGGTCATTCAACAGTTGGTGGGCCATCTGGATGCCAACAGTAAGAGCGTTGCCAAAGTACGGACTGGCATTGTGGATGTGCTGTCGGAGTCTGCTGTTATCGCAGCTGGCGGATCTGTAGGTGGGTAGGAAAGATTCTTCGTGGTTCTCTATTCTGCATATTATCTTGTATGAATAATACTGTATTAATAATTGAACAGTATGCAGTTTTGTGTTTGTGGGCTTTGTTAGATTGCTTGTTGCAGATCATTTACATATGATAGATGCCATTTGATGCACCTGAGCACATTGGGCAATTAACGTTGTAACTTTGTAGTACAATGAGGTATAACACCAGCAGCTGTCCAGCTACCAATCTGAATGAGATTATGTCAGACAACAGATCAGGCGAGCACGACGTAAGAAATGGGAACAGGAATTAATCCAGTGGCTCTTCGAGCCGGCTCCACTATTCAATAAGATTATCGCCAACATGATTATGGCCTCAATTCCAATTTCTTGTAAGCTTCAGTAATGCTTGACTTCTTTATATTAAATACTCTGTCTAACTCAGGCTTGAGAATATTCAATGTTCCAGCACCAACTGCTTGATGATGAGAATTTCAAATCACTCAATCTGAGAGAAGATATTCCTCCTTATATTGATGGGCTGAAGGGCATCTTCTGTACTTTATGATCTATGATCTCCATCTTAAATGGGCAGCATGGTAGCTCAGTAATTAGTATTGCTGCCTCACAGCACGAGGGACCTGGGTTTGATTCCACTCTCAGGTGACTGCCTGTGTAGAGTTTGCACGTTCTCCCCGTGTCTACCTTGGCTCCCGCCAGGAGCTCCAGATTCCTCCCACAGTCCAAAGGTGTGCAGGTTAGCTGGATTGGCTGTGATAAATTGCCCATTGTACCCAGGGATGTGCAGCCGAGGTGGACTAGCCATGAGAAACGCAGGGTTACAGGGATGGGGTGGGGTGCTCTTCGGAGATTAGTGTAGACTTGATGGACAGAATGGCTTGCTTCCACACCGCAGGGTTTCTATAACTCTATTTACGAGATGTCTTATTTTAAAATGGCCCTGAGTTTGAGATTCCCACAAGAGGAAATATCCCTGTCCAGCCGTATTATATGTTTCAAAAAGATTATTTCAAATTCTTTCAAACTCCAAAGAAGTATAGGCAAACCTGCTCAAATTTTCCTCATAAGAAAATATCCTCTTCCCAAGAATCAGCCTGATCAGCCTTCTCTGAACTGCTTCTAATTCAAATGTGTCCCATTTTAAGTAAGGTAATCAAAACTGCATACAGTACTCCAGGTGCAGTCTGACCTAATGCCCTATGGAGCTAAAGCTGCACTTGGTTTTTTAAGACCTCACCCCCTTGCAATAAAGACCAACATTTCATCTGTCTTCCTAATCACTTCTGTTATGGAAGGGGAATGGCCGAACCCCTCTGATACTTAAACCGTCACAAGCCCCAATCTGCTATTACGGGAGTGGAGGTTCCCTTCTAATAGTTACGCAGAGAAGCTTGCCTTTTCCCCTCGTAATCTGTTAAATTAATGGTTAAAGTCATCATTTAAAGTTAAAGTCGTCACTTCCAGTTCTGTTTTTCGGTGGTTTGTATAGCAGGTCCAGTTCAATGTATTTGTTGATGGAGTTCCAGTTGGAATGCCAGGCCTTCAGGAATTCCCTGGCATGTCTCTGTTTGGCTTGTGCTATTGTGGATGTGTTGTCCCAATCGGATTTGTGTCCTTCTTTTTCCATGTGTATTGAGACCAGTGAGAATTGGTTCTGTCTCTTGGTGACTCTTTGGTGTTCACATATCTTGATCTGAGCAGCGGGAGTGGAGAGAGCACGAGCCAGGGGCAGCCGGGAGGGTAAGGTTTTTCCTGATAAAAACTTACCTCGTGAATCAGCAGCTTACCTGCTTTCAGCGGCCGGAGTGGTGACAGCGTGAGCCAGGAAGTGAACTATTGTATTTGGGCATTGTCTAAACCCGAAACACTACATCTGTGGTGTCTCTCACCCATCGTCCTCCTCTAACCAGAAAAAAAGTCTGTGTGGAAGGTCAGTAAGGTAAGGTTTGTTCTGCTTTATTCTTTTGGCAATCTAGAGTAGAGGGAATGGAAGCTAGGGCAGTTGCATGCTCCTGTTATAGGATATGGGAGGTAAGGGTCACTACGGGTGTCTTTCCGACTTCACCTGCGAGAAGTGCACCCAACTCCAGCTCCTAACAGACCACGTTAGGGAACTGGAGCTGGAGCTGGATGAACTCCGGATCATTCGGGAGGCTGAAGGGGTGATAGAAAGGAGTTATAAGGAGGTGGTCACACCCAAGGCACAGGGCAAAGATAGCTGGGTGACTGTCAGGAGGGGGAAAAGGAACAGGCAGACAGTGCGGGGATCCCCTGTGGCCGTCCCCTCAATAATAAGTATACTGTTGTGGGTGGGGTGGGGGGCAACCTACCAGGGAAAGCCAAAACGGCCAGGCGTCTGGCAGTGAGCCTGGCTCTGTGGCTCAGAAGAGAAGGGGGGAGAATAGGAGAGCGATAGTGATAGGAGATTCACTGGTAAGGGGAACAGACAGGAGATTTTGTGGTACATAGAAGATAGAACATAGAACATTACAGCGCAGTACAGGCCCTTCGGCCCTCGATGTTGCGCTGACCTGTGAAACCAATCTGAAGCCCATCTAACCTACACTATTCCATTATCATCCATATGTTTATCTAACAACCATTTAAATGCCCTTAAAGTTGGCGAGTCTACTACTGCTGCAGGCAAGGCATTCCACGCCCTTATTACTCTGAGTAAAGAATCTACCTCTGACATCTGTCCTATATCTATCACTCCTCAATTTAAAGCTATGTCCCCTCATGCTAGCCGTCACCATCCGAGGAAAAAGGCTCTCACAGTCCACCCTATCTAATCCTCTGATCATCTTGTATGTCTCTATTAAGTCACCTCTTAACCTTCTTCTCTCTAACGAAAACAGCCTCAAGTCCCTCAGCCTTTCCTCATAAGACCTTTCCTCCATACCAGGCAACATTCTGGTAAATCTCCTCTGCACCCTTTCCAATGCTTCCACATCCTTCCTATAATGCGGTGACCAGAACTGCACGCAATACTCCAAGTGCGGCCGCGCCAGAGTTTTGTACAGCTGCAACATGACCTCACGGCTCCGAAACTCAATCCCTCTACCAATAAAACCGAACACACCGTACGCCTTCTTAGCAACCCTATCAACCCGGGTGGCAACTTTCAGGGATCTCTGCATATGGACACCGAGATCTCTCTGCTCGTCCACACTACCAAGAATCTTACCATTAACCCAGTACTCTGTATTCCTGTTACCCCTTCCACAGTGAATCACCTCACACTTTTCTGCATTAAACTCCATTTGCCACCTCTCAGCCCAGCTCTGCAGCTTATCTATGTCCCTCTGTAACCTGCAACATTCTTCCACACTATCCATAACTCCACCGACTTTAGTGTCATCCGCAAATTTACTAACCCATCCTTCTATGCCCTCATCCAGGTCATTTATAAAAATGACAGACAGCAGTGGCCCCAAAACAGATCCTTGCGGTACACCACTAGTAACTGACACTAGGTACCGAGTGAGACTCCCGGACAGTATGTTGCCTCCCAGGTGCCAGGATCAGGAATGTCTCGGATCAAGTCTTCAGGATTCTTAAGGGGGAGGGAGAGCAGCCAGAAGTCGTGGTACACATCGGCACCAATGACATAGCAAGGAAACGGGATGAGGACCTGAAAATGATTATAGGGAGTTAGGCTGGAAGCTGAAAGCCAGGACAAGCAGAGGAGTAAGCTCAGGATTACTGCCAGTGCCATGGGCTAGTGAGGCCAAAAGCAGAGACCAAGTGCAGCTGAACACGTGGCTTCAGAGCTGGCATAGGAGGGAGGGCTTCAGGTTTGTAGATCATTGGGATACTTTCTGGGGAAGGTGGGACCTGTACAGGAAGGATGGGCTGCACCTGAATTGGAGGGGCACCAATATCCTGGGTGGGAGGTTTGCTAGAGCTCTTCGGGAGGGTTTAAACTAGTTTGGCAGAAGGATGGGATCCGGAGCTACAGATCAGAGGATGGGGTAGCCAGTGTACAGGCAGATGGAGTAAGCAGAAAATCTATGAGGAAGGATAAGCAGTTGATAGGGCAAAGTGGCAGTCAGTGCGACAGTTTGAAGTGTGTCTACGTCAATGCAAGAAGTGTCAGGAATAAGGGTGACGAACTTAGAGCATGGATCAGTACTTGGAACTACGATGTTGTGGCCATTATGGAGACTTGCGTAACACAGGGGCAGGAATGGCTGTTGATGTTCCAGGGTATAGATGTTTCAAAAGAAATAGGGAGGGAGGTAAAAGAGGTGCGGGGAGTGGCATTGCTAATCAGGGATGGTATCACAGCTGCAGAAAGTGAGGTCGTGGAGGAGGGTTTCTCCACTGAGTCAGTATGGGTGGAAGTCAGAAACAGGAAAAGAGCAGTCACTTTATTGGGAGTTTTCTATAGACCCCCCAATAGTAACAGAGACACTGAGGAACAGATTGGGAGACAGATTTTGGAGACATGCAGAAGTAATAGGGTTGTTGTCATGGGCGACTTCAACTTCCCTAATATAGACTGGAACATCCGAAGTGCAAATAGTTTGGATGCAGCAGATTTTGTCAGGTGTGTCCAAGAAGGATTTCTGTCTCAATATGTAGATAAGGCGACTAGAGGGGAGGCCATATTGCATTTGGTGCTTGGCAACGAACCAGGCCAGGTGTCAGACCTCTTGGTGGGAGAGTATTTCTTTGATACTGATCACAACTCCCTGACCTCTACTATAGTCATAGAGAGGGATGGGAGCAGGTGGTATGGGAAAGCATTTAATTGGGGGAGGGGGAATTACAATGCTATTAGGCAAGAACTATGGACCACCAATTGGGATCAGATGTTCTCAGGGAAATGCATGATAGAAATGTAGAGTTGTTTAGGGAGCAGTTGCTCCAAGCTGCCACCCAGATGGATAGAGTTGTTAAGAAGGCAAATGGTGCGTTAGCTTTCATTAATAGAGGGATTGAGTCTAAGAGCCGTGAAGTTATGCTCCAGCTATACAAAAGCCTGGTTCGGCCACATCTGGAGTATTGTGTCGGTTCTGGTCGCCTCATTGAAGGAAAGATGTGGAAGTGTTGGAAAAGGTGCGGAGGAGACTTACCAGGATGTTGCCTGGAATGGAATGAAGGTCTTACGAGGAAAGGTTGAGAGAGCTAGGGCTTTTCTCTTAGAACACCGAAGGATGAGAGGTGACCTGATAGAGGTGTACAAAATGATCAGAGGTATAGATAGAATAGACAGCCAGAGACTTTTTCCTCGGGTGGAGGTAACTATTACGAGGGGGGATAGTTTTAAAGTGAGTGGAGGTAGATATCGGGGAGACGTCAGAGATAGGTTCTTTATTCAGAGAGTGGTCAGGACGTGGAATGCATTGCCGGAGAGGATAGTGGAGTCGGCCTCACAAGGGTCATTTAAGCAGCTATTAGATAGGCATATGGATGATAGTATAAGGTAGCGGTAGAGGTTAGATAGACCTTAGGATTAGGGTAAAAGTTCGGCACAACATCGTGGGCCGAAGGGCCTGTACTGTGCTGTACTGTTCTATGTTCTATGTTCTATAAGTACTGGACAGGTTTGTCCCACTGAGGCAAGGAAAGAATGGTCAGGTGAAGGAACCTTGGATGACAAGACATGTGGAACACCTAGTCAAGAGGAAGAAGGAAGCTTACTTAAGGTTGAAGAAGCAAGGATCGGACAGGGCTGTAGAGGTCTACGAGGTAGCCAGGAAGGAACTGAAGAATGGACTTAGGAGAGCTAGAAGTGGGTATGAGAAAACCTTGCCCGGTAGGATCAAGGAAAATCCAAAGGCGTTCTATGCCTATGTGAGGATCATGAGGATGGCCAGAGTGAGAGTAGGGCCAATCAGGGATAGTGGAAGGAACTTGTGTGCAGAGTCAGAGGAGGTAGGGGAGATCCTTAATGAATACTTTGCTTCAGGGAGATGTCAGAGGTAGTCTCTTCACACAGAGAGTGGTGGGCGTGTAGAATGTGCTGCGGGCAGTGGTAGTGGAGTCAGATACTTTACATACTTTTAAGGCACATGGAGGATAGTGAAATGTAGGGTATGCAGCGTAGATTGATCTTAGTAGCATAATAGGTCAGCACAACATCATGGGCCGAAGGGGCTGTACTGTGCTGTACTGTTCTATATTCTATGTTCTATGTATCCTTATTGTCAGTTTTCTTGTGGTTTGGCCTATGTAATGTCTCTCACAGTCCTTGCATGGTATTTTGTACATTACATTAGTTTTATTGGTTTTGGAGTATGTTCGTCATCAGCTGTCGCAGAGTGGTTGTTGGTTTGTGGGCTACCCTGCTACCTAGGGGTCCGAGTAGTCTTGTGGTCATCTTTGATGTGTCTCTGACGTATGGCAGGGCGACTTGTATGTCTGGCCATGTTGTGTTTTCTTGTTGCGGAGGTAAAATCAGATTGTGCTTTTTGGTGATCCATTCCTTTTAAAAACTCCATATAAATGACAACACCTGTGCAGTCACTTTTTATACAGCAGCTTATCAAATGCCTTTTCAAAATCCAAGTGCACATCTATAGGTTCATCTTTATCCATTGCACTTGCTATGTCCTCAAAAATTCTAAAAAATTGTCAAGCATGGTTTCCTTTCACAGAACTACTTTGACTCTGTCTGATTGTGTTATGACATTCTAAATGTCCTGCTATTACATCCTTCACAGGGGATTCTGGCATTTTTTTCAATGACTAACATTAGGTCAACTGGCATAAAGCTTTTGCCATTCTGTCTTCTTCCTTTCTTGACCTGATGTATTACATTTTCAATCCACGGGTGACTTTCAAGAATCAAAGGAATTTTGGAAGATTGCAATCAGCTTATCTGATATCCCGCAATTTAGGGGTTCTGGTTTGCGATCAGTAATCTGCTGATTTTTACATGGTTCGAATCACCCCCAGATCCCTGGTTCTGACACTGGCCTTATTTAGGAATGTGAAATGAAGAAAGCAGTAGATAGGTGTTTCAGGGGCAAAGGAATCTCTGTGTTTATTAAATACAAAAGCATATTACTAAAATAAAAGCAAATACAACAAACAATGAAATTGACACTTTCAATTATACAGCGGGTTGTGACTAAGTGCACTATTAAATGAAATACAGGTTAAACACTATTAGAACTAAACAAAGGGTTTTGATCGCAGAAACCTTTAGCCAGGCTTCCTATCCTTGGGGTCTCTGCATTGTCACCACCCACCCTCCCCTCCCTGCTAGCTAGGTTGGAAACCTTGGGGTCTCGGGAGTATGAAGCTCACCAGTTGGGGATAAGCACGATTTTGAAGTACAGCTGGCCATTTCCGCTTGCTGTACCTGGTACCTTGCTGAAGACTTCAGATGGTGTAGGCCTTCAGTCTGGGTTGAGTCCACTGATGCGGTAGGATGCGTAGTGGATTTATCAAGTAAGTACTTGGTTGTCCTTGCTTTGTGGTCGTTTTTGCAAACCAGTTTTCACAACAGGTTGTAGCTGATGCTTTGTGGTGACGGTCGGGTCAGTAAATTTCAGAGGTTGTCAGTTGGCAGATCTGCTGGTCGAAGTCGGTCACCATTGGTTATCCTAGTACGGAGCAGGCCTGCGTCGGTAGGTTTTGGGATTGCTGTGGGGGGTCCCTCTTCCAGAGCTATCTGTGCAAATAGTTCTTGGGGAGAATCACCCCCAGGTGAGATCAGGACCTGTAATTATACTAATTGCAGATCTCTTATCTTTGCACCAAATCTGTGCTTGCTATTGTGTTACTGGTGTTCCCTTTGAGGCAATTGGCTTCCTGATAGTTAATAGTAGGTGTGAATGTATTTTGATTAAATGGAATGTCTGGGATCTCTGTGCATGAATATTGACCGAATCTGAATGTTTAGTATCTGCAAAGGCTCCATTCAGTCTCGATTGGGTAGGGTTTAGGCCTGGTTGTTTGTTCTTTTAGAGTGAATGTGTGAATTGAAGTTTCAGGCTGAACAATGATTCCAAGCAGCTATCTCTGTATCTGTGCAATTTTCCCAGAGCATGGCCAAGATGCCCTTTACTTTTAAAGTTATTTGAAAGGTCCTGGATTTTGGTCCAGTATTTCAAAATATGGAGATTTTTGCTCAATCCTACAGCAGCCAATTTGTTTAAGGTCATACAATGCAAGAGATCAGGTCTAAGGATTTCATACAAAAACAGAAGTTGCTGACAAAACTCGGCAAGTCTGGGAATATCTGTGAGGGGAAAGCAGAGTTAACATTTCAAGCCTGGTGACTCTTTAATAGAACTGATTTGTTGGTTAGTTTTCCCATTAGTTTTCCTATTACTTTTCCGGTAATTATTGATTCAAGTTCCTCCCTTCCTTTTGCCTCTTGATTTCCTGATAATTTCAGAATTTTTTGTGGCTTCTACCATGAAGATAGATACAAAATCATTTCTCAAAGCCTTTACCATTTTCTGTTGCCCATTATTAGTGCTGTTGTCCCACCCTCTGAGAGATTACTGTTCTGTTAGTTGCTCTTTTCCTTTCCATATACTTGCAGGAGTTTTTACTGTCTGTTCTTTGCTTCTTGCTACCTTTCTTTCATACTCCAATTTATCCCCCTTTACTTTTGTTTTAGTCATTCTTTGCTGATTTCTAAACCTTTCCTAATTTTTAACCATTCCTAATCTTTGCAGCATTGTGCATTTTTTCTCTTAATCTGATATCACTTATTAATTTCCTTACCTAGCCTCCTAATAAATAGTCTTTCGTCCTCAGTGTAATATATCTTTGTTGAGAATTGTGAAACATTTCCTTAAATGTCTGCTACTACATCTCTACTGTCCTTCCAGGGTCACAGGACTCAAAACATTAACTCTGTTTTCTCTCCACAGATGCTGCAAGGTGTGCTGAGTTTCTCCAGCAATTTCTGTTTTTGTTTGTTACTCAGTCCACTTTTGCTGACTCCATCTTCGTATTGCTGTAATGGCCTTACTAAAGCTTAAGAAAGTAGTCACAGACCTGCATTTCTCACTCTCAAACTGAATGTAAATTCTGTCATATTATGATCACTCTTGCCCAGAGAATCCTTTCCTTTGTGGTCTTTAATTAATTCTGTCTCTTACACATTACCAGGTCCAAAATAGCCAATTTCCTGATAGGTTCCAGACATATTGTTTGAAGAAAAACCGAAAGAACTGCGGATGCTGTAAATTAGGAACAAAAACAGAAGTTGTTGGAAAAGCTCAGCAGGTCCAGCAGCATTTGTGAAGAAAAAAAATCAGAGTTAACGTTTCCAGTCCGGTGACCCTTCCCCAGAACATTGGACCCGAAATGTTAACTCTGATATTTTTCTTCACAGATGCTGCCAGAACTGCTGAACTTTTCCAGCAACTTCTGGTATTGTTTGAAGAAATTGATTTGAATATACTGTATGAACTTGTCCAATAGACTACCTTTACCAATTCGATTTGTTCAATTAGTGTGGATATTAAAGTTACCCTTGATTGGTTTGTTACCTTTCTCGCAAGCCTTCCATTATTTCTTCCTTTATACTCTGTTCTCCAGTATTGTAGCTGTTCAGGACTAATAAGTTACGCCCACCAATACCTTCTTTCTTACAATTGCCAGCATGTAGCATAACACTTGCATATTCCAATGTGTGAGTCATGACTTGATAGTACAAAACTTGAATATAGCTGAAAACAGCTACGTGCTATTGCAATTTTTCATATTGCATTCATCAGGACTGAATCACAAGAATACCAAATCTCAAAGGAAATAACAAGTTATACTGAATGAGAAATAGAGTATAATTGAATGGCAACTCGATTCTGATTGACAAGACTTTGCCATGGAGAATGCAACATGCAACAGTAATCCCAAAGCTTTTATTTAAATCCAGGGCATACAGATGTGAATAATAATCTAGTGTTTGGTAATGCAGCTCAAGCTTGTCCTTGGGTGGTTGTGGGTGTGCAGGGTATGATATCCAGTAGAGCAACAAATGTAAAGCTTTTTTATTAATTGATTCATGGGATGGAGGTGTCACTGGCTGGACCAGCATTTATTGTCCGTGTCTTGTTGCCCTTCAGAAGGTGTGGCGGGATGCCTTCTTGAACCGCTGCAGTTTTCGGGCTACTTTTTTGTCTCTAAATTGACAATCACAATTCAAGCCTCACAGAAAATAATAAATCTCTCGACTGAAACTTAAAGTGCAACCAGAGACATTGGTGGGTTATGGGAGAAGACAAATCCTTGAAGCTGAAAGCTGAGGTAGTTGGTGAAGGGCATGCCTGAAATGCACTCTGCTTAGAATCCTGCTATCTAGATTGCCACAGAAGGTGGGATAATGCAGGTCATTATTGAGAATAACTGGCATAGATAAGGAAAGAATTAATGCCATGGATATATCCTGAGTGCAGCTGCTTTTTCTGTGATGATAGTCATACTGTCAATAAATAATCATTCCATCTAACTGCTTGCTGATTTTGGGTGCAACGTTGATCATGTTAACTGTTTAGCTTTTTCCTCATACACAAGGCTACCCATGTTTGTGAAGAGGACAATCCAACTTCCATGGAAACGTTTCAGTGACATGGCTGACTTAGTTTGAAATATATAATCTAAATGTGTCACCACACAAAAGCTATTCCATGCTGCTAACTTTTTGATCATGTTCTGCAACATCACTGGTATTTATCAAGGTGCTATCTCTCAGCATTCAATTTCTGTATTACCTCCTTACACAGGACCCACAGTGTTGGAGGTATTCAACACACTGCTGCGACATCTTCGCCTCAGCATTGACTATGAACTCACTGGCAAGTATGATTCGATCACCAATGTCAGTAACCAGATCATTAAAGAGCACGAGGAAAGGATTTTTCAGGAAGCTGTTATCAAGACCATTGGTAAGTGAACAACATCCTCTTGCTTTAGTCTATCTTAGCCTTTTACTCATTCTTAGCAATTGGGTAATGCAAAGAAGCCTAACTTTCTGCATATCCCGACTGAACACCGGAAGGGGCACATAACACTGTTAAGTACGATTACTTCTTACAAATTTCTAGCTTCCTAGAGTGGGAAGTAGAAAAGTTGTTAAGGTTTATCAACATAATCTATGGTAAGTTGGATGGTTAACCCAGTTGACTAGAAGACTGGTTTGTGATGCAGAGTGATGTTGATAGCTTAGGTTCAATTCCTGCACTGGCTGAGGTTACCATGAAGGACTGTACCTCTGCCCTCATCTGAGACACGGTGACCTTCAGGGGTCTAATGCGAGAACAGCCCTATGATCTGCTAAGACTATGGCAACTTTACCTTTTACATGTGTGATTGGCCTGGCAGACTGCTATCAATATTGGTGAGAAAAACTTTTTTGAATCAATGTCCAAAGAAGCCACGATTCAGTGTTAATCCATCTTAGATGGCAAATTGGTGATATTCAAGTGCAAAGCTCTCCCAAAAACAAATTTTAGAAAGACATTGTAATCTGGTTCACAAGAAATATAAGCACCTAATGAAATATATACCGTCACAAATAGCCTTGAGACAGTATACCTTTGAGGCCTTGTTCATCATAGCCAGTGACTTCACCCAGGCCAATCTCAAGAGTGTGCTACCAAGAAACCACCAACATGTCACCTGCCTCACCAGAGGCCCAAAATCCCTGGATGATTGGTACACAACCATCAAAGACGCCTACCACTGCATTCCCTGCCCACATTTGGTAAGACGAAAAGGCTGTGCTTCTTCTCCCAGCTTATAAGAAAAAGTCATACAATGCTGGACTGAGGTAATGGACGTGTAGTTAGTAAGTTTGCAGATGACACTAAAATTGAAGACGTAGTGGACAGTGAAGAAGGTTATCTAAGGTTACAAGGGGATCTTGGTCAATTGGGCCAATGGGCTGACAGCGGCAAGTGGAGTTTAATTTGGATAAATGTAAGACGTTGCATTTTGGTAAAATGAACAAGGGCAAGGCTTATACAGTTAATAGTAGAGCCCTGGGTAGTGCTGTCAAACAGGGAAACCATGGTTCAGCAACATAGTTCTTTGAAATTTACATCACAGGTAGCTGGGGTGGTTAAGAAGGTGTTTAGCATAAAAACGGAAAGAACTGCAGATGCTGTAAAACAAAAACAGAAGGTTCTGGAAAAGCTCAGCAGGTCTGGCAGCATCTGTAGAGAAAAATTGACGTTAGCGTTTCGGGTCCTGTAACCCTTCCTCAGAACTGATGGTAGCTAGGAAATTGTTGGTTTGATGCAGAATATAGGGTGGTGGGAGGGGGTACAACTAAACGATAGGTGGAGATACAGCCCAAAGAGAGATAAGAGCAGTTGGATAGACAAAGGAGTTGATAATGATATGTCTAGGAGAATGCAGTTATATTGGCAGCATTCTGACCCATTGACCAGTCCTATGCCAGCACCTTCAGCTGTTTCAACAATTTCCTTACCTCTGAAATAAGCCCAGAAATGGGATGTTCGCTGATGAGAACTTCTCAGTTACTGAAACAGTCTGAGTCTAAATGCAGCCAGACCTGGACATAATTGTGGTTGAGCTGAGAAGTCACAAATAATATACATGCCACACAAGTTTCAGGCAATGACCTTCTCCAATAAGAGGGAATATAACTATCTGCCCTTGATGTTCAGTGGCATTGCCAAAGCTGGATCTCCCAATGCCAACATGCTGGGTGTTACCAGAATGTGAACCAGACCAGTTTTGAAAATATTATCGCTACAAGATTAAGATAGAGGCTGGGAACTCTTCATCGGGTTACTTGCCTCCTGTTTCCCCAAAGCCTACCTACTGTCTACAAAAAAGCACAAATCAGGGCTGCGTTTGAATACTATTCAATTGCCTGGATCACTGCAGCTGCACCAACATCCAAGAAACTCAACAATGTTGAGCCCGCTTGATAGGCACCCCATGTGTCACCTTCAACGTTCACTCCCTCCACCACCAATGGTAGCAGTGTGTACTACCTACAAGGTAAGATCATAATAAAACCATAAGAAAGATGAACAGGAGTAGGCCTGCTCTGCCATTCAATTGGATCATGGTTGACCGACATTCCTCATGTCCATTTTCTTGGGTTCTCCCCACCTTCATTCTTCATTCCCCTATTCATCAAGATTCTATCAATCTCAGCCTGAAGAACGCACAAAAACTCTGCCCCAACAGGTGTCTATAGCAAGGAGTTCCAAAAACTTAAAACTCTCTGAGAGAAGAAATTCCTCTTTATCTCATTTAAAATTGACATCCCTTTATTCTGAGACTATGGCATCTGGTCCTAGTCTCTCACATGAGGGGAAACTTTCCCTCAGCATTTAACCTGTCAAGCTCCTTAAGAAAACAAAGTGTAAAGCTGGATGAACACAGCAGGCCAAGCAGCATCAGAGGAGCAGAAAAGCTGACGTTTCGGGCCTAGACCCTTCTTCTGAAGGTTATCTCAGATTCTCCAGCATCTGCAGTTCCTACTATCTCTGAAGCTCCTTAAGAATCCTGTATGTTTCAATGAGATCACCTCTCATTCTTCTAAACCCAGTGAGCAGAGTGCCAACCTGTTTAGCCTTTCCTCATAAGCCATACCAGTGATCATCCAAGTGAACCTTCTATGAACTGCTTCCAACTAAATTATATCCTTAAATAAGGTACCACAAATTCTCACAGTAATCCAAATGTGGTCTCACCTGGTCTTTGTATAGTTGCGGTAAGACTTACCTACTCGTATACTCCAACTCCTTTGAAGTAAGGGCCAACATTCCATTTCTTTTCCTGATTATTTGCTACCCCTGTGTTTGCTTTTTGTGTTTCATGCACAGTTGCCTCCAAGTCCTTTTGTATTGCAGCTCCCTGAAGTTTTTTTTCCATTTAAACTATGTTCTGTTCTTTAGTTTTCCCTTCCAAAATAAACAACTTCACATTTTCCCACGTTATACCCCATCTGCCCACCTTCTGCCCACTTACACTTACTTCATTGACAGAAATCTTCCAAGCCTATCTGAACTTAGGATTATTCCCAGGAAACTGGATGACTGTAAATGTGATGCCATTGCATAAGAGAAGGCCAAAGGACAACCTAGGAAACTATAGACTTATCGGCTTGACATCAATAGTGGGAAAACTGATGGAGGCCATAATATGGGATAAAATAAATATACATTTACAGAAAATAAGGTAATAGTAGACAGTCAATATGGTTTTGTCAAAGGCAGGTCACATCTGACAAATGTAACTGAGTTCTTTGACGAGGTGACGCAGGCAGTGGATAAGGGTAGTGCTGTGGATGTTGTATATTTGGACTTTCAGAAAGCATTTGATACAATGTCACATGGCATATTGGTTAGAAAATTTGAAATGTTTGGCATTGATGGGTCCTTGGCAACCTGGGTTACAAGTTAGTTAAAAGGTTGGAAATAGAGGGAAGGTTTAAATGGGCATTCTCAGACTCAGGATGAGTTGAAAGTGAAGTTCCCTAGGGAATTTTGTTGTAACCATTGTCTTTTCTGATTTATATAAACAATTTAGAAATGGGTGTTGTGTGCAAAATCTCTAAATTTGCAGATGATACTAAGCTCGACAGAACAGTGAATTGTGAGGGTGACACTGAGTGATTTCGGAGGGACCCTGACAAGTTGGCCAAATCGACAGATATCTGGCAGATGAATGAAAAGAAATTAAAGGAAATGCATCTTGGGAGAAGAAACATGGAGCGACAGTACAGGCTCAATGGTACAACGTTGAGGGGAGTACAGGAGCAGAGGGACCTCAGGACTCAAGTACATAATTCTCTGAAGGTGGTCAGGCAAGTTCATAGACCATAGAATCCCTACAGTGTGGAAACAGGCCCTTCGGCCCAAAAACTCCAGGCCCTCAGAGAATCCCACCCAGATGCATCCCCTATAAGCCATCTAATCTACACATCCCTGAACACTATGGGCAATTTAGCATCGCCAATCCACCTCGCCTGCACATCTTTGGATTCTGGGAGGAACACCTGGAGGAAACCCACGCAGACACGGAGACAATATGCAAACTCCACACAGACTGTCGCCCGAGGGTGGAATCAACCCGGATCTCTGGTGCTGTAAGGCCACTAGCCACTGTGCCGCCCCAGTTGAAACAGTTGTTAAGAAAACTTATAGGATCCTTAGATTTATAAATAGCAGCATAGAATATAAAAGCCAGGAAGTGATGCTATACCTTTGTAATCATTTGTTAGATCATATTTGGAGTATTGTGTTCTGTTCTAGGGCACCTTATCTTAAGGAATAGTGTTAAAACCCTGGACGGAATACAAAGGAGATATACCAGAATGATACAAGGATTGAGGAATTTTAGATTCAAGGAAAGATTAGAGAAATTGGCTTGTTCTCCTTTGCACAGAGAAGATTAAGAAGTGACGTTACTGACATATTCAAAGTTGCAAACAATATTGACAAAATAAAGAAGGATATTCTGTTTCCATGAGCTGGCATGTCAGTAACTAGCAGTCACAATTTCAAGACTGTCAGCAAGAGAGCTAGGAATGAGATGAGGAGGAACTTCTTTACTCAGAAAGTTGTTAGGATTTGGAATGTGCTGCCTGAGAAAGTAATGGAACTGGTTTCCACAGGACTTTTAAAAAAAAAAGCTGGATGTATAATTTGAAAATATTTTGTTTAAAGGGCTATAGAGATAAGGATGAAGAATGGGACTAGCTGGGTAGCTCTTTTCAGAGGTGGTACAGATACGATGGGTCACATGGCCTCCTTTATGCTGCTATGATTCTACTTAACCTACCAGTATCTCTCTGTAAACTGTTTGTATCCCTTCCACAACCTGCCTCTCCACCTAACTTTGTGTCTACAAATTTGGCTTTAGTATATTGCAGTCATTGCAGGAATTTACCAAGGTCCCTTAGGCAGCATCTTCTAAACTCATGACCACTAACATCTAGAAGGGCAATGGCAGCAGATATGTGGGAACAACACCACCTGCAAATTCCCCTCAAAGCCATTCGCCTTTCTAACTTGGAAATATATCATTGTTCCTTCACTGTCTCTGGGTCAATATCCTGGAACTCCCTTCCTAAAAGTACTGAGGATGTATCTATATCCCATCAGTATCATTGATTCAAGAAGGCAACTCACTACCCTCTTCATAGAATCCCTAGAGTGTGGAAGCAGGCCCTTCAGCCCAACAAGTCCGCACCGACCCTCAGACCATCCACCCAAACCCATCCCCTATAACCCACCTAATCTACACATCCCTGAACACTATGGGCAATTTAGCATGACCGATCCACCCAGCCTGCACATCTTTGGACTGTGGGAGGAAAGCGGAGCTCCCAGAGAAAACCCATGCAGGCACGGGGAGAATGTGCAAACTCCACACAGACAGTCGCCTGAGGGTGGAATCGAACCCAGGTCCCTGGCGCTGTGAGGTGATAATTAGGGATGGACAGTAGATGCCGGTCCAGCCAGCAACATCCACATCCAATTATTATGATCCCAGCTGATGTTAATGTCAGGCACATCAGATCCCTGAGTGAAACCTGGTTTCATGGACCCTAATTTAGTTTCTTTTGACCATGAAGGTTAGTTACTGAACACATTCATAATAGCGTGTCATTGTACTTTTAACTCAAAAAAAATTATTAAACAAGAAAAACATGAACATTATTACACCCGACAAAATGGTTGCAAAAACACTTCATTACAATCATTAGCAAGGATTCAAATTTGCAATATTCCTTTTATCTTTTCATCACTCCAGAAGAGCCCTCACCAATGTCCTGTACAACCTCAACATGACTTCAACTCTATACTCAATACAAACATGATTGATCTTTTGTCACAAATTCACTTTCTCAGCTGCTCCATATGCTACTTGATTCTCTGAGAAACCAGATATTTAACTATTCCAGTTTTAAAGATACTCAATGTTGGAGCATCCACTGTTCAGTAAAAACAGCCTCTCAGAATCTACTCTGTTGACTCTTTTCATCATTAATTCTGTTTTTCTCTCCTCAGATGCTGCTGGGCCTGCTGATATTTCTAGTATTATCAGTTCTTGTTTCCATTCTGAATTATGTATATGTTTCAATCCAATAAATTCACATACTACTAAACTACAGACATTATGACCCAATTTTTCTCAGCTTCTCTTATGGCAAAAACCAATCTAGTTAACCTTTGCTATTCACCCGCCATGAAAGTATATTCTTCGTTAAATATGGATACCAAAGCTTCACACAGTATAGAACATAAAACAGAGAACTGTACAACACAGGAACGAGCCCTTTACTCTAAAGCAAATTAATGAAATCAGTTTCTAGCAACATCCTTACAAATACCAAAATCTCCAGTGAAGTGTTACCACTATCTCCACACCAGGGCTTCTTGCTCGGACTGGTACAGCTGCACACAGTGCCTCCCAATGATTTTCTGCATATTCATACTGTTTTTTTTCCTGCAACTGGTGTTTCTCCTTGAGATACCTAAAACAAACTAAGCAATCACTTTTAGAGTCATGCATACAGTCATACTGCAGGGAAACAGACCCTTTGGTCCAACCTTCCATGCCAACAATAGCCCAAACAAAACTGGCCCTACCTGCTTGCATCAGAGATAAATGGTACTGCAGATGCTGGAGAATCGAGATAACAAGCATGGGGCTGGATGAACACAGTAGGTCAAGCAGCATCATAGGAGCAGGATCTGCAGTACCTTTTATCTCTGATACAATTTTAACCCCACTGCGAAGCCTCTTCTAAGGATGCCTACCCTGAAGAAGTTACCCTCCTCCCTCCGGACAAACCTCAGGGAATCTCTACTTGTCTGCCTCCTCTCCACCTATCCTCTCCTCTATCCATCCTCTATCCACCTCCCCCTCTCTCCCTATTTATTTCAGAACCCTCTTCCCCTCCCCCATTTCTGATGAAGGGTTTAGGCCCGAAACGTCAAGTTTTCCTGTTCCTATGATGCTGCTTGACCTGCTGTGTTCATTCTACCTGCTTGCACTTGGCCCATGTACTTTTCCAAATGTCTTTTAAACATTGTTACTCTACCCACATCCACTACTTCCTCTGGAAGTTCATTCCACACACGAACCACTCTCTGTGTAGAAGTTGCCCCTCATGCCTTTCTTAAATTTTTCACCTCTCACCTTAAAAATATGCTCCCTAGTCTTGAAATCCCCCACTGTTTGGAAAAGACACCTACCATTCAGCTTATCTATACCCCTCATGATTTTAAAAACCCCTATAAGATCACCCTTCAACCTCTTCCATTCCAGTGAAAAAAAGGTCCAAGCCTATCCAGTCGCTCCTTATAACTCAAAGCTTCCACTCCTGGCAACATTCTGGAAAGTTTTTTCTGAACTCCCCCCCACCCCCCAGCTTAATAGTATCCTTCCTATAACAGGGTAACCAGTACTCCAGAAGAGCCCTCACCAATGTCCTGTACAACCTCAACATGGCTTCAACTCTATACTCAATACAAACATGATTGATCTTTTGTCACAAATTCACTTTCTCAGCTGCTCCATATGCTACTTGATTCTCTGAGAAACCAGATATTTAACTATTCCAGTTTTAAAGATACTCAATGTTGGAGCATCCACAGTTCAGTAAAAACAGCCTCTCAGAATCTACTTTGTTGACTCTTTTCAATATTAATTCTGTTTTTCTCTCCTCAGATGCTGCTGGGCCTGCTGATATTTCTAGTATTATCAGTTCTTGTTTCCATTCTGAATTATGTATATGTTTCAATCCAATAAATTCACATACTACTAAACTACAGACATTATGACCCAATTTTTCTCAGCTTCTCTTATGGCAAAAACCAATCTAGTTAACCTTTGCTATTCACCCGCCATGAAAGTATATTCTTCGTTAAATATGGATACCAAAGCTTCACGCAGTATAGAACATAAAACAGAGAACTGTACAACACAGGAACGAGCCCTTTACTCTAAAGCAAATTAATGAAATCAATTTCTAGCATGTTCTTGGTTTGTAAGGCAATCAAAGGTTTCAAGAAGCAGGCAGGACAATGGGATTGAGAAACATTGCAGTTGTTATCGAATAGTGGAGCCAAACGGCCCAGTTCTGCTCCTATATCTTGTGGCCTTATGGTCAGCCTGTCTGTCTGGTGCACACCCAGTGATTGACTAAATTGTTTAGAATATAAAATATCCTTTTATTGTCCTTTCTAGATGTTTCACCTCTTTTGAGCTTCATGAAACTACTTCCGATCTGTTTATTTCTGAAGTGTAAAACCTCATTAAAAGTGAATGTACACAAACGGCTAATGCTGTGCTGACGATGCACTGTGACTGTTGCTGACAGTGCGCTGTGAATGTTGCTGACAGTGTGCAGTGACTGTTGCTGACAGTGTGCAGTGACTGTGGCTGACGGTGTGCAGTGACTGTTGCTGACGGTGTGCTGTGAATATTGCTGACAGTGTGCAATGACTGTTGCTGACGGTGTGCAGTGACTGTTGCTGACAGTGTGCGGTTACTGTTGCTGACGGTGCGCTGTGAATGTTGCTGATGGTGCACTGTGACATGATGACAGTGTGCTACAACATGTTGTTGGCATGCTGCGACTTGCTGACAGTACACTGCAACTGATGCTGACAGTGCAGTACAATTTGCTGACAGAGTGCTGTGACTTGATAATGGTGCTCTCACCTTTCCTGTTACTTCAATTTTTCTTTCTTCTTCAGGTGCTTTTGCAAACACGTTACCTGCCTATCAAAGATCAGAGGTTATGTTGTTTATCATGGGAAAGGTTCCACTACCTGCAGTTCATCAGGTTCTAGATGTCGGAAAGCCAGGGTAAGTGCATTATATCACAATACCTCTTTTCTTCAAATTTACCTTTAAAGAATAAAACTACTTATATTCCAAAATAATCTAACTAACATTGTGTCTGAATATACTGTAACACACAGCATTAAAATTGCAAATATCTGAAACATATCAGTCCAGCTTTAGTTATGGAGATAATTGCTGGAAGCTATTTTCAGAATGCTGTTCAGGGGCACTATGTTTGTGGTGCTTCTTGTTTGCATTAGGGCCTTTCAGTGTGGTATTTTTCTGACTTGACGTCTGTTTCATTAGACTATCATGTTATTTCTTGTTAGGATTGATATAATCTTGGTACCGAGCATATACTGATGATTTCTGATGGATTCCAAGTGCTATCAATCTGTTGTTGGACTTGATCTTTCTAACTAATGTTCAGGTTGTGTTCTTCATTACCTACATGCCAGTCATGTGATTCTTTCATATTCCTCTGTCTATCTAGCAATGCACCATAACGAATGATGATTGGAAAGGCTTGCCCACATGTTTTCAGCCAATTATAATTTCCAATATTGGATGCACAGTGTGATGAAATGTGCATGTTCAGAATGGGTATACGAATTTGGTTCAAATGATTCTACTCTTGTTGATGATCCGTGTTGTAGCGTTGGATGATCTTTTGCCAGTGTCAGCACAAGATTTCCAATGGTGTTCTTTGTGGTCTGTGGTCTTCATCATTCTTGTGAAAATACATGGATATTGACCAAAGACAACTCTTTACATGCTGATAGGCCCAATCACCAGACTGTGATATCCACAATACAAAATACTTGGTATGATCGGGATGAGTTTCTGGGGTGAGGCTTAATTCTAATGGATCTCAGGGATGGAATTTTATGCAGTGGGTTCAGCAGTGTATGTTGAATCATCACTTGCCAATTTTGTTGGCTATATTTTTTTAATCTCTGAAACGGAAGCATGATTGCACCTGCACCAATATCTAGGTTTGCATACAGAGTCATCAGAGTCTGCAGCACTGGCAAAGGCCTTTTGGCGCATTACATCTGTGCCAGTCAAAAAGAAACACCTAACTATTCTAATTCTATTTTCCAGCACTTGGTCCACAGCCTGTATTACTTGGCATAACAAGTGCACCTCTAAATATTTCTTAAATGTTAAGAGAGTTGCTGCTTCTACCATCCTTCAGGCATTAAGTTCCAGATTCCCACCATACGCTTGGTGAAAAAATACTTTTCCTCACATCTCCACTAAACTGCCTGTCCCCTGGCTTAAAGCTTTGCTCCGAGTCAAGGATCCCACCACCAAGAGGAAAAGTTCCTTCCTGTCAACTATATATATGGTCCTCAATTTTATACATCTCAATCCTGTCCCCTCTCAATTTCTTCGGCAAGGTAAACAGCCTCAGTCTGTCCAATCTCTTTTCATTACTAACACCTTATTCCCTCACTAACTTCATTTCCCTTGATATCATTAGTATCTAGAAGTCCATCAGTCTCTGTTTTGATTACATTCAAAGATTGATCTATCTGACATAGTCAGTTCTGAAGATTCATCACCCAGTGAGTGAAGAAACTGTTTATTTTCTCAAAAGGATGCTGTAAATCAAGAACAAAAACAGAAGTTGCTGGAAAACCTCAGCAGGTCTGGCAGCATCTGAGTTCTGAGGAAGGGTCACCGGACCCGAAATGTTAACTCTGATTTTTTCTTCACAGAACTGCCAGACCTGCTGAGCTTTTCTAGCAACCTCTGTTTTTGCCCTTTATTCTGTAATGTATCCCCTTACTCTGGACCCCTCTCCACTCTTCCATCCTACTCCAGCCATGGGGATGATTCTTCCTGCAACTAATTAGAATCATGGAATTCCTTCAGTGCAGAAAGAGAACATTCTGCCCACTGAGTCTGCAGCAACCCTTCAAAGAGCATCCCACTCAGACCCACCAAGTTACCTTAGGCAGCACCTTCCAAACTCATGAACAAAACCATCTAGAAGGACAAGGGCAGCAAATATGAGGGAACAATTCACCAGCATTTTCCCTTCCAAGCCACTCACCTTTCTGACTTAAAATATATCACTGTGCCTTCACTGTTGCTGCGCCAAAATCCTGGAATTACCTCCCTAAGGGCACTGTGGGTCAACTTACAGCATGTGGACTGCAACAATTTAAGAAGGCAGCTCACCACCACCTTCTCTAGAGCAGCTAGGGACAGGGAACAAATGCTGGCCAGCTAGCAATGCCCACATCCCACAAATGAATAAAAAAAATCCTGAAAATACAGCTCATTGTGTTGTAAGAGCAATGTGAATTCATCAGGAAATCCTTTGTCTTCTAATTGCGTTTTAGACACGCTGAGGTCAGTTTACAACTAATTTAGAATTTTTAATACCATTTCGAAATCTTGATAGACTCTCAAGTTTCTTCCAGAACTTTTAGGATTAATTCAGCTCCAAGTTGCAAATTGTTTAGCAGCCGTTGCCTTAGCTGGACATAGATTATTACTTGCTTGCTCTCATGGAACTGCTGAGCACTGATTTCCTTTCCCTGATTTAGCTCTTAGCTACCCCAACAAAACTGATTTTGTGGCTGCAAACTGCAGAAACAGCTCCATACTGTGAACACAATGAAAAGCCTTTTTATTTACAGGCTTATTTTGGCTGCTTGGTGCTGTTACCAGATGGATTCTTCTTCATAGCCTAGTCTGTCATATTTTAACTTTCTTGTAGAATCCCTACAGTGTGGAAGCAGGCCATTTGGCCCATCAAGTCCACACCAACCCTCTGAAGAGCATCCCACACAGACACCCCCGAGGCACTATGGGCAATTTAGCATGGCCAATCCACCTAACCTGCACATCTTTAGATTGTGGGAGGAAACTGGAGCACCCAGAGGAAACCTACACATACACAAGGAAGAATGTGCAAACTCCACACGGGCAGTCACCCGAGGGTGGAATTGAATCCAGGTCCCTGGCACTGTGAAGCAGCAGGGCTAATCACTGAGCTGCTATGCCACCTTGATTTTCTGAAAGGACAGAATGTAGTTATGGATTTTTTCTGACTCTGAGGTTTTAGTTAAAGAGAAGTCTCATTTCAGAATCTGATATTTAAGTTGTGTTCCGGCTTAAATCTTACTTTCAAAGTCTAAATAATTAAGCAGCTCCAGATCGGAGCAAATTTACTTGGACATGATGCTTTTTGATTGGAGCAAAATGCAATCCTAGGACAAAGATACATGTATAGAATCCTTACAGAGCTGCAGGTTGAGGCTTGACAGATGTTTCACTTTTTCACACCAGCTCTTTTCTTGCTGCATGTGAAGGATTTATCTTGTAATCTGTTCAGCCAGATCTTTAAACTGTGCTGCCAACATGTCACAAGGTGGTGTACATAAAAAATCAAAAGTCTTCAGGAAATACTAGCTGCCACACTTATGTACTTTTTAGAAGTAAATGGACCAATCATATAAGAGTTTGGTGAGAGGATAATGTGCTTTATTTGAAAAGTATTGGTCACTGAAGTAATGTTACTGGACAATTAATCCAGAGGCCAATACTAATACTGTGGGAATGTGGACTTAAATCTCATCATGGCTGTTGATAGTTAGTTGCAGTGATGGTGACCATGACCATTGTCATCAATTATTTAAAATCCCATCTAGTTTACCAATGACCTTTAGGAAAGAAAATCTGCCATCCTTACCTGGTCTGGCCTACATGGATTTAATGCAGGTAAGTGTGAAGTAAACTATTTTGGTTGGACAAATAAAAAGGCAACAGCTTATTATCTAAATGGAGAGAACTTCAAAATGCTTTGAGGTAGAGGGATCAGGAGTCCTTGTGCATTAATTGGAGGAAGCTATTATTCAGGTACAGCAGGTAATAAGGAAGGCAAATGGAATTTTGGCATTTTTGCTAAAGAATGAAGAATAAAAGTAGGGACGTGTCGTTGCAATTGTAAAAGACATTGGTGAGACTTCAAATGGCATTGAGCGTGGGACATCGCATATCACAAATTTGATTGAGTTTATTGAAGAGGATACCAAGAAGATAGGTGAAGACAGAGTGGTAAACATTGATTTTGACATGGACTTTGACAAGGCCTTCACCAAAGTCCCATATGGTAGACTGGTTAGTAAGGTGAAATCACATGGTATCCAGGGCGTGATAGCTAATTGATTACAAAATTGGCTTGATGGCAGAAGAACGGAAGGTGGTGATAGAGGATTGTTATTCGGACTGGAAACATGTGACAATTGGTGTGCCAGAAGAATCGGTTCTGGATCTACTGTTGTTCATCATTTATATCACCAATTTGGATGAGAGTATGGGTGGTATGGTTAGTAAGTTTGTAGAAGACACCAAAATTGGTGGTTTGGAGGACATGAAGAAGGATACCTAACAGTAAAACAAGATGGGCCAATTGGCCAAGAAGTGACAGATAGAGTTTAATTTAGATAAATGCGAGGTGTTGCATTTTGATAAGGCTAACCAAGATAGGACTTACACAATTAATGGTAGGGGCCTGGGTAGTGTTGTCAAACAGAGACCTAGACATGCAGGTACATAATTCCTTGAAAGAGGCGTCACAGGCAGACAGGTTGGTGAAGACGGTATTTGGGTTGCTTGCCTTCATTGGCAGAGCGTTGAGTGCAGGAGTTGGGACGTCATGTTGCAGCTGTACAAGACATTGGTGAGGCCACTTTTAGAATCCTGCATACAATTCTTGTCACTCTGCTATAGGAAGAATGTTGTTAAACTAGAAAGCATACACAAAACAATTAGAAGGATGTTGCCGGGATTGGCGGTTTTGAGTTACAAGGAGAGGCTGGATAGGCTGGGACTTCTTTCTCTCCAGCGTTGGAGGCTGAGGGGTGACCTTATAGAGATTTATGAAATCAAGAAGATCATAGATGAATGGTCAAGGTCTTTTCCCTGGGGTAGGGGAATCCAAAACTAGAAGGCATAAGTTTAAGATGAGAGGGAAAAGATTTAAAAGGGACATGAGGGGCAACTTTTTCACAGAGATGGTGGTGTGTGCATGGAACAAGCTACCAGAGGAAGTGGTGGAGGCAGATATAATTACAACATTTAAAAAACATTTGGACAGAACATGGATAGGAAAGGATTAGAGGCATATGGGCCAAGTGCAGACAAATGGGATTAGTTCAGTTTTGGAAGCCTGGTTGGCATGGATGAGTTGGGCCAAAGAGTCTGTTTCCATGCTATATGACTCTATGACTCTATTCCATACAGTTTTGATCCCCATACTTGAGGAAGGATGACGTTGCATTGGAGGCAGTTCAAAGAAAGTTCACGAGATTAATTCCAGATTTGAAAGGCTTGTCTTATGAGGAGAGATTGTGCTGTTTAGGCGTGTGCTCACTAGAGTTTAGAACAATGAGACGATATTTAATTGAGATATATAAGATGCTAAAGTAGATTGACAAAGTAGGCATAGAGCAGATGTTTTCTCTTGTGGGGCAATGTAGAACAAGGGTTATAGTTTTAGTTACAGGATGGGAGATTTAAAACAGGGAAGACAGGTTTCTCTCCAAGTGTCATGAATCTGTGGAATTCATGATCCCAGAGTGCGGTGGATGCCTGACACCGAATAAAATTAACTAGAAGATAGATAGATTTTTAATTAGTAATGGGCTAAAGTTATGGGGACCAGATGGGAAAGCAAAGTTGAAATCGGCCATGAATATATTAAATGGCAGATGAATCTCCAAGTCTGAATTGCCTAGCCTAGCTCATGTTCTTAGGTTTCTGTCATCACAGCAGGCAGCACTGAGGGGCAGTTACACTGTCAAAGGGGCAATATTGATGGAGTGCTATACTATCAGATGTTCATGACTGAGGGAGTGTTCTGATGTCACAGTTGCAGTACCGAGGGAGAGCTACTGTTTTGAAGAGGCAGTCCTGCAATTTAGTTAGTTAGCTTAGTTGACTGGACAGCTGGTTTGTGATGCAGAGTGACACCAACAATGCAGATTCAATTGCCCCACACTGGCTGAGTGGCTAAATTTACCAGTAAAGAACTATCTAATCAGTCTCACCCAATTGCCTGAGGCATGTTGACCCTCAGGTTTAAAGCACTACCAGTTGTTTCTGTCGAATGAGTGAGCAGCCGTCTGGTCCTCTGGGGTTATATCTTTACTGTGGAAGAACTGCACTGCCAGAGAACGTACTGAGGAAGAACGCCAGGTTGGAGGAGCGGTATTGTGAGAGAATTATACTGCTGTTGGATAGTAATGAGGGAGAACTCCACTGTTAGAGAGGTGTTACTTGGGGAGAGCTGCAAAGCCAGAGTGAAGGAAATGAGGACGAACAGTTTTGGAGGGACAGTACTAACAGCGAACAGAGGGAGTTCTATGCTTCAGAGATCCCATTTTTCAAGTATAATCTTATTTGCCCTCTCAATTGGTATAAAAGATTCCTTGGCACTTTTTGTAAGAATAGCGTGTGAAATATCCTGGTGTCTTGGCCAGTATTTAACCCTCAACAGCACTACTAAAACAGGTTATCTATCCTTTGTCATGATGCTGTTTGTGAGATACTGCTGTTTCTGAGTTAGTTACTGTCTCGTACATTACCATAGTGTGCAGTGTTTTGGGGTAATCCAGGGTCATGAAAGTTACTATTTTAAATGACTCAGAGATAATAAGAACTGCCGATGTAACGCAGTGTGGAGCTGGAGGAACACAGCAGGCCAGGCAGCGTCAGAGGAGCAGGAAAGCTGACATTTCAGGTCGGGACCCTTCTTCAGAAAAGGGTCTGAAGAGGGGCTTGACCCGAAACGTCAATTTTCCTGTTCCTCTGATGCTGCCTGGCTTGCTGTGTTCCTCCAGCTCCATGTTGTGTTATCTGTATCTTAAATGGCAACCTTTTTTCTCAGCTTTGGAACCATTGGCTTTGCCCAGCAGAGGAGGCTTTCACAGAGACAGAGCTTTCACAGTCTTGAGGTAGCGAATTTCACAGGCTCACCAATCTCTAGGTGAAGAAATATCTCATCTTTTCCCTAGATACTCTACCCCAAATCCTTAGTCTGTGACCCCCCAGTTCTAGATTCCCTGTTCATCAGGAATATCCTTGCTGCATTTACCCCGTCTAGTCCTGTTAGAATTTTATAGATTTCTATGAAATCCTCCTCATTTTTCTAAACTCCAGTAAATATGATCCTAACCACTCCAGTCTCTCTTCAAACATCAATGTTAGAGTCCATTATAAAGGATGTAATACCAGAGCATTTAGAAATACATAATACAATCAAGTAGAGTCAGTATGGCTTCATGAAGGGAAAATTGTGCCTGACAAATTTATTGGAATTCTTTGAGGAGCTAACAAGCATGATAGAGAAACAGGAAGTCATTGTAATATATTTTTAGACTTTAGAATCCCCACGGTGTGGAAGCAGGCCATTCACCCCACTGAGTCCGCACTGACTCTTCGAAGAGCATCCCACCCCAACCTACACCACCGCCCCACATCCTATCCCTGTAATCCTGCATTTCACATGGCTAATCCACCTAGCCTGCAAATCCCAAGGCACTATGAGCAATTTAGCATGGCCAGTCCACCTAACCTGCACATCTTTGGACTATGGGAAGAAACCTGGCAGAAACCCACACAGACATGGTGAGAATGCGCAAACTCCACACAGATAGTCGCCTGAGTAGAATCAAACCCAAAGCAGCATTGCTAATCACTGTGTCACTGTGCCACCCTTCTGAATGGACCTGTCAAATTATTATACAAAACCCCTAACTTTAAGAGTGAACAATAAAGTAACTGAAGTCTATCCAATTCCTCCTAGTGCCTAGACTAGTAACAGACCAGTGACTAGAATATGAGAAAGAAGAATATTTTTAAAACCCATTCAGGGGATTGGGCCTTGCTGACTGGGCTAGCATTTATTGCCTGTCCATAATAACTGGAGGAGTTGCTGGTGAGCTGCCATGTTGAACTGCCCACAAGTGAAATGGCATTTCCACATTCACTTTGCCAAAAACCTCTAAGGTCAAGCCCAGCAATTACAGACCAGTTAGTTCAACTTTGGTAATGGGAAAACATCTAGGAATAATAATTTTGCCTACAATTAATAATCATATAGCAGATGTGGGTTAATTAAAAGATGGCCAGCGTGGATTTCTTAAGGGCCAGTTGTGTTAAACTCACTTTAGTTTTTTGCAGAAATAACAGAAAAGGTTGTTAAGGGCCATGCTGGCAAAGTGATATATGTGAACATTCATTGGATGAATGAGGTCACTTGATACAGTACCACACAACAGACTTGTGAAACAAGTGATAGGAATAAAAAGGACGGCAGCAAATTGGATACAAAACTGGCTGAGGGATAGGAAACAGAGACAGATTGTTAAAGGAAGAAAGTTGGTAGTGGAGTTCCACAGGCATTGGAGTTGAAAGCCTTGCTTTTCCCATTGTATGTTCATGATCTATATCTTGTTTTCAGGGGACAATTTCAACATTTGTAGATGGCACAAAACTTGGAAGCATTGTAAACTGTGAGGGGGATAGTGTAGATCTTCAAAAGGATAAAAGTGGAGTGGGCAGATAGGTGGCAGATGAAGTCTCATTGAAAAATGTGAAGTGATACATTTCGATATAAAGAACATGGAGAAACAGTATAAAATGAAAGGCTACTACTGTAAAAGATGTGCAGGAACAGAGAGATTGGGATGTATATATACTTGAGTCAATAAACATGGCAACACAAATGGAAACAACTTTTTAAAAAGCATACAATATTCTAGGTTTCATTAATAGGGGCATTAAGCATAAGAGCAAAGCACTTGTTATGAACTTGTGTAAGATCATAGTTAGGCCTCAACTGGAGCATTGTGTACAGCCTGGGAACCACAGACAGCATGGAGGAAATTGACAAGAACGGTTCCAAGGATGAGAAGCTTCAGGTATGAAGATACATTGGAGATTTTAGTACTGTTTTCTTTGGCAAGGAGAAGGCAAAGAGGATACCTGATAGCAGTTTTAAAATCATGAGAGGTCGCGACAGAATGGACAGATACACATTGTTCCAATTGTAAAAGGATCAAGAACAAGAGGACACAGATTTAAAATAGTTTACAAATGTGATATGAGCAAAAACTGTTTAGGATCCATAAAACACTGCCTGGACAGTGGTAGTGATCTATTGTGGAGGCAGGTTCAATAAAAGCATTTGAGAGGGCATTAGCTGATTATTTGAACAGAAATAATGTTCAGGATTATGGTGAAAAGACTGAGTAGTGGCACGAAGTCATAGTGCATCTTCAAAAAGCCAGTACACATACAACGTGCCTTTTTCTGCACTGTGAGAGTTCTGTGATTCTGAAATAGAGCTACCAGTCACTCATCCATAAGCCAACCATTACAAGATAAGCTGTTCAACCTCTTCCTTAAATCCCCAGGCCTGTTCCATCCCAACCTATGTTAACCAAGGTCAAGGGTAGCACCTGCAAGTTGCTCTTCAAGAAACTCACCACCTTGGCTTGGAAATATATTGCTGATCCTTCAGTGTGGCTGGGCCAAAATCCTGGAACTCCCAATCTAATGCACCATGAGTGTCCAAATAGGGTCTAAATAGACTGGAGCGGTTCATGAAGGCAGCTCACTACCATCTTCTCAAAGGCAGCTAGAGATAGCAGCAAATGCTGGCCCCTATAGCAATGCTGACATTCCATGAGTGAATTTATTTAAAAAGTTTAGTGGGGAGGAGTGCTGCTTTGATTCTGCAGAGTACCCTAGTGCTCCAGACATCAGCACAACCATCCCAATAGTGTGGTCAAATCACAGAGTAGGAGAGATGACACAGCCTGATACAGCTCTGTACCAGTATCTGCTGTCATCTGACCGATTATTTCGGTATTCTGTGTACATTTCAGCAAAACAGGCCTTTGACTGAACTCTTGTTTCTAATTCTGCTTCCTGTTGCAGGGACAATGGAAATCGAATGATTCAATTGATGTTGCTAAAGTCCCTCCTACAGGTATGACTTTTCAAAAATATTCCCCCACTGGTCCATTGCAGACACATTGGTAAAGTCAGAATGTGGCTCAGTTGTGGATACCTCAATCACCAGGTAAAGAGTTAGCTGGGTACAATTAGGGTTATATCAGAACTGAGAAAGAAGTTCACTCAAGACTTCCAACTCTGACAATGCAGTGCTTCCAATTAAATGCTTTGTTATACCTGTCCTGGGAGTTTTTGATGAGGACGGTGTGGAAGATGCTGTACATTGTATCTAATCCTGAGCTATACCTGTCCAGACAGAGTTTGATTGAGCTATGTACATTATGGTGGAACTGTATTCCAGCCTGCCGTGATGAGCATTCGTCACTAGGATAAGCAAAAATTTGGGTATAAACCATGGTTAAGTATTTAAAAGATGAGTTATGTGAATCTAAGTTATTTTTGTGCAGTTTCTTCCTCTGGCCATTCCATAGTAGGCTTGGTTGTAGTTTACGATTTTTAAAATTTCTTTTACTTGAAGGTGACAATTGGATTCCAGAGCAATAATCTTTTAGCAACCCTGCCCACCTCCTTCCTGGAACCTCTTCTCTCTGCCTCATTAATGGAGGATGCTGAACTTCGCCTCCTTGTCATAGAGATCCTTCTCAGTCTGATCGACCGCCAAGGAAATAGACACAAGTTCTCTCACGTCAGGTATGTCCCAAATAGAACTGTTACACTGATAGAACAACATGGAACCAGGCCATTCACTCTGTCATGTTTATATTGTCTCTCTGCAAGAACAACTCAGCTAATGCTAGCCCTGCAAATCTTCGCTCTTGACATAACCAAATTCATTTTGAAACCCACAATCGAATCTGCCTTCACCATATTTTCAGATATACATTGAAGATCCTAACCATTTGCTGTGCCTCTTGTTGCAATTGGTTCATATTCAATCAGTTTAATTCAGTGTCCGCAGTTCTCAATTATTCACCAATGGAAACAATTTTTCTTTATCTACTCTGTCATGACTGCTCATGGTCCTAATTATTTCTATCAATCTCACCTCAACCATCTCTTCTCTCATAAGAACAAGTTTAGCTTCTCCAGCCACCTGGTAACTGAAGTTTATCATCATTGGACTATTCTTCAGAATCTTTTCAGGATCTTCTCAAAAGCCTTCAAATTCTCTCTACAGTGTGCTGCTTCCTGTTAAAGCTGAATGAGTATTTTGTAAAAGTTCTTCCTAACGTCATTACTTTTGTGCTGTCTTGCACATAGCACATATACTCATTCATAAGTTTACTTAATTTTAAAATTATTATATTTTATTATATTTTATTATATTATTAAATTTATTTAAAAATCAACTCCATAAATCTTGGCATAAAAAGATATAATTTTTCATAAACTCAATGTAAATATCTACCCTAATCTGGACATTTTCTTTTCCTTTTGTTTCTGTTTCCTTAATTTCAGCCCTTGTTTTTAATTGTAACTATTGTATGCTAATTTGGCACCTGGAGAGTGGTGACTATACTTTTCACTGTACTCCTGTACTTTTGTATTTGGCGACACGTGACAATAAAATCTAATCTAATCTAATCTAATTTGTCAGGGATCAAACCATTTGTGGTTATTAATTAATTATTGGTAATTTAAAATTCTATTAATTAAAGGCACATGTGCGAACTTTAGACTTTAATAGACTAATACATGTTACATGATTAACCATGATGCCTTCAAGAACGAATAACAAGTATGCAACTCAATCTAAATAGGAGAAATAAGTAATAGAATGTGTGAGCAAACATCAGCAAAAGTGTTGTGTGACTGCTCACAACACAGTCTCAGAGAAGTAAAGGAAGGTGGCATTTCAGAATTCAAGTTCAACGCTGGGTGCTGCGCAAAATTTGTGAAAATGTGCGATTTAGTATTTCATCAAGAAAACAAATTTCACTGCATCTGTCACCTGAAACTTGATAATCATCAAATCATCAAATTCCACCATTTTGCCATCAGGCATTGAAGGAAGAATGCATATTGATTGGCCTGGCAGACTGCTATCAATATTGGTGAGAAAAACATTTTTGAATCGAAGTCCAAAGAAGCCACGATTCAGTGTTAATCCATCTTAGATGGCAAATTGGTGATATTCAAGTGCAAAGCTCTCCCAAAAAACAAACTTTAGAAAGACATTGTAATCTGGTTCACAAGAAATATAAGCACTTGATGAAATATATACCGTCACAAATAGCCTTGAGACAATATACCCTGAGGCCTTGTTCATCATAGCCAGTGATTTCAACCAGGCCAATCTCAAGAGTGTGCTACCAAGAAACCACCAACATGAATAGGGGACTTTTACATGAATAGGGGACTGACAGTGACTAACAATAGGTAGTGTGTAATGGCAGCCTATGTGATAATGAGGCCTGGTGTGTGGGCTAGGGGGCTAGGACATGGGGCAATTTAGGCCTTAAAGTATTGAACTCAATATTGAGTTGAGAGGGCTGGAAAGTCCCCAGGCAGAAAATGAGGGTGTTTGGCCTGCTTGCCTTCATTGCTCAGGCCATCTGAGTATAGGAGTAGGATAGCATGTTGAGGTTGTACAGGATGCTGGTGAGGCCACTTTTGGAGTACTGTGTACAGTTATGGTCGCCCTGCTATAGGAATGATATTATTAAATTGGGGAGGGTTCAGAAAAGATTTACCAGAATATTACCAGGACTGGAAGGTTTGAATCATAAGGACAGGCTGGATAGGCTGGGACTTTCTCTCACTGGTGCGTAGGAGGTTGTGGTATAACCTTATAGAGGTTTATAAAATCATGAGGGGCAAAGATTAGGTGAACGACAAAGGTCTTTTCCCTAGAGTAGAGCAGTTCAAAACTAGGGCCATATTTTTAAGATGAGAGTAGAAAGATTTAAAAGGGACCTGCGGGGCAACTTTTTCACACAGAGTGGTTCGTATGTGGAATGAAGTGCCAGAGGAAGTGGTAAATGCAAGTACAGTTACAACATTTAAAACACTTTTGAACAAGTAAATTAACAGGAAAGATTTGGAGGGATATGGGCCAAACGTAGGCAATTGGGATTAGTTTATTTATGGAAACTTGGTCGGTATGGATGAGTCGGACCGAAGGGTCTGTTTCCATGCTGTATGAATCTATGACTGTTATCTTTCAAAGTTAATTTTTTTTTATCATTGCAATGGTATTTATTCTGCACAAACCAAGTATGCATGTCAGTCCTTCAAAATTATTACTATGTAAAAGTTGATAGTTTGCCTTTTGCTGAAAAGCATGATTCCAAGTGTTCAATTTCTGTATGAGTGTGTACAATATACCTTCAGGACAACGTGTTGCTGAATGCACTTCTACCTGAATTGTAGCCTTTATTGTGTACTGCCTCTCCTTATTCTTCTTCACAAAGTGAATCACTTCATACTTAGTCTGCATTAAATTTTATCTACCACATATCCAACTATTCCACCAGTTTAACCCTTTCCTCTTGAAGTCTATCACTATTCTCCTCAGTTTACAGTATGTTTTGTATCATGTGCCCATTTTGAAATGGTGCCCTGCTAACCAAGTGTAGATCATTAACAGATTGGACAAAGCAGTGGCTCTAATGAGTATACAGTGTGGAGCTGGATGAACACAGCAGGCCAAGCAGCATCATAGGAGCAGAAAAAC
>JAHRHZ010000269.1:926380-940331 GCA_024137785.1 Ginglymostoma cirratum | reverse complement strand
TGATGAAGGGTCGAGGCCCGAAACGTCAAGCTTTCCTGCTCCTATGATGCTGCTTGGCCTGCTGTGTTCATCCAGCTCCACACTTTGTTATCTCAGATTCTCCAGCATCTGCAGTACCTATTATCTCTGCTCTAATGAGTATATATCTTGCTCTAGTTTGACAAACAATCATTCATTGTTGTGCTATGTCTGTCTATTCTTGGGTATATTTCTATGTGTCTGTATCTGTGTGCCCTCTATGCAGCATAATAGAAAGATTACAGCACAGAAAAAGGTGACTTCGTCTGCCATGTTTGTGCCATCAGAGAAAGCAAATTTTCCAGCTTAATCCTACATTTAGACCATAGCCCTGCAGGGTATGGCACTTGACCTGCATTTCTAGACACTTTTTGAATATGTCTGTGTTTGTGACCAGAAATATATCTTTATTTCAGTGTTTTTGTCTGTATCTGTCCAAATCTGTCAATCTGTATGAGTGTGTCTGAGTCTTCTGAGACTGATAGTGTTTTCCTCTTCCTTTTCAGTATTGTTTCAGACATCTCTGTCCTCATGCTAAAAGTGGACAAGTGTTCCCGACAGGATACGCTCTTTATGAAGAAGGTGAGCCTCTTGTATTCTCCTGAGTTTAAGATCATAAGAAATAGGAACAGCAGTAGGCCGTTTAGCATCTCATTCCTCATATCCACTTTTCCTGCAGTTTCTCTGCAACCCTCGATTCGCCTACTGATCACAAATCTATCTATTCATCTATCTCAGCCTTACATATTCACATGGACTCTGCCCCCACAGCTCTCTCTGAAAAGAAGTTCCAAAGACTCTCAAACATCTCAGAGAAGGAATTTCTCCTCATCTTAGTCTTAAATTGGTGCCTCTTTATTCTGAGACTATGCCCTCTGTTCTTAGACTGTCTCATGAGGAAGCATCCTCTCAGCGTTTACACTAACAAACCCCTTAAGAATCCTGTATGGTTCAATGAGATCACCTCCAATTCTTCTAAATGCCAATGAGTCCCAAGCTGTTTAGCCTTTGCACATAAGACAGTCCATCTAAACCAGGGATGATCCTAATGAACAAAAACAGAAGTTGCTGGAAAAGCTCAGTAGGCCTGGCAGCATCTGTGAAGAGAAAATCAGAGTTAACATTTCGGGTCCAGGGAACCCTTTCTCAGAATACTGGACCTGAGACGTTAACTCTGATTTTCTCTTCACAGGTGCTGCCAGACCTGCTGAGCTTTCCCAGCAACTTCTGTTTTTCTTCCTGGTTTACAGCATACACAGCTCTTTTGGTTTTTATCATCCTAATGAATCTCTGTGACCATCCTCAATGAAATGATATCTTTTTCTTAAATAAAGGAACCAAAACTGCTGATAGTACTCCAGATATTGTCTTACGACCACCTTATATGACTGCAGTAAGACTTCCCTACTCTTATACCCCATCCCTTGAAATAAGGGCCAACATTCCATCAGCCTTCCTGGTTATCTGCTATACCTGTGTGCTAGCTTTCTGTGTTTCGTGCACAAATTCCCCCAAGTCCCTTTGTGTTGCAGCTTTCTGCAGTTTCTTTCCATTTAAACAATACTCTGTTCTTTTGATCTCCCTTTTAAAATGAACAACTGCACATTTTCCCACATTATACTCCATTTGCCAACTTTTTGCCCACTTCCTTAACCAACCAATATCTCTGTGTAAAATGTTTGTACCCCTCTCACAACCTGTCTTTCCACCTATTTTCATGCTGTCTGAAAAGTTGCTACAGTACACTTACATCCTCCCAGTCATTAATAAATATCTTGTGGTCCCAACACTGGTGCCTGTGGAACCCACTGTTCATGGGTCCCCAACCTAAAAAAGAAACCCTTATCCCCACTAGCCAATTCTTTTTCCATGTCATTATACTGCATCCAAGACCATGGAATCTTATGTTTTAACTTTCCGTAAGGTACCTTGTTGAACACCTTCTGGAAGTCCAAACCCAACACATCTCTCTATCCACTCTGAGACTTCCTCATAAAACTTGAATCAATTAGCCAGATGCAATTTCCCTTTTATGAAGCTGTGCTGACTTTGCTTGAATAGATTATGATTTTCCAGATATACTTCTATTACTTCCTTAATAATTGATTCCAATAATTTTCCAACAATATACATTAGGCTAATCGGCCTAACGTTGCCAATTTTTTTGCCTTGAATAGGAGTGTAAAATTACCTGTTTTCAAATCCTGTGGTACTTCTCCAGAGTCCAGTGATGTTTTTTGGAAAGTTTGTTTGACTATCAAAATTAAAGTGATGACCCGAAAATCCGCAGACCATGCAGTGTGCTCCAATACAGGTTCTACAAAAGAATTAAGATAAGGTAAAGGTTTAAATATATCAAGTCCCAGACTTCCCCATTCCACTCTTAACTATTCTGACATGGAGTAGCAAACCAATCATGTTCATACCCAGTAGGACACTCTACACCTCACTGTTCCCCAGTGGGATACTCAATACCTCACTTCTCCCCAGTGGGATACTCCATATCTCATTCATCCCTGGTGTGTCCTCTCATATTCCACTGCTCTCCAGTTTGTCCCTTCTATACCCAAATTCTTCCCAGTACCTGTCCCCCATATCCTCGTATGGCTCCTCCATATCCAATTACACTCTATTGTGTCAACACCACAACCAATGTGTCCTCCTCATACCTCCCTCTTTTCTGGTGAGTATGGATTAAAAGGACAACCAAATTTTGTTTCAAGGTTTCTTCTAATTCCCCTGCTCCCTCATGCTATCTTTTTAGGCTTAGCATCTAATCCAGCAGGAATTTCCACATTCTTTGGGTGGTGAATAACTGTCCATTTTGATGAAAGTTTGCATCTTTTTTGCAGCACTCACAGACATTGTACAGATACATCTATATGAGCTGTAAACAGGAGAATAACTCCCATATCCACTATGATGCTCTATATGCCATGCTTGCACTCATCAGCGTGGAGCTGGCCAATGAGGAGGTAGTTGTGGATCTTATTCGGGTGGTATTAGCCCTCCAGGTATGTCCTCTGTTATATGATACTTTGGTGAATCCTCATCCTGGATGTCTCGTTCCATTCAACGTATGTTCCACTGTGTTAATTTTAAACAAGTGACTATCCCACATGGCCTCCAGTTAAAACATAAGAACATAAAAGTTAAAAAATAACTTAACTGGGGGTGGGGGCGGGAGGCAATGACCTAGTGATTTTATCACAAGGCTATTAATCAAGATAACCAGGTAATTTTCTGGGGGCCTGGATTTAATTCACACCATGCTGGAACTTGAACTCAACAAAAAGAAAGCCTTGAATTAAGAGTCTTAAAATGACCATACAATTATTGTTGATTGCTGGTAAAACCCAATTAGTTTACTGTAAAACCATAGGAAATAGGAACAAGAGTAGGTGATTCAGCTCCTTAAGGCTGCTCCACCTGTTGATAGGATCCTGACTGATCTGACATTCCTTGTGTCCACTTTCCTGTCCTTTTCCCATATCCCTTGGTTCCTATGCTGATTAATAATCCAACTGTCATCCTTAAATGTACACAAGGACTCCGCTCCAGCAGCTCTCTGTGAGAAGAAGTTCCAAAGACTCAAAACCCTCTGAGAGAAGAAGTTCTTTTTCACCTGAAGCATAAATTATGCCCCTTAATTCTGAGATTATATCCTCTGCTGTTAGACTCTCTCATGAAGGGGAGACCTCCCTCAGCATCTACCTGTCAAGCCCCTTAAGAATCTTACATGTATCATTGAGATCACCTTTCATTCTTGCAAATTCCAATGAGTCCCAACATGTTTAACATTTGGTCAGAAGACAATCCCTCCATACAAGGATCATCCAGGGGAGGCAACGGCCCAGTGGTATTATTTCTGGATTGTTAATTCAGGGACCCAGGTAATGTTCTGAGGACTGGTTTCAAATCCTGCCACAGCAGATGGTGGAATTTGAATTCAATAAAAAAATTTCTGGAATTAAGAGTCTAATGATGACCATGAATTGATTTTTGGGAAAAGTCCATCTGGTTCACTAATATAATTAAAAGAAGGAAACTGCCATTCTTACCTGGTCTGGTCTATATGTGATTCGAGACCTACAGCAATGTGGTTGATACTTAACTGTAGAAGATACTGAGGGATAGGATCTATTTACATTTGGAAGAAAATGGGCTTATCAGTGACAGGCAGCATGGTTTTGTGCACAGAAGGTCATGTCTTACCAACTTGATAGAATGCTTTGAGGAAGTGACAAAGTTGATAGATGAGGGAAGGGCTGTAGATATCATATACATGGACTTCAGTAAGGCGTTTGATAAGGTTCCCCATGGTAGGCTTATGGAGAAAGTGAAGTCACATGGGGTCCAGGGTGTGCTAGCTAGATGGATAGAGAACTGGCTGGGCAACAGGAGACAGAGAGTTGTAGTGGAAAGGAGTTTCTCAAAATGGAGAACTGTGACCAGTGGTGTTCCACAGGGATCCATGTTGGGACCACTATTGTTTGTGATATACATAAATGATCTAGAGGAAGGTATAGATGGTCTGATTATCAAGTTTGCAGATGACACTAAGATTGGTGGAGTAGCAGATAGTGAAGGGGACTGTCAGAGAATGCAGCAGAATATAGATAGGTTGGAGAGTTGGGCAGAGAAATGGCAGACGGAGTTCAATCCAGGCAAATGCAAGGTGATGCATTTTGGGAGATCCAATTCAAGAGCGAACTATGTGGTAAATGGAAAAGCCCTGAGGAAAATTGATGCACAGAGAGATTTTGGTGTTCAGGTCCATTGTACCCTGAAGGTGGCAACGCAGGTGGGTAGAGTGGTCAAGAAAGCATACGGCATGCTTTCATTCATCGGACTGGGTATTGAGTACAAGAGTTGGCAGGTCATGTTGCAGTTGTATAAGACTTTGGTTCAACCACATTTGGAATACTGCGTACAGTTCTGGTTGCCACATTACCAAAAGGATGTGGATGCTTTGGAGAAGGTGCAGAGGAGGTTCTCCAGGATGTTGCCTGGTATGGAGGGCGCTAGCTATGAAGAGAGGTTGAGTAGATTAGGATTATTTACATTAGAAAGATGGAGGTTGAGGGGGGACGTGATTGAGATCTACAAAATCCTGAGAGGTATAGACAGGGTGAATAGCAAGAAGCTTTTTTCGAGAGTGGGGGACTCAATTACCAGGGGGTCACAATTTCAAGGTGAGAGGGGAAATGTTTAAGGGAGATATGCGTGGAAAGTTCTTTATGCAGAGGGTGGTGGGTGCCTGGAACACGTTGCCAGCGGAGGTGGTAGAGGTGGTAGATAGCGTCATTTAAGATGTATCCAGACAGATACATGAATGGGCAGGGAGCAGAGGGCTACGGATCCTTGGAAAATAGGTGACAGGTTTAGATAGAGGATCTGGATCGGCGCAGGCTTGGAGGGCCGAAGAACCTGCTCCTGTGTTGTAATTTTCTTTGTTCTTTGTTCTTAACTGCCCTCTGGGCAATTTTGGATGAGTATAAAAATGCTGGCCTTGCCAGTAATGCCCTCATCCTGTGAATTATTTAAAAATAAATCCCAGGAAACCTTCTCTGAAATGAAATAAGATGTTTCTTTGAGTGAGGCGATTAAAACTGCTCATTTTATGCCAGGTGAGGTTGCACCAGCACCTTATACAGTTGCAGTAAGAATTCCTTCCCTCTTTTGATATTCCAACTCCCTTGAAATAAGGACTAACATTCCATCAGCCTTCCTGCTGCACGTGTGTGCTAGCTTTCTGTGTTTCATGCCTCCTCATTTGTGCCAGTTGCACATTTCCATCAACTCCCTGATATTTCAAAAAAATCCATTTACCTCCTCTTTAAATACTTTCAGTGATTTGGCCTCCACAATTTTCTGAAGTAGTGAATTCAAGCCATTCACTACCCACGTGGAGAAGGAAGTCTTTTTCATCTCAGATTTAAATGAGTGTCTGTATTCTGTAAAGTAGAACAGCCCCCTAGTTTGAGAAATTTCAACTGGTAGAAACACCTTCTCAATATCTAGTCTGTCAAGCGCCCTCAAAGTCTAATGTCAGCCTTACCAACACTTTATGCAATTGTAATAAGACCTCTTTATTTTTAAATTCTAATCCCTCATAAGAAAGCACTAGATTCCATTTGCTTTCTTAGTTACTTGCTGTACCTGCATGCTAATATTTTGTGATAACAAGGTGTGGGGCTGGATGAACACAGCAGGCCAAGCAGCATCATAGGAGCAGGAAAGCTTGACGTTTCGGGCCTAGACCCTTCATCAGAAAATCAGAATATTTTGTGTTTCATGCACAAGAACGTTCAGATTTGTCTGCATTTCACTTTTTTGGAGTCTTTTTCCGTTTAAAAATTAACCTGTCTTTTGACTCCTCCCACCAAAGTGCATAACCTCACTTTTTGACATTAACTTCTTTACAGATGCTCTCCCTATGTGATAGTTAATCATAAAACCATAAGTTGTAGGAGCAGAAGCAGGCCGGTCAGCCCATCCAGTCTACTCCGCTATTAATGAAATCATGTCTGATCTGATCACCCTCAATCACTTTCCTGCTTTATCCCTATCTCTTTTCTTCCCTTAATAATTAAAACTTGGTCTATTCTTGAATATACTTAAAGATCCAGTCTCTACCACACTCTGTAGTAAAGAATTCCATAGATTCACTACCCTCTGAGAAAAGAAACTCCTCCTCATCTCTGTGTTAAATAAGCAATGGTTCCTTCTCTAACTTTTTTCAGGACTCAGGGAAGTACACACCCTCATTTCACTTTTGTCAATAATATCACCAAATTACTCTCAATCTACAGATCTCTTAAACCGCATGTAAAACTGACAGTGCTGCTGTCTGGTGTAGGTGACATGTACCTTACGATAGGTGATGGATGAAATTGGTTTCATGCTGACCAAGAGCTTGTGAACAGAGCCACTTCCTTCAGACCCTGTTAGTGTGGTCAATGTGGCCATGTTCTGGTGGCATTATAGATATAGTGACCTTGGCTGTGGCATCAGCTGGTTACTTTCTGTGCTTTTGGCCTAAGGTATTGGTACACCATGAAATACATAAAACACCTGGGGATCGGGCAAAAGAAAATAAAATCTCCAATTAAATTGGAGAATCATAAGTGAAATCCATAATAAAAATATGCCATAAAGCTGCAATACTAATGAATAGTTGTTAATGGGGACTGTTAGTGACTAACAATAGGTAGTATGTAATGGCAAGCTATGTGATAACAAGGCCTGGTGCGTGGCATAGGGGGTTAGGACATGGGAGAGTTTCGGCCCTAAAATTATTGAACTCGATATTGAGTCCGGAGGGCTACAGGGTCCCCAAGCGGACCACAAGTGGCGCCACTTTAACACACGACCCTGTTCCCTGGCCAACATCTCTGTCTCAGGATTGCTGCAGTGCTCCAGCGAAGCTCAACGCAAGCTGGAAGAACAACACCTCATTTTCCGCTTGGGGATCCTGCAGCCCTCCGGACTCAATATCAAGTTCAATAATTTTAGGACCTAAACACTCCCATGCCCCAGCCTCCTACCCCACGCACCAGGCCTTGTTATCACATAGCCTGCCATTACACACTACATATTGTTAGTCACTAACAGTCCCATTAACAACTATTCACCCTCTTAGCCAGATCATTGTCAACTCCTTTGTCTATCCAACTGCTCTTTTCTCTCTTCAGGCTCTATTCTACCGTTTACTCCCTGCCATATCCTCCTCGCTATTTTCTGCATATAAACTGGCGTTTTCCCAGCTACCATCAGTTCTGAGGAAGGGTCACTGGATCCAAAACGTGAACTCTGTTTTTTTTTTTCGCAGATGCTGCCAGGTCTGCTGAGCTTTTCCAGCAACTTCTGTTTTTGTTCCTGATTTACAGCATCCGCAGTTCTTTCGGTTTTTATATGTGGATATGTTTCTGTCTTATCCTCTGAGTTCAATACAGTTGGAAGAGGCAGTAAAGTGTCTTTATTTACAGGAACTTTCATTCACCAATGAGGATAACCTACCAGTGTGGACACGCTGTGCAATTCATGCGCTCTGCTCTGCCTACCTGAACCTCATTAGCCAGCTGACCAGCCTGCCTGCCTTCTGCCAGAATATCCAGCAGGTAAGATTATCTGGGCAGTTTTTCTTTCTTCAATTCATTTGTGAGATGTGAACGTCACTGGCTGGACATTTATTACCTGTCCCTAAGTGTCCTTGAAAACATAGAACATAGACAATAGAACAGTGAAACACAGTACAGGCCCTTCAGCCCACGATGTTGTGTGGACCTGTTATCCAACTAAGATCAAACAACCCTGCATACCCTACATTATACTATGATTCATGTCCTACCCAAGAGTCGCTTAACTGTCTCTAATGTATCTGACTATAAGGTGAGTGAGAAGGTGGTGGTGAGCTGCCTTCTTGAACTGCTGCAGTCCATCTGCTGTGAGTTGACCCGTAATGACATTCAGATGGATATTCCAGTATTTTGACCCAGTGACACTCAAAGAACAGCAATATATTCCAAATCAGGATAGTGAGTGACTTAGAGGGAAAATTGCAGGTGGTGGTGTTCCCATGTATCAGCTGTCCTTGTCCTTCTGGATGGAAGTAGTCGTTAATTTGGAAGATGCTGTCTGACAATCTTTGGTGAATTTCTGCAGTGCATCTTGTTGATATTACACACTGCTGCTACTGAGTGTCAGTGTTGGAGGGAGTAAATATTTGCTATCAAGCAAGCTACTTTGTCCTGGATGATGACAAGTTCATAAGCATTGTTGTAGATGCAGACATCCAGGAAAATAGGGAGCATTCCATCGCATTCCTGATATGAGCTTTTTAGTTGGTGGACATGCTTTGGGGAGTCAGAAAGTGAGTCATTCACCGCTGTATTTCTCACCTCTAAACTGCTCTTGCAGCCGATGTATTTATATGGCTAGTCTAGTTGGTTTTCTGGTCAATGGTAACCCACAGGATGTTGAGAAAAGGAAAATTCAGTGATGGTAACACTATTGAATGTCAAGGGGCGATGGTTAGAAAGTTTCTTATTGATGATGGCCATAGCCTCGCATTTGTCTGGAAGGAATGTTACTTGCCACTTGTCAGTCCAAGCTTTGGATACTGTCTAGATCTTGTTGCATTTGAACGTGGATTGCATCAGTACCTGAAGAGTCACGAATGGTGATGAACATTATGCTGTCATTGGCAAACATCCCCACTTCTGACTTTATCATGGAGGGAAGGTCATTGATGAAGCAGTTGAAGGTGGTTGGGGCTCCCCTCCCATTCCTCAGATGACATGTCCATCCTGGGCCTCCTGCAGTGCCACAACGATGCCACCCGTAGGTTGCAGGAACAGCAACTGATATTTCGCTTGGGAATCCTGCAGCCCAATGGTATCAATGTGAATTTCACAAGTTTCAAAATCTCCCCTCCCCCCAATCGCATCCCAAAACCAGCCCACCTCGTCCCCGCCTCCCTAACCTGTCCTTCCTCCCACCTATCCCCTCCTCCTACCTCAAGCCCCACCCCCATTTCCTACCTACTAACCTCATCCCGCCCCCTTGACCTGTCCGTCCTCCCTGGAGTGACCTATCTCCTCCCTACCTCCCCACCCACACTCACCTTTACTGGCTCCATCCCCGCCTCTTTGACCGGTCTGCCTCCTCTCCACCGATCTTCTCCTTTATCCATCTTCTATCCGCCTCCCCCTCTCTCCCAATTTATTTCAGAACCCCCTTCCCCTCCCCCATTTCTGAAGAAGGGTCTAGATCCGAAACGTCAACTTTCCTGCTCCTCTGATGCTGCTTGGCCTGCTGTGTTCATCCAGCTCCACACCTTGTTACCTATGGCAAAACTAGTTAATAATACTGACAGAAGAATTTGACAGAGGTGTTCCTGAGAGAACATTCAACAGAGAAGGCACAGAGCATTCCAAACACCACAAAAATCTGGCTGTAATTTCAAGAGACTGAAGTCTTGTTTTTCTTTTATTTTGTATAAGTGGGACTTGTATTTATGGAAACCGCATACAGCCCCCACCATTAGAATCCTGTTTTATTTGGAAATAGTACTTGGAAGGGGTTTTTTCGGGTTGTTAATAACTTAGCTAATTTGTTCACTGTTAGAATTAGATAAATAAATTGTTTTTTGTTGATTGTAAAGTGAGTATCAGGGACTTGTTTTATTAATCACTAGATGTTGCTGAGAAGCAGGTTACACCACTTTTCACACACCTTTTCAACAGATTATGAGGCGAGGTGCTCCTCTCTGGGTATTTCGCTTTCAGTTATCAGAGGGGTGGGGTCAAACCCCACTTTATAACAGAACATACCTGGGCAATTTTCCGCATTGTTGGGTTAAATGCCAGTGTTATAGCTGCACGGGAAGAGCTTTGCTGGTGGAGTGGCAAGTTCTGGAGCACAAGTCTTCAGCTGTATCAATCACTATGTTTCTACTGTTTTCTTTTCTGGTGCCTGGATCAGTGGTACATCGACCATTCAGTTTCATTTCTTTGAGACTTCATTGTGGTTGATGCAACTGAATGGCTTGCTAGGCCATCTCAGAGGGCAATTGACAATGAACGACATTGCTGTGGGTCTGGAATCACATGTAGGCCAGACCAGGTGAGGATAGCAGAAAATCAACAATGGTTTCGTGGTCGTCAGTAAATTCTTAATTCCAGATGTTTTTTATTGAATTCAGATTCTACCATCTGCTACGGCAGAATTCAAACCCTGGTCCCCAGAACATTAGCTAGGTTTCTGGATTAATCATCTACCAATAATATCACAAGACCATCTCCTCCCCATTTGACTGGAAAGAATCCCAAAAGGCCCAAAGTCCCACTGTCAGTCCACCTGTCCATCACTGTGCTTTGATCAGTCTTGGTAAAATCCTTTTGTAAAATGCCTTGGTTAAACCTTGGTAAAATATTTTGATCTCACTCAGTTGGCAGAGCCCGTATTTCATTCTCTCTAACAGTGAATTTTGTGATCCTCACTCCTGTTAAGATCACATGGGTTTGGGAAAATTTATTGGCGTGGATAGAGAATTGGTTACCAACAGAAAACCTAGAGTTGAGAAAAATAAGTCTTTTTCCAGTTGGCAAGATGTAACTAGTGGGGAACCACAATGTTCGGCCCTCTGGCCCCAACTATTTGCAATCTATGTTTATGACTTGGATGCAGGGATAGAAGGTACCTTCATCAAATTTGCAGATGACACTAAAATAAATTGGAAAAGTAATTTGCGATAAAGAAACAAGAAATTTAAAAATGAATATAGATAGATGAGGTGAATGGGCAAAAATATGGCAGATGAACTTTTATGTGGATAATTGTGAGGTTATCTATTTTAGTCAGAAGAATAGAAAGGCAATGTATTATCTAAATGGTGAGAAACCTCAGAGTGTTTTGGTGCAGAGGGATCTGGGTGTCATTGTGCATGAATCACAGAAAGCTGGAGTGCAAATACCGCAAGTAACAAGGAAGGCAATTGGAATTTTGGCATTTACTGTTTAAGAAATAGAGTATAAAAGCAGGGAAGTACTGCTGCAACCGTATAAGCCTTGGTGAGACCGTACCTGGAGTATTGTTTACAATCGTGGTCCCCTTACTTGAGGAGGGATGTGGTTGTAATGGAGACAGTTCAGAGGAGGTTTGGTAGATTGATTCCAGAGATGAGAGATTTTTCTCAGGTTGAGAGATTGAGAAGTTTAGATATACAGTCTCCAGAGTTTAGAAGAAGTCTCATTGAGTTACATAAGATGCTAAAAGGGATTGACAAAGTAGATTTAGAGAGTTTGTTTCATCTTATAGGGCAACCTAGAATGACAAGTCATAGTTTTAAGGTAAGGGGTACTGGCTTTAAAACAGAGATGAAATTATCTCCAAAGTGTTCTGAATTAGTGGAATTCCCTACACCATAGTGCAGTTGATGCTGGGATATTGAATAAGTTTAAGGAGGAGATCAAAAGATTTTTGATTAGTAACAGGTTGAAGGTTTACAGGGAGCAGGCAGAGAAGTGGAGATGAGGCTGAGATGAGATCAGCCATGATCATCTTGAATGGCGAAACAAGCTGAAGAGGCTGAACTGCCGATTCCTGATCCTATTTCTTATTTTCTTAGAACAAAGAACAGTGCAGCACAGGAACAGGTCTTTTGGCCCACCAAGACTATGCTGACACATAAAAACTGAAAGGACTGTGGGTGTTGTAAATCAGAAACAAAAACAAAGTTGCTGGAAAAGCACAGATCTGGCAGTATCTGTGAAGGAAAAAAAGAGTTAATGTTTCGGGTCCAGTAACCCTTCATTGTGTCTGTGTATGCTGACACATGATGCCTTTCTAACTGAAAACCATTTGTCTCTATGTGGTCTGTATCCCACTATTCCCTGCCTGTTCGTTTATCTGTCAAGATGGCTCTTAAATATTGCTTCTGTATCCAACTTCACCATCTCATATGGCAGTGCATTCCAGGCACTTACCATCCTCTGTGTAAAAAACTTGCTTCTCACATCTCCTTTAAACTTATCCTACTTCGAACTTACAACTATATCCCCAGTGAGTTGAAGTCAAAAGTCAGATGATACAATATTATGGTCCAACAGGTTTATTTGAAATCACAAGCTTTCAGAGCACTGCTCCTTGTCAGGTGAAGTCAGCTTTGTCAGGACTTCGCCTAACAAAGGAGCAGCACTCTGAAAGCAGAGCTCAGAAGTAGGAAGGGTGCTGTAACAATGTTGGGACTGTACGACAGGCCTCCCAACAGCAAGCATGAGATAGAGGTACAAATATGTAGACAGATTATGGAAAGATGTAGGAGCAACAGATTGGTGGTGATGGGAGATTTTAATTTTCCCAACATTGACTGGGATTCACTTCATGTTAGGGGTTTAGATGGAGCAGAATTTGTGAGGAGCATCCAGGAGGGTTTTATAGAGCAGTATGTAAATAGTCCAACTCGGGAAGGGGCCATACTGGACCTGGTGTTGGGCAATGAGCCCGGCCAGGTGGTTGAAGTTTCAGTAGGGGATTACTTTGGCAATAGTGATCACAATTCCATAAGTTTTAGAATAGTCATGGACAAAGACAAGAGTGGTCCTAAAGGAAGAGTGCTAAATTGGGGAAAGGCCAACTATAGCAAAATTTGGCGGGGCTTCGGGAATGTGGATTGGGTGCAGCTGTTTGAGGGTAAATCCACGTTTGATATGTGGGAGGCTTTTAGAGAGAGGTTGATTAGAGTGCAGGACAGACATGTCCCTGTGAAAATGAAGGATAGAAAGGGCACGATTAGTGAACCATGGATGACAGGTGAAATTGTGAGACTAGCAAAGGGGAAAAAGGAAGCAGACATAAGGTCTAGGCGACTGAAAACGGACGAAGCTGTGGAAGAATATGGGAAAGTAGGACCAATCTGAAACGAGGAATTAAGAGGACTAAAAGGTGTCATGAAATATCTTTAGCAAACAGGGTTAAGGAAAATCCCAAAGCCTTTTATTCAAACACAAGGAGCAAGAGGGTAACTAGAGAAAGGGTTGGCCCACTCAAGGACAAAGGAGGGAATTTATGCAAGGAGTCAGAGAAAATGAGTGAGATTCTTAATGAATACTGAGATAAAAGGTACTGCAGATGCTGGAGAATCCGAGATAACAAGCATGGGGCTGGATGAACACAGCAGGTCAAGCAGCATCATAGGAGCAGGAAAACTTGACGTTTCGGGCCTAAACCCTTCATCAGAAATGGGGGAGGGGAAGAGGGTTCTGAAATAAATAGGGAGAGAGGGGGAGGTGGATAGAGGATGGATAGAGGAGAGGATAGGTGGAGAGGAGGCAGACAAGTCGAAGAGGCGGGGATGGAGCCAGTAAAGGTGAGTGTAGGTCGGGGGGTAGGGAGGAGATAGGTCAGTCCAGGGAGGACGGACAGGTCA
>JAHRHZ010000269.1:899824-925980 GCA_024137785.1 Ginglymostoma cirratum | reverse complement strand
TTGCAGCATCCTTGAGCACAGGTGAGGTCCTGGAGGACTGGAGAATTGCTAATGTTGTCCAATTGTTTAAGAAGGGTAGCAGGGATAATCCAGGTAATTATAGACCGGTGAGCCTGATGTTGGTGGTGGGGAAGCTGCTGGAGAAGATACTGAGGGATGGAATCTATTTACGTCTGGAAGAAAATGGGCTTATTAGTGATAGGCAGCATGGTTTTGTGCATGGAAGGTCATGTCTTACCAACTTGATAGAATTCTTTGAGGAAGTGACAAAGTTGATAGATGAGGGAAGGGCTGTAGATGTCATATACATGGACTTCAGTAAGGCGTTTGATAAGGTTCCCCATGGTAGGCTGATGGAGAAAGTGAAGTCACATGGGGTCCAGGGTGTGCTAGCTAGATGGATAGAGAAATGGCTGGGCAACAGGAGGCAGAGAGTTGTAGTGGAAGGGAGTTTCTCAAAATGGAGAACTGTGACCAGTGGTGTTCCACAGGGATCTGTGTTGGGACCACTGTTGTTTGTGATATACATAAATGATCTAGAGGAAGGTCTCGATGGTCTGATTAGCAAGTTTGCAGATGACACTAAGATTGGTGGAGTAGCAGATAGTGAAGGGGACTGTCGGAGAATGCAGCAGAATATAGATAGATTGGAGAGTTGGGCGGAGAAATGGCAGGTGGAGTTCAATCCAAGCAAATGCGAGGTGATGCACTTTGGAAGATCCAATTCAAGAGCGAACTGTACGGTAAATGAAAACCTCTGGGGAAAGTTGATGCACAGAGAGATCTGGGTGTTCAGGTCCATTGTACCCTGAAGGTGGCAACGCAGGTGGGTAGAGTGGTCAAGAAAGCATACGGCATGCTTTCATTCATCGGACGGGGTATTGAGTACAAGAGTTAGCAGGTCATGTTACAGTTGTATAGGACTTTGGTTCAACCACATTTGGAATACTGCGTACAGTTCTGGTCGCCACATTACCAAAAGGATGTGGATGCTTTGGAGAGGGTGCAGAGGAGGTTCACCAGGATGTTGCCTGGTATGGAGGGTGCTAGCTATGAAGAGAGGTTGAGTAGATTAGGATTATTTACATTAGAAAGATGGAGGTTGAGGGGGGACGTGTTTGAGGTCTACAAAATCCTGAGAGGTATAGACAGGGTGAATAGCAAGAAGCTTTTTTCGAGAGTGGGGGACTCAGTTACCAGGGGGTCACGATTTCAAGGTGAGAGGGGAAATGTTTAAAGGAGATATGCGTGGAAAGTTCTTTATGCAGAGGGTGGTGGGTGCCTGGAACACGTTGCCAGCGGAGGTGGTAGAGGCAGACACGATAGCGTCATTAAAGATGTATCTAGATAGATATATGAATGGGCAGGGAGCAGAGGGATACAGATCCTTGGAAAATAGGTGACAGGTTTAGATAGAGGATCTGGATCGGCGCAGGCTTGGAGGGCCGAAGGGCCTGTTCCTGTGCTATAATTTTCCTTGTTCTTTGGACTACAATCTAGTGTCATGTGACTTCTGAATTTGCCCACCCCAGTCTAACACCGGCACCTCCATCCCAAGTATTTGACATTTCTACCCTGTGAAAAGCTGTCATAATTTTGTAAACTTCTATCAGGTCAGCACTCATCCTTTGAAGTTCAAGTGAAAACAAACGAAGTTTGTCCAATTTCTCCTCACAGCTAATACCCTCCAAACCAGCAACATCTGAGTAAACCGTTTCTGTCACCTTTCTAAAGTCTCCACATCCTTCTGGTAGTGTGGCATCCAAAATTGTACACAATATTCCAAATGTAGCTGAACTAAAGTTCTGTGCAGCTGCAATATTACTTGCCAATTTTTATATTCTATGCCCTGACCAATGAAGGAAGCATGTATATGCCTTCTTGACCGCCCTGTACATTGTGTTGACACTTTCAGGGAACTGTATATCTATACACCTCGATCCCTCTGTACATTGATGCTACTAAAGGTTCTGCCATTTACTGTATATTCCCCCCTGCATTAGATCTTCCAAAATCCATCACCTCGCATTGACTGGATTAAATTCCATCTGCCATTTCTGTGCCCAAGAATCCATCATATATATATATATATCCTATTGTGTCTTCTGGCAATCCACCTCATATCCACAGCTCCCCCAATCTTTGTGTTGTCCACAAACTTACTCATCAGGCCACATACATTCTCCTCCAAATCATTTATATATATTCCAAGCAATAGGGGCTCCAGTCGTGATCCCTGAGAAACACCAGCGGTCACAGATCTCCAGACAGAAAAGCATCCTTCCACTACTACTTTCTGTCTTCTATGACCAAGCCTGTTATGTATCCATCTTACCAGCTCACTAGGGGAATCCCATGTGACTTCACCTTTTGAATCAGGCTGCCATTGAAGAACCTTGTCAAAGGCCTTGCTAAATTCCGCTTAGACAAATTACATTCATCTTTGTCACTTACTCAAAAAACTCAATCAAGTTCGTGAGACACGACCTTCCCTGCACAAAGTCATGCTTCCCATCACTAGTAAGTCCATATTTTTCCAAATGTGTGTAAATTCTATCCCAAAGAACCTTCTCCAATTATTTTCCCACCACTGAAGGAAGGCTCACCAGTAATTTCCTGAATTATCCCTGTTGCCCTTCTTAAACAAAGGAACAATGCTGGCTATTCTCCTGCCTTCTGGGACCTCTCCCGTGATTTAACAAAATACAAAGATTTCATACAAGGCCCCATTAATTTCCTCACCTGCTTCCGTCAGCATTCTGGGATAAATCTGGGTACTTGTCTACATTAATGCTTTTCAAAAGATCAAAACCTCCTTTTTCATTTTGACGTGCTTTTGAATATGAACATACTCCTCCCAAGACTCACCATCTGCCATGCCTTTATCCTTTGTGAATACCAAAGTATTCATTAAGAATGCACCCACTTCCTCCGGTCCAAACTTAAATTCCGTCCTTTGTCCTTGAGTTGACTTACCCTTTCTCTAACTACTCTCTTGCTGTTTAGAATATGCATAAAATGCCTTGGGATTTTCCTTAATCCTGTTTGCCAAGAACATTTCATGGCCCCTTTTAGCCTTCCTAATTCCTTGTTTGAGTTCTTTCCTGCTATCTTTACATTCTTCAAAGACTCTGCATGCAGTTTCCTAAACCTTGAGTATGCCTCCTTTTCCTTTTTGACTGAGCTCTCAATTTCTCTTGACATTTGATTTTGATTTTATTGTCATGTGTACCAAAATACAGTGAAAAGCTTTGTTTACGAGTGGACAGGCAGATCACAGCAAGCAAAGGCTGTATAGATCACAAAAGACTTAGAGGCATACAGGTTACATTATGTGAGGCTAGAGCCTATTCAACAGTCTGATAATGACCAGAAAGAATCTGTTCCTGACCCTGTTCGTGCGTGTGTTCAGTCTTCTGTATCTTCTGCCTGATGGGAGAAGTTGGAGGAGGTCATTACCAGGGTGCGATGGGTCTTTGATGATGTTGGCCGCCTTTCCACAGCAGCGAGCCTAAATAGATCCATGGATGCAAGGTTGGCTTCCGAGATGGCCTGGGCTGTGCACACCACCTTCTGTAGTTTCTTACAATCCTGGGCAGAGCAATTGCCATACCAGGGCATTATCACCCGAACAATATGCTTTCAATGGTGCATCTGTGGAAGTTGGTGAGTGACCTTATGTACGTGCCAAATTTCCTGAGCTGCTTGAGGAAGAAGAGGCGTTGTTGTGCCTTCCTGACTGCTGCATTTACATGGGAGGTCTAGGACAGGCCATCAGTTATCGTCACTCCGAGGAACTTGATGCTGTTCAATTTCTCAACCTCAGTTCCGTTGATGTAAATGGGGGCATGTTCACCTCCTTTCTTTCTGAAGTCAATGATCAGTTCTTTAGTTTTGCTGACGTTGAGAGACAGATTGTTTTCATGGCACCATGTCATCAAGTCCTCCATCTCCTTCTGTATTTTGACCCATTGTCAGACATCCGTCTCACTATGGTGGCATCATCAGTGAACTTGTAGGTGGCATTCATTAGGAATTTGGCAACACAATCGTGAGTGTACAGGGAGTACAGTAGGAGGTTGAGAATGTATCCTTGGGGGGCTCCAGTGTTGAGTGTTATTGTGGAGGAGGTGTAGTTACCTATCCTCACTGATTGCTGCCAATGGAACAGAAAGCTGAGGATCCTGTTGCTAAGAGTGGAGCTGAGACCAAGATCACGCAATTTTGAGGTCGGTCAGGAGGGGATGTGTTGAAGGTGGAGCTGTAGTCAATGAGCAGGAGTCAAAGACACGTCAAAGGAGTCAAAGGAGTCAAAGACACGTAGGTGTCTTTGTTGTCCAATATTCCAGGGATGAGTGCAGGGCTTGGTTTATGGCATCCTCTGTGGATGCCATATGTGGACCTGTATGTCGGTAGGCAAGCTGTAGGGGATCGAGGCAAGCTGGGAGACTGGAATTGACGTCATGGCCATGACCAGCCTTTTGAAGCATTTCATGATTGTTGAAGTTAGAGCTATTGGGCGGTAGTTGTTAAGGCACACTGAATGTGTTTTCTTGGGTACGGGGATGATGGTGGTCTTTTTGGAGCAGGTGGAGACTTCAGCTTGTAGGAGGGAGAGGTAGAAGATGTCAGTGAATACCTCTGCCAGTTGGGCCGCACAGGACCTGAGTGCTCAGTCGGAGACATTGTCTGGGGCTGTCGTTTTCCTTGGGTTGCCACTCAGGAAGACTGATCTGACTTCTGAAGCGGTGACAGAGGGAACAGGTCTGTCTGGGAAGGCGCTGCCATGCCAGTGGTATTCTGCTCAAACCAAGCAGAAAAAGCATTGAGCATGTCAGGGAGGGAAGTGTCATTGTCACCTATCTTACACGATTTCATTTTATATCCCATAATGTCATTTAGACCTTGCCATAGATGGCGGGATTCTGTTTGGTAGGTCTGGGTCTCTAACTTCGTCCGGTATGGCCCCTTGGCCTCCCTGATGGCTTTGTAGAGGTCATATTTGGATTTTCTGTATTGGTCCGGGTCACCTGCCTTGAATGCTGCCTGTCTGGTCTTCGACAGGGAGTAAATTTCTTTGTTCATCCAAGTTTATGGTTGGGGAACACTTCGAATGACTTCTTTGGTTCACAGTCCTCCTCACATTTGCTAATGAAGTCCGTGACAGTGGCGGCAGACTCGTTTATGTTTTGCACTGAACACTTGAACATGGTCCAGTCCACGCAGTCCCGGAGACAGTGTTCCGCTGCCTCAGACGAGCAGTGTACTTCTTTTCATGAAGTATTCTCCCATTTCAGCTTCTGCTTGTATGCTGGGAGGAGAAACACAGCACTGTGGTTAGATTTTCCAAAGTGTGGGCGGGGTTTGTTGGTTGTGTAGCAGTGTCCAGAATGCTTGGCCCTCTGGTGGGGCATCCAGTTTTCCCAAATCTGATCCTAAACTGTGGTCAATTAGCCTTTAAAAGATTCCACATGCCAGATGCGGATTTACCCTTAAACAGCCATCCACAATCTACATTCCCTCGGTCATGTCCAATATTCTGGTAGTTAGCCTTACCCCAGTTTTGTACTTTTACTCAAGGTCTAATATTATCTTTATCCATGAGTTAATATTTACAGAATTATGATCACTGTTCCTGAAATGCTCTTCTGTTGAAACTTCGATAGCCTGGCTGGTCTCATCCCCCAGTGCCAGGTGTAGTATTGCCCCTTCCCTCAATGGACTATTTACATTGTGCTTCAAAAAACCATCCTAGACACACCTAACAAATTTCACCCCATCCAAACTCCTGGTATTAAGTGAGTCCCAGTCAATATACGGGAAATTAAAAATCACCACAATAACCCTTCATTTTTAAATTTTTCCACAATCGGTCCACATATCTGTTCCTCTATGACCCGTTGGCTGTTGGGAGGCCTGTAGTACAATCGCATCAAAGTGATTGCACCCTTCCTTCTCCTGAGCAGTATCCATATGGCTTCACTAGATGATCCCTCCAAGGTGTCGTTCCTCAGTACAGCTGTGTTATCCTCCCTTATGTTGCAAAGAATACTTGTGGATTGAAAGGCAGGACATTAGAATTTGTTTGCAAAATGGTAAAGGGGAAGAGTGCATGAGCCCCTTTAAAAGATGATGTGTTTTCTCTAGGTTTGCAAGTTTAAAAAGATGTGCATGTTCACAGAGTTCCTGAAATTGAAACATTGCATCAAAAGGCTAATGGTTAGACAGATGCTGCTTGACCTGCTATGTTCATCCAGCCCCATGCTTGTTATCTCGGATTCTCCAGCATCTGCAGTACCTTTTATCTCAGGCAGTAGTCTTGTTTTGTTATGAAGGCAACCAGTTTGTACATCAACCAATTAATTTAAACCAGGCACTTAGAGGCCGAAAACCTAGGGGAGGCAATGGCCTCATAGTATTAGCGCTGGACTGTTAATCTAGAAACCCAGGTGTTGTTCTGGGGGCCTGGGTTCAAATCCCACCATGACAGATGGTGGAATTTGAATTCAATGAATACCTGTAATTGAGTGTCTAATGATGACCATGAATCCATTGCCAATTGTCAGCAAAAACCCACCTGGCTCACGAATGCCCTGTAGGAAACTGCCAATCTTGCCTGATCTGGTCTACAGGCCCACAGCGATGTGGTTGACTCATAACTGCCCTCTAGGCAATTAGAGATAGGCAATAAATGCTGGCCTAGCCAGTGATGCCCTCAACCCCTGATTGAACAAAGGAAAAAGACTAATTAAATTTTGTTTTGACAACCTCAGACCAATCCTATTGTAAAAGCTGATAGGTCATCAAAGGTATAAAAGAAGAAGGTATTTGAAAATAGGTGTGAGAGCGAGCTCCTATCCAAAGAGGAACTCACTGGCTCTCACAGAAGTCTCTAAGCTCTCAGAGAAAGCACAATCTAAGCAAAGGTACTACAGCACTCTCAGCTAATATTCATAACACAAGAACTTGACAGAGGAAGGTGTTCCTGACTGGAGGACGGTGGAGAAGGCAAAGAACATTCGGAAAGACTTATCCTGGCTGTAATTTTGAGAGACTAAGTTTTGAGTTCTTTTTTGTTAATCTGTTTTATATAAATGGTACTTGTATCTACTGGAACAGCATACCATTAGAATTATGTTTTCTCAGGAATAGTTAGTAGTTAAGGGGGAATTGTTCGATTTGATAGTAGCTGTTAATTTGTTAGATAAGTAAATTGTTACTTGTTGATTGTAGAGTTGCTGTTTATTTCATCTCTCCTTTATAACAGATTGGGAGGTAAGAGGCAGGTTATACCACTTTTCACATTTCCTTTAACAGATAACAAGGTGAGGCAAGCTCCTCTGGGTGTTTTGTTTTTGATTACCAGAGAGGTGTCGACATCCCCTCCATGACAGATTGGGGCTTGAATCCAGGATCTGGCCGGTTTGTGTGCAGGATCTGAACAGATCTGGACAGATTTGATCAGATTTGGGGTAGGAAATCTACCAGCAGATTTAAACAGACTTGGGAATTAGTATCCTAATTCTTTAAATAAAACTTAAGTGAGAAGTGGAAAACCTGTTTAATTTTAGTTGCTTGTTGTTGGTTAAATCAAAAGTGGGGAAATGGCTCTTAACAGTGCTAAAGAGGTTCTGGGGGATGAAGATGCTTCCCAAATTTGCCAAGAAAGTTTAGAAAGACAGAGGAAGGAATACCTTTAGACTAAGCAAACAGGCTAGATTTGGTTTAACTAGAGAGAAGAGGAAAGCTGAAATTGTAAAGGAGTTAGTCAAGCATTTAGGTATACTGGAGAAACAGTCAAGTGCAGTGGAGTTAGAAAAAATTAAACTGAAAATCAGACAATTCGAGTTAGAAGATAAAAAAAAAGGAAAGAGCCAGGGCTGAAGAAAGGGAAAGAATCTTCAAGTTGGAAAAGATAGGTTAGAACTCGAAGCAGAAAGACTTCAAGTGACAGAAGTAAAACTATAAGATAGAACTAAGGAAGAGCAAACTCATCATAGCCAACAGCCTGGTAGGAATGTATACAAATATGTCCAAACATTACCACAATTTAATGGATTTTTTTTTATATTTCCTTTGAGAAATTAGCTAACCAGATGAACTGGCCAGACACTGTGTGAGTAATGTTAATTCAATCCAAGTTAGTCGGCAACTCACTTCCAGAAACGATAAGAACTCATGTTGAGGAACAGAAAGTTCAAACAGCGAAAAGAACTGCAGACATGGCAGATGAATACGCATTAGTGCATAAAATTAAATTTAGTTTCCGACAGTAATTTCATTCCGTGTGGGGCAGAAATTGGGAAAGAGGGAGATCCTTCAATGCAAAGCAAAAAGTAGATTGCATTGGGAACAGTTTACCACATGTGAGAAAAGAAACCCAAGAGGGTGAAAAGGAGGTGAAAATCCTCAGGTGTTTCCACTGTAATGGAGGGGGAGACATTAAGTCACAGTGCCAGTGGGTTAAGAAAGGCACTGGAGAAAAGGATGTGGTAAAAGAGGCTCAACCAGTGGGATTAAAATTTTCCAGAAGGTGGGATTAGTGGAGGTAGTGAAGGAAATCCCAAGAGAAGTTGAGGAGTTGCAGGAAAGTGCAGAGCCTAGTCACAGGCTGGATAATAAGAGAGTGCCCAATTTTTTCAAAGACTTAACCTGTGTGGGTAAGGTTTACTCAGGAAGAACAGGGAGAGAGGTAAAGAAGTTGAAATATTGAGAGATACAGGAGCTGGTCAGTCTCTAATAGTAAGAGATGAAAATATTTGCACTTCTTCTGAAGTGTTACCCGAGAGACTGATAATATGTGGAATAAACAGAGAGAGATTTAGTGTTCCCTGTGTAAGTTAAGGCTAGAAAGTCCATTAAAGACTGGGGAAATGACAGTGGGCATGATTGAAAGAGTGACTATTCCAGGAATATAGCTTTTTTTGGAAACAACCTAGCAGGATTAAAAGTGGAAGTGACATCCCTTGTAGTAGAGAAGCTGAAAGAAAACCTGGAAACTGAGGAGTTAGAAGAAAAATACCCTGGAAATTTTCCGGACTGTGTGGCGACAAGATCCCACAGTCGTAAGTAAAGTAAGAAGGGAACACTAAAGAGAAAGATAAGCACCAGTCTTGCCATGTTTGGTCGCCTCTCCTTGTTTGTTCTTTTAGTCTTAGTGACCTTAGTCTCTGACACCTCCTCAGTCATTTTATTTCCTGACCAGCTGCTTTGTTTGCCACCAGGATGTTCCTCTTTGTCTTCCTTATTGAATAATTTGTTTCTTTGTTGATCTTTATGACAGGTAATCGAAGCCAGAAGGAAGGAAGCATCATACTTGTTGCCAGAGGGGGTCTTTGAAGATGAAAACAGGTATGTGCAGGGAATTGGGTGAGATTCTCCCAAGTGTCTTTAATATGCTTGCTTTGTTTCCCTCATGTTCATAAGTTTCATTCACATTTCACTGAATCTATTTTGTGTTTATTCACACTCCTTTATTTATTTTAATGAAGAAAAGTGGCACCTTAATATTTGTTCACTTGGCATTATGCCAGTTTTTGTTTGGGACCTAAGTGCAGTATTTGAACTTTGTTTCATGAAGGTTGGATACCATACCCCTGTTTCAGGTAAGCACCAACAAAGGTACAATATAGTGCCTTCCAATTAGGCAATTGGTGCATTTGTAGATGAGGTCCATTGGGACAAAACTGAAATTGCTAGAGAAACTCAGCAAGTCAGGTAGTATCTTTGGAGAAAAAACAAAGTCAATGTTTCAGGTCGAGTGACTATTCATTAGAGTCCCTTCATTGAGTTTTGATAAAGAGTCAATGGATCCTAAACATTGGCTCTCTTTTCTCTCCACAGATACTGCCAGACCTGCTGAGTTTCTCCAGCAACTTCTGCTTAAGATTTCCACCATCTGCAGTCCTTGGTTGTATTTTAAGGTCATGTTGTGAGTTCTTCATCTCACATTTGTCCATGTGTTCTTCATTTTTGTTGTAAAATCAGACAAGATATTAAATTTCTTACCCAGCATGTTTTATAAAGGTGCATTTCTCATTTGCAAAGGTTTATTTATCACTATGCGCAATGCCTAACTGCTCAGTGTTGTTAGATGAAGTCACTTAGTTGTAAGAAGAACAAAAGCAGACAGATCTGCCTCGCATTAAACCATGACATAATGAAGACACACCTAGTCCCATCGACCCTGTCATGTCCTCCTTAATAACATTTGAGGATTGAAGTTAGCAGTGAGAGAGGATTCCCGCAGATTAATTCATCAAAAACCTGATATGAAAGAATCCATGAGTCATTACAACAAAGATTAGGCCACTCAGCCCTTTAAGCCCATGACAGCATAGTCACAACCAATGAATTTAGAGTCCTCTATCATCATCCCTGGTTAGGTCCTGTCCACGTGGAGGACCTACTGAACCTCCATAATGAATCTGCACTCCGTAAAGTCTTCTGGCATCAGGTCAGACATGGGCAAGGAAATGTCCTGCTGATCACCATCACCCTCCCATTCTCACTTGATGAATCAGTACTTCTCCATGTTGAACATCATTCAGAAGAACGTCTAGGGCTATTAAGGCATAGATTGTATTCTGGATAAGGGGAACCACCAAGTAATATTGCGTAGCAATATTGCGTAGCAATATTACTAATCAACTGGGCATGTGGCAAAAGGTGAAGGAACCAACATAATGACAAAACCTGCTTGGACTTGTTCTCACGAATCGACCTGTCACAATGTGTCAATCAATAACAGTATTGATGGGAATGACCAGTCCTTCTGGAGAGTTGTCTTCACCAAGCAGACTTTCTCTTTCGTGTTACATGCTGTTACCACTATGTGAAATGGGATTGATAAAGAACAGGTATAGCAGTTCAAAACTGGACACCCATAAGAATTGTGGGCGATAAACATTAGAATTATACACCATAACAACCTGTAACCTCATGACCTGGCATGTCCCTCGGTCTTCCTCACAATCTAAATAGAAAGAATTGCAGAACTCAGATGCACGGAGAGGGATCTTTGAGTTCTAGCAGATAACAACATAAGAACATAAGAACTAGGAGCAGGAGTAGGCCATCTGGCCCCTCGAGCCTGCCCCACCATTTAATAAGATCATGGCTGATCTTTTTGAGACTCAGCTCCACTTACCCGTCCACTCACCATAACCCTTAATTTCTTTACTGTTCAAAAATTTATCTAGCCTTGCCTTAAAATCATTCAGTGAGGTAGCTTCAACCGCTTCACTGGGCAGGGAATTCCACAGATTCACAACCCTTTGGGTGAAGAAGTTCATCCTGACCACAGTCCGACATCTGCTTCCTTTTATTTTGAGGCAATGCCCTCTAGTCCTAGTTTCACCTGCTAGTGGAAACAACCTCCCTGCCTCCACTTTATCTATTCCTTTCATAATCTTATATGTTTCTATAAGATCTCCCCTCATTCTTCTGAATTCCAATGAGTATAATCCCAGTCTACTCAGTGTCTCCTCATAATCCAACCCTCTCAACTCTGGAATCAACCAAGTGAATCTCCTCTGCACCCCCTCCAGTGCTAGGATATCTCTTCTCAAGTAAGGAAACCAAAACTGCACACAGTACTCCAGGTGTGGCCTCACCAGGGCCCTATACAGCTGCAGCATAGCCTCCCTGTTTTTAAACTCCATCCCTTAAGCAATGGCAGACAAAATTCCATTTGCCTTTTTAATCACCTGCTGCACCTGCAATCCCACCTTCAGCAATTCATGCACAAGGACACCCAAGTCCCTCTGCACGACAGCGTGCTGCAATTTTTTACCATTTAAAACATAGTCCATTTTGCTGTTATTCCTACCAAAATGGACGATCTCACACTTGTCAACATTGTACTCCATCTGCCAGACCTTTGCCCACTCACTTAGACTGTCTATATCCTTCTGTAGACTTTCAGTGTCTTCTGCACATTTTGCTCTACCACTCACCTTTGTGTCATCTGCAAATTTTGACACACCACACTTAGTCCCCAACTCCAAATCATCGATGTAAATTGTAAACAATTGCGGTCCCAACACTGATCCCTGAGGCACACCACTAGCCACTGACCACCAACCAGAAAAAACACCCATTTACCCCTATTCTTTGCTTTCTACTGGTCAACCAATCCTCTATGCGTGCCAATACATTACCTGTAATACCATGCAACTTTATCTCATGTAGCAGCCTTTGGTGTGGCACCTTGTCAAATGCCTTCTGGAAATCCAGGTACACCACATCCACAGGTTCCCCATTGTCCACCATGCAAGTAATGTCCTCAAAGAATTCCACCAAATTAGTTAAACATGACCTACCGTTCATGAACCCATGCTGGGTGTTCCCAATGGGACAATTTATATCCAGGTGTCTTGCTATTTCTTCCTTAATGATAGATTCAAGCATTTTCCTCACTACCGAAGTTAAGCTAACTGGCCTATAGTTCCTGCTTTTTGTCTACTTCCTTTTTTAAACAGTGGCATCACATTGGCTGTTTCCCAATCTGCGGGAACCACCCCAGAGTCCAGTGAATTTTGGTAAATAATTACTGGTGCATTTGCTATTTCCCCCATCACCTCTTTTAGTACCCGAGGATGCATTTCATCAGGGCCAGGAGACTTGTTTAGCTTTAGCCCCATTAGCTTGCCCAGCACTGCCTCCTTAGTGATAATGATAGTTCCTAGGTCCTCGCCTGCTATAACCTTCTTGCCATTAGTTTTCGGCATGTTATTTGTGTCTTCCACTGTGAAGACTGACACGAAATAACGGCTTAATGTCTCGGCTATTTCCTCATTCTCAGTTATTAAATTGGCCTTCTCATCCTCTAAAGGACCAATATTTACCTTCGCCACTCTTTTACGATTTACATATTTATAGGAACTTTTGCTGCCTGTTTTTATATTCTGAGCTAGTTTACTCTCATAATCTATCTTACTTTTCTTTATAACTTTTTTCGTGGCTTTCTGTTGGCCTTTAAAGATTTCCCAGTCTACTAGTTTCCTACTACTCTTTGCTTTTATGTATGTGTTTTTTTTCAATCTGATACTTTCCTTTATTTCCTTAGACATCCATGGCTGGCTCTCTCTTTTCCTACAGTTCTTCCTTGTCACTGGAATATACTTCTGCTGAGCACTGTGAAAATTATGATTCTAGGGGAGGCGATGGCCTAGTGGTATTATCGCTGGACTGTTAATCCAGAGACCTAAATAATGTTCTGGGGACCTAGGTTCAAATCTCACCAAGGCTGATGGTGGAATTTGAATTCAATAAATATCTGGAATTAAGAATCTAATGATGACCGTGAATCCGTTATCGATTGTCAGGAAAAACCCATCTGGTTCACTAATGTCCTTTAGGGAAGGAAGCTGTCATCCTTACCTGGTCTGGTCTACATGTGACTCCAGATCCACAACCATTTGGTGGACTCTTAACTGCCCGCTGGGCAATTAGGGATGGGCAATAAATGTTGGGCTCGCCAGCAGTGTCTTCATCCTATGAATGAATTTTAAAAAAGCAATCCAGCAACCCAGGTAGTGCTCTGGGGACCCAAGGTCAAATCCCACCACAGCAGATGGTAAAGTTTGAGTTCAAACTATCTGGAATTAAGAGTCTAAAAATGACCACAACATCATTGCCAATTATATATCAAACCACTAAAATGTCTCAAAAAAATAAACCAGACAAATCACCTGACATCGACCAAGGCATGAGAAAGAGCAGTGACAAACTCGGCCCTATTGACCCAGTAAAGGCCTCCTTCACTGGTAGCAAATAGCTTTGAGAGGGCCTTGCAGAATCATGGAATTGCTTCTTGGTCAACTTGTAAGGTGGATTTGGCCCCATTGATAGTAAATCTTTTTTGCACCCTTTCCAGCTTAATAACATCCTTCCTATAGTGGGTTGACCAGAAGTGTACGCAGTACTCCAAATGTGGACTTATCAATGTCGTATACAGCCATAATATGATGTCTCAACTCCTGTTATCAATGCTCTGCCTGATGAAAGCAAGCATGCCAAATGCCATCTTCACCAACCTGTCCGCCTGGGATGCCACTTTCAAGGAATTATAGAACATTACAGCGCAGTACAGGCCCTTCAGCCCTCTGTTGCACTGACCTGTGAAACCAATCTGAAGCCCATCTAACCTACACTATTCCATTATCATCCAGATGTTTATCCATTTAAATGCCCTTAAAGTTGGTGAGTCTACTACTGCTGCAGGCAAGGCATTCCACGCCCTTTCTACTCTCTGAGTAAAGAATCTACCTCTGACATCTGTCCTATATCTATCACCCCTCAATTTAAAGCTATGTCCCCTTGTGCTAGCTGTCACCATCTGAGGAAAAAGGCTCTCACTGTCCACCCTATCTAATCCTCTGATCATCTTGTATGTCTCTATTAAGTCACCTCTTAACCTTCTTCTCTCTAACGAAAACAGCCTCAAGTCCCTCAGCCTTTCCTCATAAGACCTTCCCTCCATCCCAGGCAACATCCTGGTAAATCTCCTCTGCACCCTTTCCAATGCTTCCACATCTTTCCAATAATGCGGCGACCAGAGCTGTACGCAATACTCCAAGTGCGGCCGCGCCAGAGTTTTGTACAGCTGCAACGTGACCTCACGGCTCCGAAACTCAATCCCTCTACCAATAAAACCTAACACACCGTACGCCTTCTTAGCAACCCTATCAACCTGGGTGGCAACCTGGGTATGCAGCTGTACCCTTTTTATTTGACAATACCCCCTGGTGCTCTACCATTAACTGTGTAATACTTGCCCTGGTTTGTCTTCCCAAAATGCATTCCCCTTGCATTCATCTAAATTAAACTGAAGCAGCCATTCCTTGGCCCAGTTGATCAAGATCCCATTATACTCATAGATCATCATCTTCGCTGTCCACTACTCAATCAATTTTGGTGTCACCCACAAACTTTTTAACCATGCCTCCTATGTTCTCATCCAAATCATTTACATAAATGATGAACAACAGTGGACCCAGCTCCAATCCTTGTGGCACAAGCTGGTTACAAATCTCTTGTCTGAATAACAACCCTTTACCACCACCCTTTGTCTTCTACTGTCAAGCCAATGTTGTGTCCAATTGGCTAGGTCTACCTGGATTTCCTTTTGATCTCACCTTACCAGCCAGTCTACCATGTGGGACTTTGTTGAAGGCATTGCAATAGTCCATGAGACAACATCTCCTGCTACGCTTTCATCAATCTTCTTTGTCACCACTTCAAAAAACTTGCTCAATCTTGTGAGACACAATTTCCGACACACAAAGCCATGCTGACAATCTCTAATCAGTCCTCACCTTTCCAAATCCATGTCTACCCTGTCTCTCAGAAACCCTTCCAACAACTTACCCCCCACTGATGTTAGGCTCACCAGTCTGTAGTTCCCTGGCTTTTCCTTGCAGCTTTTCTTAAATAATGGCACAACATTAGCACCTCACCTGTGGCTGTCGATGAGACAAATATCTCTGCTAGCAGCCCTGCAATTTCTCTGCTTGCCTCACACGATGTCCTGGGATGCGCATGATCAGGTGTCGGGGATTTATTTACCTTTATGTGTGTACCAGCAGGCTGGAAGGTGGTTTGAAGTGTGTCTACTTCAACGCCAGGAGCATCTGGAATAAGGTGAGTGAACTTGCAGCATGGGTTGGTACCTGGCACTTAGATGTTTGGCCATTTCGGAGACATGGATAGAGCAAGGACAGGAATGGTTGTTGCAGGTTCCGGGGTTTAGATGTTTCAGTAAGATCAGGGAAGGTGGTAAAAGAGGGGGGGTGTGGCATTGTTAGTCAAGGACAGTATTACGGTGGTAGAAAGGACGTTTGATGAGGACTCATCTACTGAGGTAGTATGGGCTGAGGTTAGAAACAGGAAAGGAGAGGTCACCCTGTTGGGAGTTTTCTATAGGCCTCCGAATAGTTCCAGAGATGTAGGGGAAAGGATAGCAAAGATGATTCTGGATAGGAGCGAAAGGAACAGGGTAGTTGTCATGGGGGGCTTTAACTTTCCAAATATTGACTAGATACGCTATAGTTCGAGTACTTTAGATGGGTCAGTTTTTGTCCAATGTGTGCAGGAGGGTTTCCTGACACAGTATGTAGGTAGGCCAACAAGAGGCGATGCCACATTGGATTTGGTACTGGGTAATGAATCAGGCCAGGTGTCAGATTTGGAGGTAGGTGAGCACTTTGGTGATAGTGACCACAATTCGGTTACGTTTACTTTAGCGATGGAAAGGGATAGGTATATACCGCAGGGCAAGAGTTATAGCTGGGGGAAAGGCAATTATGAGCCGATTAGGCAAGACTTAGGATGCATAGGATGGGGAAGGAAACTGCAGGGGCTGGGGACAATTGAAATGTGGAACTTGTTGAAGGAACAGCTACTGCGTGTCCTTGATAAGTATGTACCTGTCAGGCAGGGAGGAAGCGGTCTAGCGAGGGAACCTTGGTTTACTAAAGAAGTTGAATCTCTTGTCAAGAGGAAGTTGGAGGCTTATGTAAAGATGAGGCGTGAAGGCTCAGTTCGGGCGCTTGAGAGTTACAAGTTAGCCAGGAAGGACCTAAAGAGAGAGCTAAGAAGAGCCAGGAGGGGACATGAGAAGTCTTTGGCAGGTAGGATCAAGGAAAACCCTAAAGCTTTCTATAGGTATGTCAGGAACAAAAGAATGACTAGAGTAAGATTAGGGCCAGTCAAGGATTGTCGTGGGAAGTTGTGCGTGGAGTCCGAAGAGACAAGAGAGGCGCTAAATGAATATTTTTCGTCAGTATTCACAAAGGAAAAAGACAATGTTGTCGAGGAGAATACTGACATACAGTCTATTAGACTAGACAGGATTGAGGTTCATAAGGAGGAGGTGTTAGCAATTCTGGAAAGTGTGAGAATAGATAAGTCCCCTGGGCCGGATGGGATTTATCCTAGGATTCTCTGGGAAGCTAGGGAGGAGATCGCAGAACCTTTGGCTTTGATCTTTATGTCGTCATTGTCTACAGGAATACTGCCAGAAGACTGGAAGATAGCAAATGTTGTCCGCTTGTTCAAGAAGGGGAGGAGAGGCAACCCTAGTAATTACAGACCAGTGAGCCTTACTTCGTTTGTGGGGAAAGTGTTGGAAAGGATTATAAGAGATAGGATTTATAATCATCTAGAAAGGAATAATTTGATTAGGGATAGTCAACACAGTTTTGTGAAGGGTAGGTCGTGCCTCACAAACCTTATTGAGTTCTTTGAGAAGGTGACTAAACAGGTGGATGAGGGTAAAGTGCTTGATGTGGTGTATCTGGATTTCAGTAAAGCGTTTGATAATGTTCCCCACAGTAGGCTATTGCAGAAAATTCAGAGGCATGGGATTGAGGGTGATATAGTGGTTTGGATCAGAAATTGGCTAGCTGTAAGAAGGCACAGGGTGGTGGTTGATGGGAAATGTTCATCCTGGAGTTCAGTTACTAGTGGTGTACCGCAAGGATCTGTTTTGGGGCCACTGTGTTTGTCATTTTTATAAATGACCTGGATGAGAGCATAGAAGGACGTGTTAGTAAATTTGCAGATGACGCTAAAGTCGGTGGAGTTGTGGATAGTGCAGAAGAATGTTGCAGGTTACAGAGGGACATAAATAAGCTGCAGAGCTGGGCTGAGAGGTGGCAAATGGAGTTTAATGCGGAAAAGTGTGAGTTGATTCACTTTGGAAGGAGTAACAGGAATACAGAGTACTGGGCTAATGGTAAGATTCTTGGTAGTGTGGACGAGCAGAGAGATCTTGGTGTCCATGTGCATAGATCCCTGAAAGTTGCCACCCAGGTTGATAGGGTTGTTAAGAAGACGTACGGTGTGTTAGGTTTTATTGGTAGAGGGATTGAGTTTCGAAGCCATGAGGTCACGTTGCAGCTGTACAAAACTCTGGCGCGGCCGCACTTGGAGTATTGCGTACAGCTCTGGTCGCCGCATTATTGGAAAGATGTGGAAGCATTGGAAAGGGTGCAGAGGAGATTTACCAGGATGTTGCCTGGTATGGAGGAAAGGTCTTATGAGGAAAGGCTGAGGGACTTGAGGCTGTTTTCGTTAGAGAGAAGAAGGTTAAGAGGTGACTTAATAGAGACATACAAGATGATCAGAGGATTAGATAGGGTGGACAGTGAGAGCCTTTTTCCTCAGATGGTGACAGCTAGCACAAGGGGACATAGCTTTAAATTGAGGGGTGATAGATATAGGACAGATGTCAGAGGTAGATTCTTTACTCAGAGAGTAGTCAGGGCGTGGAATGCCTTGCCTGCAGCAGTAGTAGACTCGCCAACTTTAAGGGCATTTAAATGGTCATTGGATAAACATATGGGTGATAATGGAATAGTGTAGGTTAGATGGGCTTCAGATTGGTTTCACAGGTCAGCGCAACATTGAGGGCCGAAGGGCCTGTACTGCGCTGTAATGTCCTATGTTCTATGTTCTATGTTTATATGTTTTCAGACCTCTTCTGTTATGTGGACTCTTTTCATTACTTATTTCCCTGAGTACCCTAGCTTCCATGTCTTTCTTCATGGTAAAAACTGATGTAAATATTTATTTAGGATCTTCCACATGGTCTTGATGTCAAGGGCTGTCACTTTCATCCCACCTCTGAAATACAACTCTTTTGTCCATGTTTGAACCAAGGCTGTAATGAGGTCAGGAGTTGAGTGGCTCTCTCAGAACCCAAACTGGGCATCACTGAGCAGGTTCTTGCTGAGCAGGTGCTGCTTGACAGCACTGTTACTGACACCTTCCATCACTTTACTGATGGCTGAGAATAGACTGATAGGGTGGTTCTTGGCCAGGTTGGATTTGTCCTGCTTTTTGTGTACAGCTCTTTGTCTGGTAGGTGCCAACGTTGTAACTGTACTGGAACAGCTTGCCGAGGGGAGCAGCATGTTCTGGAACGCGGGTCTTCGGTACTTTTACTGGAATGTTGTCAGGGCCCATAGCCTTTGCACTATCTCGTGCCTTCAACTACTTCTTAATATGACATGGAGTGAATTGAATTGGCTGAAGACGAGCATCTGTGATGCTAGGGACTACTGGAGGAGGCTAGATGGATCATTCACTTGACAATTCTGGATAAAGATTGCTGCAAAAGCTTCAGCTTTATCTTTTGCACTGATGTGCCGGGCTCTTCCATCATTGAGGATGGGGATATTTGTGCAGCCTCCTTCTCCAGTGAGTTGTTTAATTGTCCACCGCCATGCACGATAGATGTGGCAGTACTTCAGAGCTTAGATCTGATCCGTTGGTTGTGGCTACCCTTACTTTGGCCTATCATTTGCTGCTTCTGTTTGGCATGCACGTAATCCTGTTTGTTAGCTTCTCCAGGTTGACACCTCATTTTCAGGTATGCCTGGCGCTGTTCCTGGCGTGCGCTCCTGCACTTTCCATTGAACCAGTGTTGAACCCCTGGCTTAAAGCTAATAGTCGAGTGGGGATCTTATAGGCCATGAGGTTGCACATTCTGGAGGTGTACAATTCTGCTGCTGTTGATTGCCCACAGCACCTCATAGATTCCCAGTCTTGAGTTGCTCGATCTGTTTGAAGTCTTTCCATTTAGCACAGTTGTAATGCCACACAACATGATGGAGGGTAATCTCAAAGTGAAAGTGGGGCTTCATCTCCATAACATTTTTGCAGTGGTCACTCTTACTGGCACGCTCATTGACAGATGCATCTAAAGCCAGCAGATTGGTAAGGATGAGGTCAACTATATGTTTCCCTCTTGTTGGTTCCCTCACCACCTGCTGCAGACCCAGTCTAGCAGCTATATCCTTTACGTCGCAACTGGCACAATCAGTAATGCTGCTGCTGAGCCACTCTTGGTAGTTGACATTGAAATTCCCCACCCAGATATTTCTTTTTCCCTTGCACAATCAGTGCTTCCTCCAAGCATTGTTCAAGGTTGAGGAGTACTGATTCATTAGCTGAGGGAGGATGTTACGTGGTAAACAGCTGAAGGGATCAAGGGATTTGGGGAAGGAGGGTGGAATTAAAGTATTGAGCTCAACAATCAGCCATGATCATATTGAATGGTGGAGCAAGCTCAAGGGATTGAATAGTCTACTCCTGCTCCTGTCTTTTATGTTTCTCTCTTTTATAAATTTAAGCTCCTCAGCTGCTGTAAAGGATTTCAGTTCACATCTGTAGATCATCAGTTCATCCCTCGATGATCCTAGCCTGGTAGTAATAATATCCTACAATTTCCTCCTGGGTCCTTGCATATCCTTGATGCTGACAATCTTGTTTTTCTCTTTTCCACAGCATACCCAATTCTATGGACAGATTAGAGAAGGATTTGCTGTTCCTGCAAAGTAAGATCAGCGAAGTTCTGGCAGGGAGCGGTTACAGCTCTGATAGACTGGGAATACCCTATATTCCACAATTCACAGGTACAAGACTATAACAAACTTCTAGTTTCTCCTGCATCCGCTAACTGCCAGATAGTACTTGAGAGATGTGTCAACAACTGGCTCCTCAACCTGATAGGACTCCCAGCTGTTATCCTATAGCATCAATATCATTGAGTGAAAGATTGCAGAGTGAGAGATCTACTAACCCAGGGTGTCTATGCTGATACAAGTATGAGGTACTTGGAGGAAAGTTGATACTTAGAAACACTTGTAGTATCCACACAGGCTTAGAGAAAGAAAGGAAATGTTCTTGTGGCTTCCCGTGGCATTTAATCAGAACCAGATCACTGCAGTTCTGGAACCCATGCAGCTCAGAGGTGGGAAGATCCCATTCTAATCATCTCATGCTATCCAGTCATTGCATCACAGAGATGTAGTTTCAAAACAGGGAGGAGGGATGCAGGATATAAACTGGCCAGAGGGAATAAATTCTTTTTTCCCAGACAGTTATTTCTCTGACCTACCTCTCAAAATTAATCCTTTAGAAAAGACTAATATTAATATGTGTTATGCATGCTGCTTCACAGAAGAGGACCGTTTATCAAAGAGAAAGAGCATAGGAGAGACTATCTCACTACAGGTGGAAGTGGAGTCACGCAACAGCCCAGAAAAAGAGGAGGTAAGTCACTGATTTTTAACTGTAGCTACCTGTCTCATGATATTGAGCCAGAAGATGTCTGTGTCAATAAGAACAGCTTGCTAGTAGAATGAAGCCTCAGGGAGCTGCACTGAAATAGGGATCAGGAACAGATTCAATAGTAGTCTTCAGGAACATTTAAACAAACTTCTTCTTGCGACATGTTGAAGTTTCTGTTTGACAAGATGAGGGTATTTACACACAGAAAACACATTCCGCTGGAATGGCAATGAGAACTTTGCCTACAGGGGAGAGATGAGTCTTGGACGATAAGCCACAATGCAATTGGATGCTGCCCAGTGGCATACTCCGCAGTCCCTGGATTGTAGAAGAAGCTTTACTCTGTATCTAACCCATTCTGCACCTGCCCTGGGAGTGCTTGATGGTTAGTTTAGAGGAAGCTTTACTCTGTAAGTAACTCCATTACCATAACTGTCCGGGAGTGTTTGATAGGGATAATGTAATACAAATTATACTTCTCATATGAGGAGCTATTTATGAATTTGTATTAAACACTGGCTGGGTTACATAGAACATAGAACAGTACAGCACAGTACAGGCCCTTCGGCCCACGATGTTGTTCCGAACTTTTACCCTAATCCTAGGGTCTATCTAACCTCCGCCCCTACTTTATACTATCATCCATATGCCTACCTAATAGCTGCTTAAGTGCCCCTAATGAGGCCGACTCCACTACCCTCAGTGGGTTGCAGTTGAATTCTCATTTTTAATAGAAACTCATTAGAATCGTAGGGATTATACAACATAAAGTCATTAAGGTGTTGCAAACAGAGCTTTCAGCCCAGTTAGCATCACATCAATCATCAGGTATGCGCTGAAATCTATTATCAAGGAAGTCCTAACATTATGTTAGAAAATTATAAGGAGCAGGAATAGGCTATTCTTTCCCTTGACTCCCCATTCTCCACATTGAATAAGATTGTGGTCCGGAGTCCACTTTTCTTCTGATCCCCTGTAACCTTTGACATCCTTGTAAACTAAGTGTGCCTCTAATGCAGCCTTGAAGATATTCAATGACTGAGCCTTCACTGTTGTCTGGGGAGTGGAATTTAAAAGGTTAATAACCTTTGCATCTCTGTCTTAAAAGAGAGACCATTGTTTTTAAACTTTTTTCCCTAGCTTTAGATTACCCACAAAGGAAACATCCTCCCTGCATTGACCTTGTTATATCCCTTCGGATTCTTATATGTTTCAATAAGATCAACTCTCATTCTTCTAAAATATGATGGAAGCACACCCAACCTGCTTAATCTTTCCTCATAAGACAACTGCTTCATCCTAGAAACCTTTTCTGATCTGCTTCCAGTGCAAGTAAGAAGACCAAAACTGTTCACAGCACTCTAAGTACGGTCTCACCAGTTCCCTGTATAGTTGCTTCAGGACTTCACTACTTTTGTACTCCATTCTCTTTAGAGTACCGGGCAAAATTCTGCTCACTTTTCTGATTTCCAACCTGAAAATGACTCGGTATCCTGACTTCTAACATAAAAAAATGGAAAATAGAATCAGGAGTAGGCCATTCAGATCTTTGAGCCTGCTGCACCATTCAATATGACCATGGCATTCAGCTCAGTACCTGAAACTGTGACTCCTGGTGCTAGACTTCCTATTCAGCATGAGCACCCTTCTTGTGTTTACCCTGTCTGGTCCTTTCAGAAATGTATAAGTTCCAATGAGATCACTTGTTTCTATGTGATCACCTGCAGTGAATATAGTCCTAACTGATCCTGTTTCTCTTTCTAAGTCTGTTCTGCCATTCCAAGAATCAGTCTGGTAAACCTTTGTTGCACTCCCTCTATAGCCAGAACATGTTTCCTCACATAAGGGAACTAGAACCACACACAATACTCCAGGTGTGGTCTCAACTAGGCCCTAATTGCAGCAAGGCATCCCTGCTCCTGCATTCAAAGCCTCTTGTTATGAAGGCCAACATAACATTTGTCTTTTTCATGTACCTTCATGCTTACTTTCGGACAAAGTAGCATCGTTTTATAAAATGGAAATCATATTTGACAAATTTATTTGATTTTTTTAAAGTAACTAGTAAGGTAGGTAGAGAGTACCAGTAGGTGTGATATGCATGGATTCAATATGATGCCTCGCAAAAAAGTTATTTTACAAAGTGAGAACTCATGAAGTTAAGGGATGATACGATAGCATGGTTATAAAATCGGTCAATAGACACATAATGGAGAGTGGGTATAAATGGGTAATTTTCACTTTGGCAGGCAAAAACTAGTGGGGTAGTGCTATGATTAGTTCTGGGGCCTCAGTGATTTACCATTTATATTAATGAATTAAAGAAACAGAGTAATGTATCTAAGTTTGTTGACTGGACAAACTTAGATGGAAAGATGAGCTGTGAAAACAACAGAGAGGCTGGAAATAAATATACTGCAATAGACAGGTTATACAAGTGGGCAACAAAATGGCAGATAGAGAGTAATGTGGGCAGTTTGAGACAATTCACTTAGTTGTAAGTAGAGAAGACCGAAATGTTTATGTTCAGAGAGACTTGTGTGTATTACACAAGGGACACAGAGCCGGCAAACAGGTACAGCAACAAATTAGGAAGACGAGTGCATTGTTAGCGTTTGTTGCAAGGTTATTGGCGTACAGGAGTAAAGAGGGTTTGGTACAATTGTACAAGGCATTGGTAAGAACATACCTGGATACCCATATACAGTTTTGTTCTTTTAATTAAGGAAGAATTTACTTGCATTAGCAGTGACACAGCAAAGATTGTCCAATGATGAGACATTTTGTAAATTGGATGGATATTCTCTGGAGTTCAAAAGAATGAGAGGTGATCTGATTGAAATATACATAATTCCGAAGAGGTTTGACATGGTAGACACTGAGAGGTTAATTCTGTTACAGAGATAGTAGGAACTGCCGACGCTGGAGAATTTGAGATAAAACCTTGTGGAGCTGGATGAACACAGCAGGCTGAGCAGCATCAGAGGAGCAGGAAAGCTGACGTTTCGGGTCGAGCCCCAAGAAGACCTTCCACATCAAGCAGATGTTCACCTGCATATCGGCTAATGTGGTATACTGTATCCGCTGTTCCCATTGTGGCCTCCTTTACATCGGGGAAACCAAGCGGAGGCTTGGGGACTGCTTTGCAGAGCACCTACATTCGGTTCGCACTAAACAACTTCACCTCCCAGTCGCGAACCATTTCAACTCCCTCTCCCATTCATTAGACGACATGTCCATCCTGGGCATCCTGCAGTGCCACAACGATGCCACCTGAAGGTTGCAGAAATAGGGCCACATATTTCACTTGGGAACTCAGTAGCCCAATGGTATCAATGTGGACTTCACAAGCTTCAAAATCTCCCCTTCCCCTACCGCATCCCAAAACTAGCCCAGCTCATCTCCACCTCCCTAACCTGTCCTTCCTCCCACCTATCCCCTCCTCCCACTTCAAGCCCCACCCCCATCTCCTACCTACTAGCCTCATCCCGCCCCCTTGACCTGTCCGTCCTTCCTGGACTGACCTATCCCCTCCCTAGCTCCCCACCTATACGCACCTATACTGGCTCCTTCCCCGCCTCTTTGACGTGTCTGTCTCCTCTCCACCTATATTCTCCTTTATCCATCTTCTATCCACCTCCCCCTCTCTCCCTATTTATTTCAGAACTCCCTTCCCCTCCCCCATTTCTGAAGAAGGGTCTAGGCCCGAAACGTCAGCTTTCCTGTTCCTCTGATGCTGCTTGGCCTGCTGTGTTCATCCAGCTCTATACCTTGTTATCTCAGACTCACAGGTCTTTTTTTCCCAGGCTTCTCCTTGCATCCCTTCTTAATCAAAGGTACATTAGCTACTGTCCGGACATGCAGCACCTCACCCGTATTTATAGGCAATACAAGTATTTCTGCAAGGGGCAATTTCCTGCCTAACTTCCCACAAAGACCTAGGATACAGTAGGTCAGGTCCCGGAGATTTATCCACCTTTATACACACCTCTAAAACATCCTCTTCTCTAGTGTAAGCTATTTTCAAAACATCAATATTTATTTCCCTGAGTTATCTAGCCTCCATTTCTTTCATCACAGTAAAACCTGACGCAAAATATTCATTTAGTATCTCTCCCATCTCCTGAGGCTCAACTCAAAGATGACCCCCTTTATTTTTAAGGGACGGTACTCTCTTCCTCTTTGCTCGCTTGCTTTTAGTGTACTTGTAGAATCTCTTTGGATTATCCTTGACCTTATGTGCCAAGGCTATCTCACACCCTGTCTTTGCTTACCTGATCTCCCTCTTAAGAAGACCATTGCATTCTTTACATTGTTCAAGAGATTCACTTGAACCCAAGATAACAAGGTGTAGAGAGATAAAAGGTACTGCAGATGCTGGAGAATCCGAGATAGCAAGGATGGGGCTGGATGAACACAGCAGGTCAAGCAGCATCATAGGAGCAGGAAAACTTGACGTTTCGGGCCTAAACCCTTCATCAGAAATGGGGGAGGGGAAGAGGGTTCTGACATAAATAGGGAGAGAGGGGGAGGCGGATAGAGGATGGATAGAGGAGAGGATAGGTGGAGAGGAGGCAGACAAGTCGAAGAGGCGGGGATGGAGCCGGTAAAGGTGAGTGTAGGTAGCGGGGTAGGGAGGAGATAGGTCAGTCCAGGGAGGACGGACAGGTCAAGGGGGCGGGATGATGTTAGTAGATAGGAGATGGGGGTGTGGCTTGGGGTGAGAGGAAAAACAGGTTAGGGAGGTGGAGATGAGCTGGGCTGGGTTTGGGATGCGGTTGGGGGAGGGGAGATTTTGAAGCTTGTGACATCCACATTGATGCCATTGGGCTGCAGGGTTCCCAGGCTGAATATGATTTGCTGTTCCTGCAGCCTTTGGGTGGCATCACTGTGGCATTGTAGGAGGCCAAGGATGGACATGTCATCTGGGGAATGGGAAGGGGAGTTGAAATGGTTCGCGACTGGGAGGTGCAGTTGTTTGTTGCGAACTGAGCGCAGGTGTTCTGCAAAGCGGTCCCCAAGCCTCCGCTTGGTTTCCCCGATGTAGAGGAAGCCACAACGGGTACAGCGGATGC
>JAHRHZ010000269.1:881660-894824 GCA_024137785.1 Ginglymostoma cirratum | reverse complement strand
GAAGGGCCTGTTCCTGGGCTGTAAGTTTTCTTTGTTCTTTGTTCTATAACCACATCCAAGTTACTCTTGGGTGATCCTATTAAATCTGTCCTAGAAGTTTAGTTTTAAACCTTTAGTCAATCACAACTTACACTCTATTTTATTTATTCATGCTTGTCCATTTCCAGAGTCAATCATATTGCTGTGGATTTGAAATCTCCTACAGGCCAAGCTAGGTACGGGTGACAGATTTCCTTCCCAAAACAACATTAGTGAACCAAATGGGTTTTTATGACAATTCAACAGTATCATGTTCATAATTACAGAAACTTGCTTATATTTTAAATATACCTGATTAACTAAATTCTTAACTCATTCATGGGATGACGGCATCACTAGCTAGGCCAGAGTATATTGCCCATCCCAGAAGGCAGTTAAGACTCAACCACATTGCTGTGGGTCCGAAGTCACATGTAGTCCAGACCAGGTAAATGTAGCAGCTTCCTTCCTAGGAGGTAAGGAGCAGCTGCTGAAATTGTTAATCATGTCAGTCTGGGATAATGGGGCAGTTTTCATTTGGACACATCAAACTGGCATTCACGCGTGATGGGTAAGAATGCACATCACGTATTCATCACAGCAACTGGCCTTTGCCTGAGGGAAATAGGGTTGGGTGCAAATGTACATTGTGGCATACACTGTATCATGTTGTCTTATCAGACTAAACCATTTGTCCTCAATTAGAGATACAGAGCCCCACCTGCTGCTGTGCTTAATGGGAGATACTGGCGCTTATCTTCTGCTGTTTCCAATGAGAGGTACTGGACATTGCCTGTAACTGTTTCTAATGGGAGGCATTGACCCCTACTTGTTGCTGTGTTTAATAGGAGGTACTGGGCCATACCTATTGCTGTGTATAATAGGAGGTATTGGACTACCTGTTGCTGATTTTTCATGGAAGGTTCTAGGCCCTACCTGTTGCTGTGTTTAATTGGAGGTACCGGAGCTTACATGGTGCTTGTTTTAGTGGGAGGTACTAGAGTTTACCTGCTGCTAATTTTAATGGGGTATACTGAAGCTTTTCTGTTGCTGGTTTTAATGGGAAGTACTGGAACTTACCGATTGCTTTCTTTAGGGTTTCATATGTAATCTCCTCAGCTGGCATTTTCTGTAATGTGAGAACAGATATTATAAAATTACTCACATCTGAATATATGGACATAACACCCTGTTGGCAACGGACTCATGTGCATTTAAATATGCATGCAGTGAGCACAAATTAATAAACACAAGTAATTGTGTTCAGTTGATGTGTATCTTGTGTTATTTAAACAGTGAGTACCCCCAGAAAAACACTCACTTCACTCACTGGTTGCTATTTAAGAGATTTTCCGATGCATCAACATGAGTCTTAAAATATCTTACATTCCCTCTGAGAGTGATTGCTAAATTAATGCAATCAATCCAAAAGAATCTCTGAACTCACTCAGACCAAGCATTCACTCAAATGTTGTTCGTAATCCAAACAAAGCTCATCATGAAAGTGGCTACAGCACAGAATGATCCCATTTGATATTGTACCTCAGCTAACTCTTGTTAGAGCAATGTAATGTTGATCTGACTGCCTGCATGCTTCATAGCTCTGTATCTTCCTTTGCTTCTAAAATTTATCCAGTCCATTATGAAGTGCAATTATCTCTGAATTCACCATCCCTTAAATGCATTCCATGATCCAAGAAATCTCGTTCAAAGGTATTTCTCCTACCCTCGTCACCAGGGCTAGAACCAGAGGAAACAGTTTCTTTTTCAACCATCAAAACACGCCAAAGCCTCCATTAAATCTGTTCTTTATTTTCTTTCCTGATTGGAAGTGATCCCAGTATCATTTCTCTTTTCATAACTCTGGTTTCTTCCCTCTGTTTCAAAGGAAACAGGGGGGCAGCAATAGATCAGAGAGCCCATAGAGCCTGCTTCATCATTCAGTACAGGCATGGCTGGTCTTTGACTCCAACCCAACTGTCTCACCCACTCCCCATATCACTTCAAACCCTGAGAGACCAAAAATCTGTTTATATCATTCTTAAAAATATTCAAAGATAGAGCATCCATAACCCTCCGAGGACTGAATTCTGACAATTCAAAACCTTGATTAACTGATTGATGAAGTTTCTCCTGATTTCAGTCTTAAATTATTGATTTAAATTAAGGAAGATATCGAGGTTCTAGTCAGGAATAAAAAAGAATCATATATTGGAAATAAACGACTGGGTTCAAGTGAAGCAGAGATAGTAGGAACTGTCGATGTTGGAGAATCTGAGATAAAAAGGCATTGAAAACTAAAGAAGGGTCCAGACCCGAAACGTCAACTTTCCTGCTCCTATGATGCTGCCAGGCCTGCTGTGTTCATCCAGCTCGACACCTTGTTATAACAAGCATGGGGTTGGATGAACACAGCAGGTCAAGCAGCATCACAGAAGCAGGAAAACTTGACGTTTCGGGCCTAAACCCTTCATCAGAAATGGGGGAGGGGAAGAGGGTTCTGAAATAAATAGGGAGAGAGGGAGAGGTGGATAGAGGATGGATAGAGGAGAGGATAGGTGGAGAGGAGGCAGACAAGTCGAAGAGGCGGGGATGGAGCCAGTAAAGGTGAGTGTAGGTAGCGGGGTAGGGAGGAGATAGGTCAGTCCAGGGAGGACGGACAGGTCAAGGGGGCGGGATGATGTTAGTAGATAGGAGATGGGGGTGTGGCTTGGGGTGAGAGGAAAAACAGGTTAGGGAGGTGGAGATGAGCTGGGCTGGGTTTGGGATGCGGTTGGGGGAGGGGAGATTTTGAAGCTTGTGACATCCACATTGATGCCATTGGGCTGCAGGGTTCCCAGGCTGAATATGATTTGCTGTTCCTGCAGCCTTTGGGTGGCATCACTGTGGCATTGTAGGAGGCCAAGGATGGACATGTCATCTGGGGAATGGGAAGGGGAGTTGAAATGGTTCGCGACTGGGAGGTGCAGTTGTTTGTTGCGAACTGAGCGCAGGTGTTCTGCAAAGCGGTCCCCAAGCCTCCGCTTGGTTTCCCCGATGTAGAGGAAGCCACAACGGGTACAGCGGATGCAGTATACCACATTGGCAGATGTGCAGGTGAACCTCTGCCTGATGTGGAAAGTCTTCTTGGGGCCTGGGATTGGGGTGAGGGAGGAGGTGTGGGGGCAGGTGTAGCACTTCCTGCGGTTACAAGGAAAAGTGCCGGGTGTGGTGGGGCTGGAGGGGAGTGTGGAGCGGACAAGGGAGTCGCGGAGGGAGTGGTCCCTCTGGAAGGCAGATAAGGGTGGGGAGGGAAAGATGTCTTTGGTGGTGGGGTCTGACTGCAGATGGCGGAAGTGTCGGAGGATGATGCGTTGGATCCGGAGGTTGGTGGGGTGGTATGTGAGGACGAGGGGGATTCTTTTTTGGTTATTGTTGCGGGGACGGGGCGTGAGGGATGTGTTCCGGGAAATGCGGGAGACACGGTCGAGGGCGTTCATTTCAGTGTCTATTTGTTAACTTTGCTTTTCTCTACACAAATGCTGTGAGACCTGCTGAATTTCTTCAGTGCTTTGTTTTTATTTCAGATTTCCAGCATTCTCAGTACTGTGTTCTTTTTGCCCTTTCAGCTGATTACTGCCCCGTGAGTAGCTCCTGATGTTGTTTTGTGACCACGAGTCATTGGGACTGAGCAGAAATGATGGAGAATACAGCATTGCCATATCAACACCTCCTTTTATATAAGTGTAGACCTAAATTATTTGAGTGCTTTGTCATCTTTGTGAAATGATGACAGAAAATTTGGACTGGTGTCAAAATGATTCAGTACCTGCCTAAGACACTCCATGATCATTCTGCCTCTATCCACTGTCTGAACTTGGTCAGAAAATCTCAGCCTGTAATTCTGTTCTGAAGTATGAAAGCCATGGGAAATCTACTAAAGAGATGAGTAGAATATGGCCTTTCCTTTATGAATATACCTAATTGAGGGAGGTCATGCCTCTGGTATTTTCGATTGCTGAACAGCAGCAAGATCTGGGAGTGAATGTTACTGGCTGTTCTGATAAAGTGTCTTTGTTGGTCAGTAGATGGTGGTGTCATGGAAGAGCAGGAGAGAGAGAGACGACGACAAGTGGTGGAAAAATTTCAGAAAGCTCCATTTGAAGAGATAGCAGCCCATTGTGGAGCAAGGGTAAGGTCATACAGTTTATAAGAATGTATGCAAAGACTAATAAAATCTCAACATGATGAGAAAGCCCATGATAGTACATGCAGGCTAATTTGTGTCGAATGATGTAATATGGTTGTGGGGCTGAGATAAATGGCCAAATTCATTTGTCATTTTTAATATTGATCTTGCTTCGTGCACCTCCTGTGGAGTATAACCTCTATGCCTCACTCTGTCCAAGCACCCTATGATCTGTATGTTCTTCCTTACTATGATCTGCCTGTACAGCTTGCAAACAAAGGTTTTCATTGAATTTAGGTGCACGTGGCAATAAATTGATCAATCAATCAATCAAACATTTGGGGCTCAGGTAATTAGCCAATGAAAGATTACTTAAAGGAGAAAAATAATCACACTGGCTCGTGATTCACCAGAAAACATTTGGGACATGGGCAAAAAATTGCTGGGGCAGCTTAACTGGGATACAAAAAATGCACAATATAGATGTAGATTTATTTTAAATCTAAATTAAATTATGTATATTTTGCATCCCAGTTAAGCTGCCCCAGCAATTTCTTGGAAATAGCAAGAACTGCAGATGCTGGTGTCAGAGTCAATACAGTGTGGAGCTGGAGGAACACAGCAGGTCAGGCAGCATCAGAGAAGCAGGAAAGTCAACGTTTCAAGTTTTCATCCTTTATCGTCCTAAATTGTGTATTTTTTGTATCCCAGTTAAGCTGCCCCAGCAATTTTTTGCTTCTGTCCCAAATGTCTTCTGGTGAATCATGAGCCTACCACGCAGTTTGATCAAAGAGTATCAAAGATGAAAATCAACTGTTCAGCCCAATTTGTCCATCTCAATTTCTATCTGTCACATGAACACAGAAGACTGTGAAGGCCATGTCATTGAGTGTATTTAAGAAAGAGCTAGATAGTTTCTTGATTAATAAGGGGACCAAGGGTCACAGGGAGCAGGTAGGAGAATCAGGTTGAGAAACATGTCAACATTGATCAAATGGTGGAGCAGACTTGATGGGCTGAAAGGCTTAATTCTACTCCTAAAACTTATGAATTAGGTTAATTGTCACATGTACTCACATAAATACAGTGACAAGTTTAAAAGTCGCCATTTATGGCACCATTTCTCACTCTCATCCCACCACCGGCCACCTTGGGCTACCTGCGTCCGCAATTGCCATTGCTCGGGACGACAGTCATTGACACCGGGACCTCTCTCGCCACCACGTTAAGCTACCCCTCCCATTAGAACGGCTAATGGAATTTTGGCTTTAATTCAAAGGCAATGGAGTATGAAAGCATGGAGGCTTTGCTAAAACTATACAAGGCACTAGTCAGACCACATTTAGAATACTGTGAACGGTTTCAGACCTCTATCTAAGCAAAGGCATGCTGGCATTGGAGGTGGCCCAGAGAAGGTTCATTTGGCTGATCCAGGTATAGAGGATCTGTCTTATGAAGAAGGATGAACAGATTGGACCTGTACTTATTGGAGGTTAGAAGAATGAGGTGCAGCCTTATTCTTACAAGATTTTTAAGGGACTTGACAGATGCTGAGGGGCTGTTTCCTCAGTGGGAGAGTCTAGGACCAGAGGGCATAATTTTATCGTATTTTCAGGATTTTTGGTTGTGTTTCAGATTTCCAACATCTTCAGTATTTCGCTTTTGTATTAGTAAACTCTACAAACCTGCTTCATGTAAATAGTTAGGCACCTGGAGAGAACATTGTGTCCATCAGAGACTAATGTTATGATGATTATCATTATAATGATAACTACAAATAAAATATTCCCCTCGTAATCAAAAGCTTTACAGTAATTCACAGAAATGTAGAAAGTAGGAGCAGATGTAGGCCATTCGGACCTTCGAGCCTGCTTCGCCATTCACCATGACCAGGCTGATCACCATCTCAATTCCTGCTTTGGCCTAATATCCTTTGATTCTTTTAGCCCTGAAAACTACATCAAACCCCTTCTTGAAAACACTCAATGTTTTGGCCTCAATTGCTTTTTGTGGCAGAAAATTCCACAGGCTCACCGTTTGCTGGGTGAAGAAATTTCTGCTTATCTCTGTTGTCAATGGCCGAGACCATATCCTTTGACTGTGACCAGTGGTCTGGATTGTCATCGGAAACATCCTTCCTGCATTTACTGTCTCTGCTCCTGTTGGAATTTTTTAGGTAGTAGACAGTGAGATCATAAGAAATAGGCTCAAAAGTAGTCTGTTAGGCCCCCTCAAACCTTCATCGTCATTCAGTAGGATCACGATTTCTGTGAAATTCCTACTCTTCTATAATCTCGTAAGTATAGTCCTGATTGATCCACTTTCTCTTCATACTTCAGTGTTGCCATCCCAGGAATCAGCCTGGTAAATCTTTGTTGCACTCACTCCATAGTCCGGGCATCTTTCCTTGGATAAGGAGACCAGACCTGCACATAGTACTCCAGGGTTGATCTTACCAAGGCCCTGTACAATTTCAGCAAGACATCCCTGCTCTGGAATGTGAATCCTGTTGTTATGAGGACCAATATAGCATTTACCTTCTTCACTACCTCCTGCACCTAGATACATACTTTCAACAACTGGTATACAAGGATACCCAGGTCTCATAGCAACCCACACCCCCAGCTTTGTCAATCTACCAGGATTCATATAATGAGCTGCCTTCCTGTTTTTGTTATCACAATGGATAAGCTTATATTTATCCGGGTTTTACTGTATCTGCCATGTATTTGACCACTCACAACTGGTTCAAATCACACTGAAGTTTCTCTGCATTGTCCTTAGAACTCACCCTCCCAACTCGCATTGTGCCATCTGTAAACATGGAGATATTACATTTAGTTCACGCATCTAAATCATGAACATATATTGTGAAGATGAGGCCGAAGCAGTACCCACTATTTCACTACCTACCACTCAGTAAAAGACTTTTTTATTCCCACTTTCTGTTTTCTGTCAACCAGTTTGCTATCACCGTCAGTACACTACCCCTAGACCCATGCGTTTTAATTTCACTCATCTCATGTGTGGGAAAAGCCTTCTGAATGTTCAAGTAAACCGCATCCACTAACTTCTGTTTATCAACTCTGCTGGTTACATTCTTGAAAATTCCAGGATAATCTATGTGTAAAAATCAGAGTTTTCCATTCCTGAGTACCCCATTCAGCCACTAATTGGAACAGACCTTTATTTACCCCAGTATAAAGTGTCTAGTTTTACATGCCCATTTCTTAACTGTTCCCCTCTCTTCCTTACACAGCTCCTTTTCAGACTGCACCTCCCACTGCACCTCCCACTCCCCACTCTGGACTGCTCCTCTCCCTCTCTCCCACATTTGTTCCCATTCCTGACTGCTCATCTCTCTCTTTCTCTTTCTCTGTACCTGTCTCTGTCTCTGTCTCTCTCCCTCTGTCTGTCTCTCTCTCTCTGTCTCCCTGTCTCTCTCTCTCTCTATCTCTCTCTCTCTCTCTCTGTCTCTCTCACCCACACCCCACCCCTGTATTTTAGATTCCTGTATGGGGAATGATGAGATTGGGTTTTAATCTGAAGCTGCAATAATTGAATTTATTATATTTTTTTCCATGTCCAGACATTTTATCTATTCAATTGTCCTTCTCAATCTTTTAATTTTAGGCAACTATTCTGCAGAGTAAACTGAATCAAATATTTGAGATAACCATAAGGTAAGTCATGCTGAACCTTAGTTCTTTATTCCCACGCTCAATAAAAATAATCATATGTTCATATTTATTAGCAAAGCAAATTTATTGCCCATTACTAATTATCCTGAAAATCTGGTGGTGGGTCATTTTATTGGATAGCAGTTTGATAGAATTAACTATTGTCCTAGCCTCTTTTAGATGTTTAAAGTCAATTGTGTTTATATGGGTCTAGTCCTGGCTGAGTGAAATTTCCTTCTCTGAAGCACATTAGTGAACCATTTAGACTTTTTTTTAAATAAACATTCAGTGCCCTCTTGAACTTGGAACTTGTCTCCACCACACCTTCAGAAAATAAATTCCAAACCCTAATCATTCATTGTGTGAAAGAATGCACATCACTTTAAAGCTGTGCCCTCTGGGTTTCAGAGATAACAAGGTGTGGGGCTGGATGAACACAGCAGGCCAAGCAGCATCATAGGAGCAGGAAAGCTTGACGTTTTGGGCCTAGCCCCTTAACCTGTTTATGAGTATGATGTGGAGGTGCTGGTGTCGGACTGAGATGGACAAGGTCAAAAATCACACAACACCAGGCTATAGTCCAACAGGTTTACTTGAAGACACAAGCTTTCAGAGTCTCACTCCTTCTTCAGGTGTCAGTGAGAGAGGTAGCATCAGACACAGAATTTATAAGCAAAAAGATCAAAGGGTCATAGAACTGATGTGGTGTTGAACAAACTGAAGATGGCCGTGAAAGCGTTAATCAGTTAGAAAGGATTAATATGCAAATTCCTGAATTTCTAATGAAACTAGAGAAAGGGTTGGCCCACTCAAGGACAAAGGAGGGAAGTTATGTGAGGAGTCAGAGAAAATGAGTGAGATTCTTAATTAGTACTTTGCGTCGGTATTCACTGAGGAGAGGGACATGACGGGTGTTGAGGTTAGGGATAGATGTTTGATTACTCTAGGTCAAGTTGGCATAAGGAGGGGGGAAATGTTGGGTATTCTAAAAGGCATTAGGGTGGACAAGTCCTCAGGTCCGGATGGGATCTATCCCAGATTGCTGAGGGAAGCGAGAGAGGAAATAGCTGGGGCCTTAACAAATATCTTTGCAGCATCCTTGAGCACGGGTGAAGTCCCGGAGGACTGGAGAATTGCTAATGTGGTTCCTTGTTTAAGAAGGGTAGCAGGGATAATCCAGGTAATTATAGACTGGTGAGCCTGACGTGAGTGGTGGGGAAGCTGCTGGAGAAGATGCTGAAGGATAGAATCTATTTACATTTGGAAGAAATTGGGCTTATTAGTGATAGGCAGCATGGTTTTGTGAATGGAAGGTCATGTCTTACCAACTTGATAGAATTCTTTGACGAGGTGACAAGGCTGATAGATAAGGGAAAGGCTGTGGATGTCATATACATAGACTTCAGTAAGGCGTTTGATAAGGTTCCCCATGGTAAGCTGATGGAGAAAGTGAATCGCATGGGGTCCAGGGTGTACTAGCTAGATGGATAGAGAACTGGCTGGGCAACAGAAGACAGAGAGTTGTAGTGGAAGGGAGTTTCTCAAAATGGAGAACTGTGACCACTGGTGTTCCACAGGGATCCGTGTTGGGACCACTGTTGTTTGTGATATACATAAATGATCTGGAGGAAGGTCTCGATGGTCTGATTAGCAAGTTTTCAGATGACACTAAGATGGGTGGAGTAGCAGATAGTGAAGGGGACTGTCGGAGAATGCAGCAGAATATAGATAGATTGGAGAGTTGGGCGGAGAAATGGCAGATGAAGTTCAATCAAGGCAAATGCGAGGTGATGCATTTTGGAAGATCTAATTCAAGAGCAAACTATGTGGTAAATGGGAAAGCCCTGGGGAAATTTGATGCACAGAGAGATCTGGGTGTTCAGGTCCATTGTACCCTGAAAGTGGCAACGCAGGTGGATAGAGTGGTCAAGAAGGCATACGGCATGCTTTCATTCATCGGACAGGGTATTGAGTACAAGAGTTGGCAGGTCACGTTACAGTTGTATAGGACTTTGGTTCGCCCACATTTGGAATACTGCATACAGTTCTGGTCGCCACATTACCAAAAGGATGTGGATGCTTTGGCAAGGGTGCAGAGGAGGTTCACCAGGATGTCGCCTGGTATGGAGGGCGCTAGCTATGTAGAGAGGTTGAGTAGATTAGGCTTATTTACATTAGGAAAGACGGAGGTCGAGGGGGGACCTGATTGAGGTCTACAAAATCATGAGAGGTATAGACAGGGTGGATAGCTAGAAGCTTTTTCCCAGAGTGGGGGACTCAATTACTAGGGGTCACGGTTTCAAGGTGAGAGAGGAAAAGTTGAAGGAAGATATGCGTGGAAAGTTCTTTCCGGAGAGGATGGTGGGTGCCTGGAACATATTGCCAGCGGAGGTGGTAGAGGCAGACACGATAGCATAATTTAAGATGTATCTAGACAGATACATGAATGGGCAGGGAGCAGAGGGATACAGATCCTTGGAAAATAGGTGACAGGTTTAGATAGAGGATCTGGATCGGAGCAGGCGTGGAGGGCCGAAGGGCCTGTTCCTGTGCTGTAATTTTCTTTGTTCTTTGTTATTTCATATCACTGCTCTGAGATAACTAAAGGTTTTATCAGTTCCCTCAGTACACCAGAGGTGACATCCCAGATCAGACAATGCATTATAGGTGTAAGGCTTTGTTTAAAATATGGCTGTGTATCAACTTGGAGTCAGACTGGTTTTATTTCCAAAGTAGGAATTTATAAAATGCCTCATTAACTGTCTATACCTTGTGTGCTTTTTGAACAAAATAGAATGTATCCACAATTACAAATCTGCAAATGCAAATTCACCCCCTAGATTTATATACGCACGTGGGCATGTGTGTGCACGCGTGTAAGTGTGAATGTGTGTGTGTGAGACAGTGTGAATGAAAGCATGTCTGTGCGTGTGTGAGTATATGTGTGTGTGTTTGTGTAAGAGAGTGTGTGTGTGTATGAGTACGTGTGTGAGAGCATTTTCTTTTCATTCATTCAAGGGACAAGGGCATCGCTGGCTAGGCAGCATTTATTGCCCCAGCCTAATTGCCCAGAGGGCAGTTAAGTGCTGTGGGACTGGAGTCACATGTAGGCCAGGTAATAATGGCAGTTTCCTTCCCTAAAGGACATTAGCGGACCAGAAGGGTTTTTCTGACAATCAACAATGGATTCATGGTCATCACGGTTTAATGTGGTGGGGTCAACTGCCATGTGACATGAACCCAAGATCCCGGTTGAGGTCGTCCTCATGGCTACCAGACTTGGCTATCAGCCTCTCTCTGCTATAGTCAAGTTGACCCCTCCACACTATACACTCTCACACAAACACTCACACACACACATACTCACTCACACAGACCTCTTTCATACGCACACTCTCTCACACACATTCACACACATACATGTACACAGACTCACACTCTCGCTCTCAAGCACGCACGCACACGCACACACACACACACACAGTCTCTATCTCTCTCTCTCTCACATGCACTCACACATACATATAAATCTGGGGGGTGAATTTGCATTTGCAGATTTGTAGTTGCAAATACATTCTATTTTGTTTGAAAAGCACAAAATTTGTTTCTCCCTTTCCCCTTAATCTATATTCTTCATGATTTTGAAAATTTATGTCAAATCTCATCTTAGCCTTTTCCTGTCCAGGAAAACAATCCCACATCTCAATCTTTGCTCATAACTGAAGTGTCCCAATCCTGGAGCCATTCTCATAGGGCTCTTCTGCACTGTCTCCAAACGCATTCACATCCTTCCAGTCATATAACACCCAGAACTGTACACAGCATTTCAGCTGAGGCCTAGCCAGTGTCTTACATAAGTTTATTATAACCTAACTGCTCTTGAACTGACCGTCTCTATTTGTGAAACTCAGAGTACTGTATGCTTTATTAGTAACTGTCTCTACCCACCTTGCCACCTTTAATGACTTGTATACATATACACCCAGACCTTCCTGGCCCTGTACACCCTTGGAATACTTTTTATACTGTCTCTCCATGTTGTTTGTGCCAAAGTGCATTCCCTCATTTCTCCATATTGGACTCCTTCTGCCATCTATGTGCCCACTCCACCAACTTGTCAATGCCCTTTTGAAGTTCTTGAACCATCCTCCTCACAATTAAAAATTCTGTTAAGTTTTGCATCATCCACAAAGTTTGAAATTGTTCCTATCACACATAGATCTAGATCATAAGGACACATAAGGTTCCGAATACCAAACCCTGGGAAACTCCACTGCAAATTTTCTTCCAGATCAAAAACTACCCATTAACCATTGCTCTCTGTTTCCATTGGGCAGCAAATTTTGCATCCATGTTATGACTGACCATTCTTTCCATGACCTATAAATTACCTTACAATTCTTTGTAAGTCACTATATCAAATGCCTTCTGAAAATCCAGGTACAGCTCATCAACAGCATTACTGTCATCAATCCTCTCTGTTAACCCATTCAAAAAACTCAAAGATAGTTAGATATGATATTCCCCTAACAAATCCATCCTAATGTGGAGACATACAGCATGGGAAACAGACGCTTCGGTCCAATTAGTCCACGCCAACCATGTTCCCAAACTAAATTAGTCCCACCTGCCTGCATTTGGCCCATATCCCTCCAAGCCTTTCCTATTCTTGTACTTATCCAAATGTCTTTTAAACGTTGTAACTATACTTGCAACCACCACTTCCTCTGGCAGTTCATTCTACACACTAACCACTGTGTAAAAAAAGTTGCCTCTCATGTTTGTTTTGACTTGGAAAGGGTACAGAAAAGGCTTACCTGGATGTTGCCTGGTATATGGGATTTTAACTATGAAGAAAGGTTGGATACACTGGATTTGTTTCACTGGAACACAGGAGATTGAGGGGCAACCTGAAAGAAATTTATAAGATTGTGAATGGCATGGATAGAGTGGAAAGTATGAGGCTTTTTTCAGGGTGGAGTGATCAATTACTAGAGGACAAGGTTCAAAGTGCCTGGGGAGGGTGGGAGAGATGTTTAAGAGAGATGTGCGAGGTAGGTTTTTCACACAAATGGTAGTAAGTGCCTGGAATGCGCTGCCAGAGGAGTTGGTGGAAAGACATAACAGCAGCATTCAAGAAGCACCTGGATGAATACATGAATAGCAAGGGAATAGAGGGATACAGAGACAAAAGGTACTGCAGATGCTGGAGAATCCGAGATAACAAGCATGGGGCTGGATGAACACAGCAGGTCAAGCAGCATCATAGGAGCAGGAAAACCTGACGTTTCGGGCCTA
>JAHRHZ010000269.1:834500-867850 GCA_024137785.1 Ginglymostoma cirratum | reverse complement strand
CTTCATCAGAAAATCATTTTCTGATGAAGGGTCTAGGCCCGAAACGTCAAGCTTTCCTGCTCCTATGATGCTGCTTGCCCTGCTGTGTTCATCCAGCTCCACACCTTGTTATCTCGGATTCTCCAGCATCTGCAGTACCTTTTATCTCTGATGCCATCCTTACCTGGTCTGGCCTATGTGGACCTCCAGACCCACAGCAATGTGGTTGACTCTTAACTGCCCTCTGGGCAATTAGGGTTGAGCAATAAATGCTGTCTTGCTAACGACACCCACATCCCATGAATGAATAAAGAAAAAAATCTCATCCCCACCTCCTTGACCTGACGCAACCCGTCCATCTTCTTCCCCACCTATCTGCCCTACCCTTCCCTCCGACCAATCCCCATTACACCCTATCTGCATCCAACCTATCACCACCCCACCTACCTTTCCTCAGCCCCACCCATCCTCCCTCCCACCTCCTTGACCCGACGCAACCTGTTCATCTTCTCTCCCAACTATATGTCACACCCATTCCACTGACCAATCCCCATCACTCTCTACCTGCATTCGCTTATCCCCATCCCACCTACCTTCCCCAGCCCCACCCCTCCTCTGTCTATTTCTTTCCCAGCTCCCTTCCACCTCCCCATTCCCAAAACATCATTTCCTGCTCCTCTGATGCTGCCTGACCGACTGTGTTCCCCCTGCTCCAACTGTGTTGTCTCCAATATTTTACTGATGATCGAGAGTAGATTGATAGAATGATAATTGGCCAGGTTGGATCTGTCCTGCTTTTTTGTGTACAGGACATGCCTGGGCAATTTTACACATTGCCAGGTTCTTGTCGGAGTTATAATTGTCCTGGAGCAGCTACAGTAGGAGCATGGTTACAGCTGGAGCACATATCCTCAGTACAATCACCAGAATGTACAAGGGGTCCATAGCCTTTATAGTTCCAGCTATTTCTCAACATTGCATGGAGAGAATCGAATTGGCTGAAGACTGGCATCTATGATGGTGGGGACTTCTGATGGATGCCAAGATGGATCATCTACTCAATACTTGGGGAATAGGGAATAAGAAAATGGCAGAGAGATTTCATAAAGGAAAGCATTAAATAATGGATAATCTGGGGACTAGAATAAACCAAGCATTTCATAGTGTTTCTATTGTTTAATAAAAAGCACTGGAGAAATTAATAGTATTTAAAGTAAATAAATCCCCTGGATCGGATTATCTATATCTCAGAATGTTGATGGATGTGACTATGGAGATAATGGATGCATTGATGGTTATCTTTCAAAATTCTATTGAGTCTAGTTGGTTCCTGCAGATTGGAGAGTGGCAAATATAACCCTACTATTTAAGAAAGTAGAGAGATAGAAACCAGGGAACTACTGACCTATTAGTGTGATATAAAAACTTTGCATCAGTCTTCGCAGTCGAAGACACTAATGACATGCTAAAATTACTGTATGTTCAAAGACAAAAGGAGAAGAGCAAATATATACAATAACTATCACTAGAGAAAAAGTGCTAGGGAAACTAATGGGGCTAAAGACTGATAAATCACTTGAATCTGATGAGATGCATCCTAGGATATTAAAAGTAGCTATAGAGATAGTGGATCCACCGTTAATCATCTTCTAGGATTCCATAGATTCTGGAAATGTTTCAGAAGATTGGAAAACTGCCAATATAAAAAGGGAAGGAGATGAAAAACAGATAACTATAGGCCAGTTAACTTAATTTGTCTGTTCTTAGGAAAATACCTGAGTCTATTGTAAAGGATGTAACATCAGAGCGTTTAGAGATGCATAATACGATCAAACAGAGTCAACATAGCTTCATGAAGAGGAAATCATGACTGACAAAATTCGACTAGGATTCTTTAAGGAGTTAACAAATAGGATTGATAAAGGGGAAGCATTGGATATAATATATTTGGAATTTCAGAAGGTGTTTGGTATGGTGCCACACATTAGGCTACTTAACAAGAACTTACTTAACGAATTGTAGATAGTATATTAGTATGATGTGATGTTATGCACTTTGACATGAGGAATAGAGGAGCTGAATATTATTTAAATGGAGAAAGACTGCAGAAAGCTACAGAATTGTGGGATTTTGGAGTCCTCCTCCATGAATCACAAAATTTGCTTTCAAGTTCGGCAGACATTGGGGAAATCAAATTGAATATTGGCCTTTATTTTAAAAGGAATGGACTATAAAAGTAGGGATATTTTGCTAAAACTATACAAGGCACTAGTTCGACCACAGATGAAATACTGAGATAGTTTCAGGCCACTTCTCTAGGGAAAGATATATTGGCATTAGAGGCAGTTCAGAGAAGCATGAGAACAATCTTATTGAAACATACAAGATTCCTAGATGTGAAAACGTTGTTTCCCATATGGGAGAGTCCAGAACCGGGGTCAGGGAGTTCATGATCTCAGAATAAGGGGTCACTCATTTAAGACAGAGATGAGGAGGAACTTCTTATCTCAGACGGTTGTGAATTTGCAGAATTCTTTACCATGGTGTTGTCAAAGCTGGGTCATTTAGTCAATTCAAGGCTGGGGTAGACAGATTTTTAATCAATAAGGGAATCAAGGGTGATTGTGAAAAGGCAGGATAGTGAGTTGAGGATTAACAAATCAGTCATGATCTCATTGAATGGCAAAGCAGACCTGATGGACTGAATGGCCTAGTTCTGCTCCTATCTTTTATGATCTCATGTATTATCTCACTATTATCAAGAATAGGGATTATTCTAGATTAAATCTGGATTAAAGAATTTTATGACAAATCACTCAGAAAATGGTGATAGGATTGTGCAGAGTCAACCTGGATTTTTGAAAGTGAAATCATGTTTAATAAACTTGTTGGAGTTTTTTGAATATCCAATGAGGAGCATAGATAATGGGAAATGAATGATGTGATATGTTTGGAATTCAGAAAGGTTTTGATAAGGTCCTAAGCAAGAGGTTAATTATCACAATTAAAGCACATGGAACTAGAGGGAATGTACTGACAGGAATTATGAACTGGTCAATCGACAGAAAACAAAATAAGGCATACATTGATTATTTTCAGGTCATGACTAGTTTGGTCAGGCAAGCATCAGTGCTTAGGCTTCAGCTGTTCGGAATATATGTTAATTATTTGCACGTGGGAATCAAATATAATATTTCCAAGTTTGCAGATGACACAAAACTAAATGTGAGAAGGTTGAAGAGAGGCTTCAAAGAGATTTGGAAGGTCTAAATGAAAGGGTGAAAAGTTGGCAGATCAAGCAGAATGTTGAGAAATGTGAGGTGTCCTATTTTGGCAGGAAAACAGAAATACAGAAAATTTCTTCAATGGTGAGAGTGAGAAGTGTTAGCATTTGGTGTTGTTGTTCATTGGTTATTGAAAGATAACAAGAAGGCACGGCAAGCAATTAAAAAGTTTGCTGGCTTTATTGCAAGAGGATTTGAATATAGGACTAGGGAAATTATGTATTATGTAGAGCCTTAGTGTGACCACTAAGGAATATTGTATGCAGTTTGAACTCCTTGCATAGCAAAATAGTATATTTGCTATTAAGGGAGTGCAGCATTAGTTCTGCAAACTAATTCCTGGGAAGGAAAGATTGTGCTTTTAGGAAAGATTAAATGGACTGGACCTGTATTCTCTGGAGTTTAGACGTACACATGATCTCATTCAAACACATCAATTTTTTACAGGGATTGACAGGGTAGATGCAGGAAGAATGGTCCTTCAGCTGGAAGTCTAGAACTGGGGGCACAGTCTTAGAATAAAGTGTGAGACTTTTTGGACTGGGATGAGAAACAATTCTTCCATATAGAAGGTGTTCAATCTTTAGAATTCCCCACTGCAGGGGATTGTGAGGTTCAGACATTGAGTATGTTCAAGACTAAGATTGATAGATTTCTAGATATTGAAGATGCCAAGGCATGTGGTGATAATATGAGAAAATGGCATTGAGGTAAATGATCAGCGTTGATCTTAATGTTGGAGCAATCTTGAAGGGCTGAATGGCTGATTTCATCTGCAAGTTCCCCTCAAAGTCCCACACCATCTTGCTTGAAACTACATTGCCATTTCTTCAGTATCAGTGAGTCAAAATCCGAAAAACTATCATTCCAGGTGTGGCTACAGCACTTGAACCACAACAGTTCAACAAGGCAGCTCACCAGCAACTCCTCCAGTTATTATGGACAGGCAATAAATGCTAGCCCAGTCAGCAAGGCCCAATCCCCTGAATGGGTTTTAAAAATATTCTTCTTTCTCATATTCTAGTCACTGATCTGTTACTAGTCTAGGCACTAGGAGGAATTGGATGGACTTCAGTTACTTTATTGTTCACTCTTAACGTTAGGGGTTTTGTATAATAATGCTGTAGAATACACAAGATAACTTTGGTCTGTATTTAGTGGAATGAAGGATTGGACAACCCATTCTACAACACAAGCTACATGAAAATAATCACATCCCAAGAGATTGACTGGGTTTGCAAAAGAGTGTATTTTTCATCCTTCATTTATATACTGTACAGCTCATTAAATAGGAAAATGTCTTTGCACAAACCATGATTGAGTAGCAGACTCATTGAAGCCTTTAGGTACAATATTAACTCTTTTATTAATTGCTACATACAGTAAACCTTACAAGATCGATTGTACAGGTTCCTTTCTGTTTCAACAGCAGCTTCTTACCAATTGTTTTTGCAGATCTATGTACTGCTCCTATATCATACAGCTAAGAATCTCCATTGGGGATTGTCTACCTATTGATTTTCAGCCTTCTTCTCATGGCCATCTTTGACAATGACATTCCTGAAGAGAGTCAGAAGTGGCTTTTGACCTCTCTCATCCCAAGACTTCATAAAGCCTCCATAGCGCTTGTCTTTCAGTGGTACACTCCATCGAAAGTGGCCGAAATTGTAGTCTTCCTCATCTTTCTTCACCACTTCTTCAGGCAAACCATTGTCCATGTTTTCCTGGAGCACATCTTCAATGTTCAAAAACTGCAATGGCTGGAGACGCACATGGTCAAGATCTAAGTTCTTTGGTCCCCTGCCCCACCTGAAATGGTTCATTTTGTAACTCTTCCCATCTTTCTTCTTGAGATCTTCCAGCATCTCCTCTTCACCTACTTCAATTGGCTTTACTGGATAGTCAAAACCAATAGATGCTTCACGCTTCAGTTCAGGACCCATGTTTTCCAATGACTCATCATCAAAGCTATTTGGGTACACCTTAATGGGTCTCCTCTTCCTGCCCATCGGCTTCCCCCAGCGGAAATGTTCCATAGAGTAGGATCTTTTATCATCCTCTCTTGGAAATGGACCTTCCATCTCCTTACCTTCTATTTGAGAGGTCTGGGACTCTACAGCAGGGAGGTTGTTCAGGAAATTCCGTACAGGTTCATCTTCTCGTTTGTTGTCTGAAATCTCAGTGTTATTGTCTCTTTTTTTCCCAAATTTGTTCCAGCGGAAATGACCCATAACATAATTCCTGATGCTTTCTTCAATTGGCTGCAGGTGGCCATTTCCAGGGTAGACAGGGGATTCAAGTGTCTTGTCCACTTTGCAGGCTTCAATACATTCCTGTTGAGAACAAATGGAAGATGAATTGTTACAGTCATACGTATATTTTTGATGTATGTTGACTTGAACACAGAGTTTATCAAAATATCATATTCAATGCTGGTCTCACAGAATCACAAAATTGTAAGTGCAGAAGGAGGCCTCATGTCTCATCTGCAGCAACTTTCCAAGTGAGCACCTTGCTTAGTTCCATTCTCCTGCCTGGTCTCCTTAACCCTGCACATTAATCCTTTTCAAATAGCCGTCTAATTCCCTTTAGAATGCCTAGATTGAGTAATAGATTCATAGAGTCACAGAGATGTACAGCATGGAAAAAGACATTTTGGTCCAATTCATTCATGCTGACCAGACAACCTGAATTAATTTAGTCTCATTTGCCAGTACTCAGCCTATATCCCTCTAAATGGTTCCCAATTCATATACCCATCCAGATGGCTTTTAAGTGTTGTAATTGTACCAGCCTCCACCATCTCATCACTCGATACACACACCACCCTCTGCATGAAAATGTTGACCCTGAGGTCCCTTTTAGATCTTTTCCCTCTCACCTTAAACCTATGCCCTCTAGTTTTGGATTCCCCTACCCTGGCAGAAAAGACCTTGACTATTCACCCAATTCTTGCCCCTCATTATTTTATAAACTTCTGTAAGGTCACCCCTCAGCCTCCAAAGCTCCAGAGAAAATAGACCCAATCTATTCAGCCTCTCCCCCTATTGCTCAAAACCTCCAACCCTGCAACATTGTTGTAAATCTTTTCTGACCCCTTTCAAGTTTCACAACATCTTTCCTATTGAGAGGACAACAGAACTTAACACAGTATTCTAAAAGTGGCCTAACCAATGCACTGCACAGTCGCTGCATGACATTCCAACTCCTATACTCAACGCATTGACCAATAAATGCAAGCGTATTCTTATCCTTTTACCTGCAACTCCACTTTCAAGGAACTATGAACCCGTACTCCAAGGAGCCTGTCTCCATCACAATGTCAAAGTATTCTAGAATTTAAACACTCACTGCATGAAGAAATTTTTTCCTGATATCACTTTTGCTTTGTTTATTAATTACTTTAAATCAGTGTTCTCTGATTTTTGATCCTTTTATGAATGGAAACAGTTTCTCCCCATCTACGATGTTCAGGCCCATCATGATTTTGAACATTTCTGTCAAATCACCTCTCTCTAATAAATTTGTTTTCATCACTGAAATTCCACATCCCTGCAATCACTAACATAAATCTCTTTTGCACTTGCTCCAATGTGATCACAGTCCTTTTAAAGTGTGGTGGTCAGAACTGGATGCAATTCCCAGCTGAGGTCAAATTAGTGTTTTAACAACAGAGGTCGCAACATTGATCCTTGCAAAAACCACTGATCACAGACCTCCAAAACACCCCTCCACAACAATCCTCTATCTTCCATGACCGAACCAATTTGGTATTCAACTTGCCAACTCACCATAAATTCCATGCAATGCAGGGGAGATGACCGTGCTAAATAAGACAGACTTCAAACAGATCCAGCAACACAACTGGGCATCCATGAGGCACTGTGGGCCATCAACAGCAGCAGAAGTATACTCCAGTACAATCTGTAACCTCATGGCCCAGCATATCCCCCACTCAACCATCACCATAAAGCGAGAGGATCAACCCTGGTTCAATGACGAATGCAGGAGGGCATGCTAAGAGCAGCGCCAGCCGTACCTGAATGAGGTGTTAACCTGGTGAAGCCACCAAACAGGACCACTTGCACACCAAACAGCATAAGCAGCAGATGATCAACAGAGCTAAGCGATCCCACAACGAACGGATCAGATCTAAGCTCTGCAGACCTGCCACTTCCAGTTGTGTATGGTGGTGGACAATTAAGCAACTCACTGGAGGAGGAGGCTCCACAAATGTCCCCATCCTCAATGATGGAAGAGCCCAGCACATCAGTGCAAAAGATAAAACTGACGATTTCACAGCAATCTTCAGCCAGAAGTGCCTTTTGGATGATCCATCATGACCTCCTCCAGTGGTCTCTAGCATTACAGATACCAGTCTTCAGCCAATTTGATTCACTCCATGTGATATCGAGAAAAGGTTGCTGACACTGGATACTGCAAAGGCAATGGACCCTGACAACAGTTTGGCAATAGTACTGAAGACTTGTGCTCCAAAACTTGCCATTCCCTAGCCAAGCTCTTCCAGTACAGTTACAACACTGGCATCTACCCAACAATGTGGAAACTTGCCCAGGTAAATCCTGTACTCAAAAAGCAGGATGAATCCAACCCGGCCAATTACCGCCCCGTCAGTCGAAAGTGATAGAAGGTGTCATATGGAATTATGATCACTGTTGCCAAAATGCTCTCCCATTAAAAGTTTGATTACCTGTCCCAGTATGGCTAATATGGCTCCTTCCCTATTTGGACTATCCACATGTTGTTTCAAGAATTCTTCCTGAATGCATCTAACAAATTCTAACCCATCTAAGCCCCTGGTACAAAGTGAGTTCAGTGAATATTGGAGGAATTAAAATCACCCACTACAAATAACCATGTTGTTTTTACATTTTCCATGATCTGCCTACATATCTGTCCCTTCATCTCCCACTAGCTATTGGGAGGCTAAGAGTATAACCCCATAATAGTGATACACCTTTCTTATTCCTAACTTCTACCAATATTGTCTTGCTGGATGAGCCTTCCAAGCAGTCCACTCTTAGTTCTCACCTTAACTCCCTGCCCCATTTCCATCCCTCTCTTTCTCATCCAAAACATTTAAACCCTGGAACATTGAGCTACCAGTCCTGCCCTTCTTTTAACCAAGTTTCTGCACTGGCTACCACATCATTGTTCCATGTACTAGTCAAAGCAAAGGATGATGTTGGTTGATGAGTGATTTGTGACTGGAAGGTAATATCCATTGGGTTCTGTAAGGCTTAGGATTGAGTCTCCTGCTTTTTGTGGGGTATATATTAATGATATGTGGTCCAACATGAGAGAAATAAGTAAGAGGTTTGGAGACGATGTGGAAATTGCCCGTGTGGTTGATAATGAGAAAAAGGTCTGAAGATTTCAGGAAGTTATCAATGAACTGTATGGACAGGAGTAGTGTACTAACAGAAGATTAACAAGGTAATGGAGTAGACTATAATTAGTTGGATACTGAAAGGGGTAAAGAAGTGGAGACATTGGAATGAATATCCACAGATCCCTGAAGGGAGTATACCACTGTATGAAATAGGAGCAGAAATCGAGGCCATTGAAACTTTTGAACCTCCTCTTTGTATCAGTCTCCATTATACAGGATACTAATAGCATTGAAAAATATACAAAATAATGAAGATGCTAAAGGAGGAGGGATGAAATGAAGGCAATAACTGTCACAAGAGAAAAACTACTAGTGAAACTAATGGGGCTAAAGGCCGATAAAGCGGATAAAATTAAGAAAAACCCCAAGGCATTCGATACTTATGTGCGGAACAACAAGATGGCCAGAATGAGGGTAGGGCCAATCAGGGATAGTGGAGGGACCTTGTGCATGGAATTGGAGGAGGTAGGGGAGGTCCTAAATGAATGCTTTGCTTCAGTATTCACCAGTGAGAGCAACCTTGACATTTATGATGACAGCATGAAAAAGGCTGATATGCTCGAACAGGTTGATGTTAGGAATGAAGATGTGCTAGATATTTTGAAAAACATGAGGATAGATAAGTCCCTGGGCCAGATGGGATATACCCAAGGTTTCTACGGGCGGTGAGGGAAGAGATTGCTGCGCCTCTGGCGATGATTTTTGTATCCTCAATGTCTACTGGAGTAGTACCTGATGATTGGAGGGTGGCATATGTTATTCCCTTGTTTGAGAAAGGGAGTAGGGATAATCCTGGAAATTACAGACCGGCCAGTATTACTTCTGTGGTGGACAAATTATTGGAGAGGATTCTGAGAGATAGTATTTATGATTATTTGGAAAAGCACAGTTTGATTAGAAATAGTCAGCATGGCTTTGTGATGGGCAGGTCATGCCTCACAAGCCTTATTGAATTATTTGAGGATGTGACAAAACACATCAATGAAGGCAAAGCAGTGGATATAGTGTATATGGATTTTAGCAAGGCGTTTGATAAGGTTTCCCATGGTAGGCTCATTCAGAAAGTAAGGAGGCATGGGATTCAGGGAAATTTGGCTGTCTGGATACAAAACTGGCTGTCCAATAGAAGACAGTGGGTGGTAGTAGATGGAAAGTATTCAGCCTGGAGCTTGGTGACCAATGGTGTTCCGCAGGGATCTGTTCTGGGACCCCTGCTCTTTGTGATCTTTATAAATAACTTGGATGAGGAAGTGGAAGGGTAGGTTAGTAAGTTTTCCAATGACACAAAGGTTGGTGGAGTTGTGGACAGCGTGGAGGGCTGTTGTAGGTTGCAACAGGACATTGACAGGATGCAGAGCTGGGCAAAGAAGTGGCAGATGGAATTCAACCCAGAAAAGTGTGAAGTGATTCATTTTGGAAGGTTGAATTTAAATGCAGAATACAGGGCTAAAGGCAGAATTCTTGGCAGTGTGGAGGAACAGAAGGATCTTGGGGGCCCACGTCCATATATCCCTCAAAGTTGTTACCCAAGTTGATAGGGTTTTTAATAAGGCTTATGGTGTGTTGGCTTTCATTGGCAGGGGATTGAGTTTAAAAGCCATGAGGTTATGCAGCAGCTCTATAAAACTCTGGTGAGACCACACTTCTAATATTGTGTTCAATTCTGGTCACCTCATTATAAGAAGGGTGTGGAAGGTTTAGAGAGGGTGCAGAGGAGATTTACCAGGATGCTGCCTGGACTGGAGGGCAGGTCTTATGAGGAAAGGTTGAGGGAACTAGTGCTTTTCTCATTGGAGCGAAGAAGGATGAGAGGTGACTTGATTGAGGTGTACAAGATGATGAGAGGCACAGATAGAGTGAATACTCAGAGACTTTTTCCCAGGGTGGAAATGACTATTACGAGGGGTCATAATGTTAAAGTGATTGGAGGAAGGTACAGGGGAGATGTCAGAGGTAGGTTCTTCACACAGAGAGTGGTGGGTGCATGGAATGCGCTGCAGGCAGTGGTAGTGGAGTCAGATACATTAGGGACATGTAAGCAACTCTTGGATAGCCACATGGATGATAGTATAATGTAGGGTATGCAGGGTAGTTTGATCTTAGAGTAGGATGATAGGCTTGCACAAGGTTGTGGGCCGAAGGGCCTGTACAGTGCTGTACTGTACTATGTTCTATTTCTAAGTGTCCTAGACCTGATGGGTTGCATCCTAGGATTTTAAAGCAAGTAGTGATATGTCTCATCTACCAGACACACCTAGCACTGAAAACCCTTAGGCAGCACCTTCTAAAACCCACAACCACTTCCATCTAGAAGGACAAGGGCAGCAGATACATGGGAACAGCACCACTTGCAAGTTCCCCTCCAAGCCACTCACCATCCTGACTTGGAAATATATCGCCATTTCTTCAGTATCACTGGGTCAAAATCCTGGAATTCCCTCCATAAGAGCATTGTGGGTCAACCTACAGCTGGTGGACTGCAGCAGTTCAAGAAGGCAGCTTGTTACCACCTTCTCAAGGGGCGACTAGGGATGGGAAATAAATGCTGGCCAGCCAGTGACATGCCCATCCCACAAGCAAATAAATTTTTTAAAAGGTGCAGTGATACTTGATGCACTGATAGTAGTCTTCCGGGAATCTTTAGATTCTGGAAAAGTTGTAGAGGATTAGAATACTACCAATATAACACCCTTTTTCAAAAGGGGAGGGAGGCAAAACCCAGGTCACTACAGGTCAGTTAGTTTTGCATTTTTCATTGGAAAAATGTTAGAGTCCTTGATATCTGAGGCTGTCAATGATACAAGTATCTCAGCAAGAGCCCAGCAATCACTTCACTAGCTTCCCACAGATTTCTAGGGTACACTTGATCAGGTCCCAGGGATTTATCCACCTTTATGTGTTTTAAGATGCCCAGCATATCCTCCTCTATAATATGGACATTTTTCAATACGTTGCTATTTATTTCCCCAAGTTCTTCATTTTGGTGTCGGCGGCAGTTCGAAGCGGGAAGAGCGGCAGCGAGCGCCAGAGGCCTGACGGGAGGGTAAGACGGTTTAAAAACTTATCTTGAGCGGCGAGCGGTTTTTTTCCTCACCGGGAGCGGCGGGAGACGGAGCGGAGGTGACGTTGGAGACCAGGAGGTTGTGAGGAAGGTAAGGAATTAGTATATATTTGGGCAGCAGCTAAAACCAAGATGCTACACGTGTAGCATCTCCCTCCCACCCTCCTCCTCTAACCAGAAGAAAAGGACTCTGCAAGGTAAGGTTTGTGTTTTTTTTAATATATTTAAGTGCATTGTTTGGTTTTGGTTAGTTGAGTCAGAGCTAAGGCTTACAATGGCAGGGGACCTCAGACCCGTGGCATGTGCCTCTTGCTTGATGTGGGAGATCAGGGACGTGACTGACGTCCCTGACTGTTACACTTGCAGGAAGTGTGTCCAGCTGCAGCTCTTGTTTGACCGCATGACGGCTCTGGAGTTGCAGGTGGACTCACTGTGGAGCATCCGCGATGCTGAGAAGGTCGTGGATGGCACGTTTAGTGAATTGGTCACACCGCAGATTAGGATTGCTGAGGGAGACAGTGAATGGGTGACCAAAAGGCAGAGAAAGAGCAGGAAGGCAGTGCAGGTGTCCCCTGCGGTCATCTCCCTCCAAAACAGGTATACCGTTTTGGATACTGTTGGGGGAGATGGCTCACCAGGGGAGGGCAGCAGTTGCCCGGATCATGGCACCATGGCGGGCACTGCTGTTCAGAAGGACGGGAAAAAGACTCATAGGGCCATAGTCATCGGGGATTCTATTGTAAGGGGAGTAGATAGGCGGTTCTGTGGCCGAAAACGGGACTCCCGGATGGTATGTTGCCTCCCAGGTGCTCGGGTCAGGGATGTCACCGATCGGCTACAGAGCATTCTGAAAAGGGAGGGTGAACAGCCAGTTGTTGTGGTGCATATAGGCACCAATGGTATAGGTAAAAAACGAGATGAGGTCCTGAAAGCAGAATTCAGGGAGCTAGGAGAGAAGTTAAAGAGGAGGACCTCAAAGGTAGTGATCTCCGGGTTGCTACCAGTGCCACGTGCTAGCCAGGGTAGAAATGAAAGAATAGGCAGGATGAACACGTGGCTTGAGGGATGGTGTAGGAGGGAGGGGTTCAGATTTGTGGGACACTGGGACCGGTTCCGGGGAAGGTGGGACTATTACAAATTGGATGGCCTACACCTGAACCAGACTGGAACTAGTGTCCCAGGGGGAGTTTTTGCTAGGGCTGTTGGGGAGGGTTTAAACTAATGTGGCAGGGGTCTGGGAACCAGAGGAGAAGACTAGTAGATAGTGAGGTGGAAACTAGAGACTGGAAGGATCATGAAGTTAGCATTACCAAGGGGAAGAGTAGGCAGAGAGCAGATGAACGCAAAGGAACTGGTGGTCTGAAGTGCATATACTTTAATGCAAGGAGTATAGTGGGTAAGGCAGACGAACTTAGGTCTTGGATTAGTGCCTGGGAGTATGATGTTATTGCGATCACAGAGACTTGGTTGAAGGAAGGGGATGATTGGCAACTAAATGTCCCAGGATATAGATGCTTCAGACAGGACAGGGAGGGAAGTAAAAGGGGGGGAGGAGTTGCATTGCTGGTCAGGGATGATATCACGGCTGTGCTAAAGGAGGGCACTATGGAGGGCTTGAGCAGTGAGGCATTATGGGTAGAGCAGAGAAATAAGAAGGGTGCAGTTACATTGTTGGCGCTGTACTACAGGCCTCCCAACAGTGAGCGTGAGGTAGAAGAACAAATAGGTCGACAAATTATGGAAAGATATAGAGGTAACAGGGTGGTGGTGATGGGAGATTTTAATTTTCCCAACATTGACTGGGATACACTTAGTGTCAGAGGTCTGGATGGGGCAGAGTTTGTAAGGAGCATCCAGGAAAGTTTTCTAGAGCAGTATGTCAATAGTCCAACTAGGGAAGGGGCCATATTGGACCTAGTGTTGGGGAATGAGTCAGGCCAGGTGGTAGAAGTTGCAGTGGGGGATTTCTTTGGGAATAGTGACCACAATTCTGTAAGTTTTAGAATACTCGTAGACAAAGATGAGAGTGGTCCTAAGGGAAGAATACTAAACTGGGCCAAGGCCAATTATATCAAAATTCAGCAGGAGCTGGGAAATGTGGATTGGGGACAGCTATTTGAAGGGAAGTCCACATTTGATATGTGGGAGACTTTCAAAGATAGGTTGAAGATAGTGCAGGATAGGCATGTCCCTTTGAAAACAAGGGATAGGAAAGGAAAGATTCGTGAACCGTGGATGACAGGAGAAATCGTGCGACTAGCCAAGAAGAAAAGGGAAGCGTACATAAGGTCCAGGCAGCTAAGAACCGAACGGTCCTTGGAGGAATATCGGGAGAGTAGGACCAATCTTAAACGAGGAATCAAGCGGGCTAAAAGGGGTCATGAAATAACTTTAGCGAACAGAATTAAGGAGAATCCCAAGGCCTTTTATTCATATATAAGAAGCAGGAGGGTAACTAGAGAAAGGGTTGGTCCACTAAAGGATAAAGAAGGAAGGTTTTGTGTCGAACCTGAGAAAATGGGTGAGATTCTCAATGATTACTTTGCATCAGTGTTCACTGAGGAGAGGGACATGATGAATGTTGAGATTAGAGATAGAAGTTTGTTTACTCTGGATCACGTTGACATAAGGAGGGAAGATGCGTTGGGTAGGCTAAAGGATATTAAGGTGGACAAATCCCCAGGACCGGATGGGATCTATCCCAGGATGCTGAGGGAGGCGAGAGAGGAAATAGCTGGGGCCCTGACAGATATCTTTGTAGCATCCTTAAACACAGGTGAAGTGCCGGAGGACTGGAGAGTTGCTAATGTTGTCCCCCTGTACAAGAAGGGTAGTAGGGATATTCCAGGTAACTACAGTAAGCCTGACGTCAGTGGTGGGAAAGTTGCTGGAGAAGGTACTGAGGGATAGAATCTATTTCTATTTGGAAAAGAATGGGCTTATCAGTGATAGGCAACATGGTTTTGTGCAGGGGAGATCATGCCTTACTAACTTAATAGAGTTCTTTGAGGGAGTGACCAAGTTGATAGATGAAGGAAGGGCTGTAGATGTCATCTACATGGACTTTAGTAAGGCGTTTGATAAGGTTCCCCATCGTAAACTAATGGAGGAAGTGAAGTCACATGGTGTGCAGGGTGTTCTAGCTAGGTGGATAAAGAACTGGTTGAGCAACAGGAGACTGGGAGTAGTAGTTGAAGGGAGTTTCTCGAAATGGAGAAAGGTGACCAGTGGTGTTCCACAGGGATCAGTGCTGGGGCCACTGTTGTTTGTGATATACATAAATGATCTGGAAGAGGGCATAAGTGGTCTGATCAGTAAGTTTGCAGATGACACGAAGATTGGGGGAGTAGCAGAAAGCATAGGGGATTGTCAAAGAATACAGGAGAATATAAATAGACTGGAGAGTTGGGGGGAGAAGTGGCAGATGGAGTTCAATCCGGGCAAGTGTGAGGTGATGCATTTTGGGAGGTCTAATTCTAGAGCGAACTATACTGTAAACAGAAGAGCCTTGGGAAAAGTTGATGAGCAGAGAGATTTGGGAGTTCAGGTCCATTGTACCCTGAAGGTGGCTGCACAGGTGGATAGAGTGGTCAAGAAGGCATATGGTATGCTTGCCTTCGTCTGCCGGGGTATTGAGTATAAGAGCTGGCAGGTCATGTTAAAATTGTACAAGACTTTGGTTCGGCCGCATTTAGAATACTGTGTACAGTTCTGGTCGCCACATTACCAAAAGGATGTGGAAGCTTTGGAGAGGGTACAGAGAAGGTTTACGAGGATGTTGCCTGGTATGGAAGGTGCTAGCTATGAAGAGAGGTTGAGTAGGTTAGGATTGTTTTCATTAGAAAAAAGGAGATTGAGGGGGGACCTGATTGAGGTCTTCACAATCATGAAGGGTATAGACAGGGTTGATAGAGATAAGCTTTTTCCCAGGGTGAGGGATTCAATAACGAGGGGTCACGCGTTCAAGGCGAGAGGAGAAAAGTTTAAGGGGGATACACGCGGAAAGTACTTTACACAGAGGGTGGTAAGTGCCTGGAACGTGTTGCCAGCAGAGGTAGTAGAGGCAGGCACGGTAGATTCATTTAAAGTGCGTCTGGACAGATGCATGAGTAGGTGGGGAGCAGAGGGATACAGATCCTTAGGAATTGGGCGATAGGTTTAGACAGTGGATTTGGATCGGCACAGGCTTGGAGGGCCGAAGGGCCTGTTCCTGGGCTGTAAGTTTTCTTTGTTCTTTTCTTTGTTCTTCTCTATCTTCCGTATCCTTCTCCACAGTAAACAGTCATGCAAAATACTCATTTAGTATTTTCCCCATCTCCACACGTAGGCAGCCTCACTGATATTTAAGGGGCCCTATTCTCTCCCTCGTTACTCTTTTGTCGTTAATTTATTTAGAGTCATAGAGTGATACAGCATGGAAACAGGGCCTTCAGCCCACTCTGGTCCATGCTGACCATGGTGCCCACTCAGTTAGTTCCAACTGCCTGCATTTGGTCCATTTCCCTCTAAACTCTTCCCATCCATGTTTCTATCACATGTTGTTTTATTTTAAATGTTGCTATTGTACCTGCTTCAACCACTTTCTCTGGCAGCCTGTTCTATATACGCACCACTCTCTGCATGAAGAAGTTGCCCCTCAGGTCCTTCTTAAATCTTTCCCCTCTCACCTTAAACCTATACCTTCTAGTTTTCAATTCCCCATCCCCAGGAAAAAAAAGGACTGTATACATACATCCTATCAATGCCCCTCACGATTTTATACACCTCAATAAGGTTATCCGTCATTCTCCTATGTTCCAAGAAATAAAGTCCTATCCTGGCCAACCTCTCCCTATAACTCAGGCCGACTAGTCCTTGCAGCATTCTCGTAAATCTTCTTTGCACACTTTCCAGTTTAACTATTTCTTTCCTATATCAGGGTTACCAAAACTGTATACAGTTCTCCAAATGCAGCCTTACCAACAACTTATACATCTGTAACATAACGTCCCAACTCCTATACTCAATGCCTCAACTGATGAAGGCCAGCATACTAAATGCCTTCTTCACCACCCTGTCCACCTGTGACGTCGCTTTCGACGAACTATGCACTTGTACTCCTAGGTCCCTCTGTTCCACAACACCCCTCAGGACCTTACCATTTACTGTATAAGATCTACCTTGGTTTGACTTTCCAAAATGCAACACTTCACACTTATCTGTATTGAATTGCATTTGCCAATCTTCAGCCCACTTCCCCATCTGATTAAGATCCCTCTGTAATTTTTGATAACCTTCCTTGCTTTCAACAATACTTCCTAATAATTTTGTATCATCCACAAACATATTAATCTTGCCTTGTACATTCACATCCAGATCATTTATGTAAATAACAAACTTGTGGAATCCCTTTGTATTCTTCTTAATCCTATTTGCCAAAGCTATCTCATGTCCCATTTTTGCCCTCCTGATTCCCCTCTTAAGTATACTTCTACTATCTTTATACTCTTCGAGGGATTCACTGGGTCCCTGAGCTCTATACCTGACATTTGCTTCCTTTTTCTTGACCAAAACCCCAACTTCTCTAGTCACCCAGCATTCCCTACCTCTACCAGCCTTGCCCTTCACCCTATCAGGAATATACTGTCTCTGGACTCTCATCATCTCATTTTTTAAGGCTTCCCATTTTCCAGCCATCCTTCTACCTGCAAATATCCATCCCAATCAACTTTGATAGTTCTTACCTAATGCTGTCAAAATTGGCCTTACGTCAATTTAGAACTTTCACTTATGGATCCGGTCTATCCTCTTCCATAACTAACTTTAATAGAATTATGATCACTGGCCCCAAAGTGCTCCCCCACTGATACCTCAGTCACCTGCCCTGCCTTATTTCCCAAGAGTAGGTCAAGTTATGCTCCTTGACTAGTAGATACATCCATATACAGAAGAAGAAATTTTTCTTGTACACTCTTTACAAATTCCTGTCCATCCTAGCCCATTGCAAGTACCAGTTTATGTTTGAAAAGTTAAAAACCCCTACCATAACCACCCTATTATTCTCACGGAAAACTGAGGTCTCCTGACAAGTTTGTTTCTCAATTTCCCACTATCGGCAGGTACAATCCCAATCAGGTGATCATCCCTTTCCTCTTTCTCAGTTCCAGCCAAATAACTTTCCTGGAAATATTCCTAGGAATATCCTCCATAAGTACAGCCATAATATTATACCTTATCTAAAACTCTACTCTCTCTCCTCTCGTGCCCCCCTTCTATCTTTCCTATAGCATCTATACCCTAGAACATTACCTGCTAGTCTTGTCCATCCCTGAACCAAGTCTCTGTAATCACTGTGTTATCCCAGTCCCATGTTCCCAACCATGCCCTGAGTTCATGTGCCTTACCTGTTAGGCCTCTTGCATTGAAATAAATGCAGTTTAATTTATCAGTCCGACCTCGTTCTCTGCTTTGTTCCTGCCTGCCCTGACTGTTTGACTTGCTCCTTTTCCCAACTTCACCAGTCTTGGACTAATCTCTTTTCTGACTATCCCCTGGGTCACCAAACCACCCACCAACAATCCCTAACCCCACCCCCAGCAAGTAGTTTAATCCTCTCGAGCAGCTCTATCTATGTCCCCACCAGTCTATTAGTCCCCTTTCAATTCAGATGCAGTCCATCCTTCATGGGTCACTTTTGCCACAGAAGAGATTCCAGTGATCGAAAAATGTGTATCCTTCTCTACTGCACCAGCTCCTCAGCCATGTATTCATCTGCTGTATCCTCCAATTCATTCTCTAACTAGCTCATAGCATCGGGAGTAATCCAGATATTACTACCCTCGAGGACCTACTTTTTAAATTCCTGCCTAACTTTCTATATTCTCTCCTCAGAATCTTATCGTTTTCTCTTCCTATGCTGTTAGTTCCAATGTGTATAATGCTAGTCCCTCTCCCCTTTGAGAATATTCTGCACCCTCTCCAAGATATCCTGGGCCCTGGCACCAGGGAGGTAACACACCATTCTGATGTCTCGTTGTTGGCCGCAGAAACATATCTCACTGTCTCTGACTAGAGAGTCCTCTACCACAATCAATCGCTTGGAACCTGACATACCCCATGTTACATTAGAGCCAATCACAGTGCCAGAAACCTGGTTGTCAGTGCTACATTCCCCTGAGAGTCCCTCACCCGCTATATTTTCCAAAATAGTATACTTGTTTGAGATGGGGATTACCACAGGAGACTCTGGCACTATCTGCCTACGTCTCCTGCCTTTCCTAGGGGCAACCCATCTACCTGACTGTATCTGTGGTTTTCCACCTTTCTGTAACTGTCATCCATCACATCCCTTAGCTCCTGTAAATTCCTCATTGCCTCTGACTGCAGCTGCAACTGACCATGCAATCCAATAGGATTTGCAACCAAACACACTTCCTGCAGGCATAAGCATCAGTAACATGGAAACTCGGCCTAATCGCCCACATCCGACAGGAAGAGCACATCACTCTACTTAAAGCCATCTTTGCACCTTAATCTGCAGACCCAGAAAATAGTTTTGAGGAAGGGTCACCAGACCCGAAACATTAACTCTGATTTTTTTCTTCACAGATGCTGCCAGACCTGCTGAGCTTTTCAAACAATTCCTGTATTTATCCCAGAAAATAGCACAGTCTTACTGCTCTAAAAACACTGCTCCAGTATAACTTAGTAGCTATGTTTTATATTTTTAAAGTTTAATTAAGAGACAGATCTCAATAAAATATTTACAAAAAAAACTCTACTGACTATTGTAGATTTACAAAAGAATCAAAACCAGTAAGGTAACACTGTTAAAATAGCCACTTAGCTTTTCCCCTGCTGTGAGGTCCCCCATACAGGTTTCTCCAAGTTCACTGTGAATTTTACTGTTTGTTTATTTTTCTTAGAATGAACTCCAATGTCTGTAGATACTTGAAACTAAACAGCAGAGACAATCAGCAGTGAAGGTTCACTGGTCCCTGCTTTGTATCTCTTGCTCCTTTTTAAAGTGCCGTTGTTTTGATCTCTCTGAGAAAGAGGTTGAGCCGCAAAGACAGATGAGAAGCAATGACAGATGTTTAAGAAAATAGTTCATGGCATTCAGAAAAGACATATTCCAGTGAGGAAGAACAATCTTAGGAAGGATATAAGCCAACCATTGTTAACCAGGGAAATTAAGGATAGCACAAGGTTGAAAGAAATAAACATACAATTAGGTAAGCAAAAGGATTAAGAAAGTTTTACAAATCAATAAAAGATGACCAAAAAAAGAGAAAATAATCATCGAAGGTAAACCTTAAAATAAACAGCAAGAGCTTCTTTAAATATGTAAAAAGGGAGAGGCAAGCTAATATAAAGATAGCATCCTTAGAAATTGAGGCTGAGGCAATACTAATGGGAACCAGGAAATGGCCAAGGAACTGAATAAACATTTTGCATCAGATTTCACAGTAGAAGATATTAATAGTTTTCCAAAATTACTAAATATTCAAAGGTTACATGGAGGAGAAGAAGGAACTACAATAGCTATCACTAAAGAAAAAGTGATTGAGCAACTAATGAGGCTAAAGACAGATGGGAGTTCTGGACCAGATAGAATGCATCTTAAGATATTAATGGGACTAGATAATGGATGTACTGGTAGTAATCCTCCAGGTTCTGGAAGAGTCTCAGAGAATTGGAAAACTGCCAGTATAACACCATTACTTAAAAGTGTGAGGAATATAATAAACAGAAAACCACAGGCCAGTTAGCTTAATGTCTACCATTGGGAAAATGTGAGAGTTTCTTATATTAAAAATACATAATATGATCAAGCAGACTCAGCAAGTTTTATGAAGGGCGAATCATACCTGACAAATTTACTGGAATTCTTTGAATGGGTAACAAGTTGGACAGTTAATGGAGAAGCAGTGGGTGTAATATATTTGGATTTTCAGATGGTGTGTGATGAGGAGCCACACATTATGCTACTTAATAAGAGCATGGATAGGGGATTGAATAACTAATCTTTGATTTGATTTATTATTGTCACACATACTCAGAAGCAATGAAAAGTATTGTTTTGCATGCTATCCAGGAAAATCATGCCATATGTAAATACATCAGGGTAACAGAATGTAGAATATAGTGTTACCGCTACAGAGAAGGTGCAGAGAAAGATCAACTCTCAGGTGTGGGAGGTCTGTTCATAAATCAGACAACAGCCAGGATGAAGCTGTTGTGAAATTTGTTGGTACGTGTTTTCACACTTCTTATTAATTAATTTATTTATTTCTCGCATGTATCTTATTACAAAATACAATGAAAAATTTTGTAAGTGTTGCCACTCTCCATGGCCATTTTAAAACACAGAAAAGTAAACTAAAACATAAAATATAAAGGCAGAAAAATGAAAAATCAAAAATGGTGTTCAACTTTACAGTTCTTCTTGTTAAGTGCTCAGTCATGGCCTGGTGGCTGGTCACAAGTCTCCTTCACCATGCTGCCACTACTGGAACAAAAGTCACCAGCCTTTGGTGCCATCTTGCCTCCACCAAAGCTCTTGCCACAATGAGTCCTCGCTGAACCGTTCCAATACAGGACCCATCGATGCTGCTGGGTACCACACCAGCCTGAGCTCAACTCCACCACTGCCATAAGTTTACTTTGGGTCCACCTCACTGATGCACCCTGTGTGATGCTGATAGGTCTCATACTGGGCCTAAACTCGCCTCTGCCACCTCAACGAGCCTGTGCTGGAGGCAGAGACCATCAGGAACCCAAACTCACTTTCATAGCAGCAGCCAAGAGTCAGCGCTAGGACTGCCTTGAAGATGCAGAAGCTGCCAGGGAGCCAAACTCATCCAACATTGCTGCCATGAGTCTGCACTGCTGGGACCACTCACCACTGCCGATGCTGTCACTACGACCATGCTCGTCACCAAGAGAGAAATAAATTAAAATAGCAGAGAGAAAAGAAAACAAGAGAAGAGAGAGAAAAACAAAAAGAAACAAAAAGAAAAGCGGAAAGAGCAGACAAGCCCCAGGGTCAGAAGCCCTACTCAATCACCATCTTACCAGAAGTACTTCTGCTCGATGGAAGAGAATATAACTGGGGTGGAAGGGGTCTTTAATTATATTGGCTGCTTTCCCGAGGCAACAGGAAGTATAGATGGAGTCAATGGAAGGAATGTTGTTTTTCGTGATGGACTGGGCTATGTTCACAACTCTGTAATTCTTGAGGTCTTCGGCAGAACAGTTGCCATACCAAGATGTGATACATCTGATAGGATGCTTTCTATAAAAATTGGTAAGAGTCCTTGTGGACATGCCAAATTTCCTTGTGGACATGCCAAAGTAGAGGCATTGGTGTTCTTTCTTGACTGTAGGGTTGACATGGGTAGACCAAAACAGATTGTCAGTGATAGTTGCTCCTAGGAACTTGAAGCTCTTGACCGCCTGCACCACAGCACCATTGATACAGACAGGGCCGTCTCCTCCACTCTGCTTCCTGAAGTTGATGACCAGCTACTTTGTTTTGCTGACATTGAGGGAGAGATTGTTATCTTTACACCATGCCACTAAACACTCAATTTCTTTTCTGTATTCTGTCTTGTCATTGTTTGAAATCCCACCCACTATGATGGTGTCATCGGCAAACTTGCAAATGGAGTTCAAGCTGAATTAGGCCACACGGTTGTGAGGGATATAATGAGTACAGTAAGGGGCTGAGTACACAGCCTTGTGGGGCAGTGGTCTTGAGGATTATTGTGGAGATGGTGTTGCCATCCATCTATCATTACTAATTGTAGTCTCTGGGTCAGGAAGTTGAGGATCCAGTTGCAGAGGTGGGGAGCAGAGTCCTAGGTCTCTGAGTTTGGAGATGAGTTTGGTTGGAATTATGGTGTTTAAGATAGAGCTAAAGTCAATAAATAGGAAGCGATAATAGAAAACAGAAACTTGCAATAAAGGGAGCATTTTCAGGATGACAACCTATAACTGGTGCCACAGGAATCAGTGCTGGGGCCACAGTTATTTACAGTATACATTATTGTCTTGTATGTAAAAAATGAAAGTATTATATCCAAGTTTGAGGCTGACATAGCAAGTGGTGAGGATGACACAAAGAGTCTGCAGAGGGATACAGATTTGTTGAACAAATGGGCAAAAGCGCAGTAGATGGAATATGATATGGGGAAATGTGAGGTTGTGCACTTTGGCAGAAGAAGAGGGTTCAATATTCTTTAAATAGAGAAAAACTGCGGAAAGCTACAGAACTGAGGGATTTGAGAGCCCTCATCCATGCATAAAAAAATGCTGGTATCTAAGTTGAGCAGGTAATAGGGAAGGCAAATGCAATTTTGGCCTTGGTTTTAAAGGGACAGTTTATAAAAGTAGGGAGAATTTGCTAAAAAGGTACTAGTCAGACCACAGCTGGAATACAATGAACATTTTTGTGCCCTTTCTGTAAGGAAAAGTATAATGACATTGGATGTAGCACAGAGATAATAGGTACTGCAGATGCTGGAGAATCCGAGATAACAAGGTGTGGATCTGGATGAACACAGCAGGCCAAGCAGCATCATAGGAGCAGGAAAGCTTGACGTTTTGGGCCTAGACCCTTCATCAGAAATTGGATGTAGCCCAGGGTAGATTTGCAAAGCTGATACCCAGATTTGAGGCACTAACTCATGAGGAGAAGTTGGGATGTATGGGCCTATACCCATTAAAGTTTAAAAGCCTAAGAGGAGGCCTTATTGAAACATCAAAAATCCACAGGGGTCTTGACAGGGTAGATGAGGAAAGATTGTTTCCTATTGTGTTAATAATCCAGGACCAAAGGATTTAAGACAGAGATCAAAAGGAATTTCTTCTCTCAGAGGTTGGAGAATCTGTGGAATTCTTTACCACATAGGGCTTTCAAGGCTAATTCATTAAGTACAATCAAGACTAAGGTAGACACTTTTCTAATCAGCAAGGGAATTGAGGCTTATTATGAAAATGCTGGAAAATGGATCAGATGAGCCATGATCTCACTGAATGGTAGAGAGTAATCAATGGGCCAAGTGGCATACTTCTGCTGGTCTTATACCTTTCCTCCTCTCATCTCAGTCATTGATCTAAATTGTAAAAGTTTGAGGCCCCGGCACAGACCTCTGCAGGACTCCTCATATCCTGACACTCAGAAAGCGACCCATTTATACATTCCCTCTGTTATGCGTAGTCTTTCAAGAGTTTTTATTTTCTGCAATAATCTTTGATGTGGCACCTTTTCAAACGTCTTAAGGATCACTTTTAACACCTAGAAGGTGTTGTGCAAAGCCCAGGCCACCACGGAAACCAACCTTCCATCCATGGACTCCATTTACATGGCTCACTGCCACAGAAAGTCTGCCAACATCATCAAAGACCTATCACATGCTGGTAATGATCTCCTACAACCTCTTCCATCTGACAGAAGATACAGAAGCCTGAACACAACATGAGCAGGTTCAGGAACAGCTTCTTCCCGGCCATTATTGGATTGATGTCTGAACTCTCTAGCCTTGAATAATGCTGATCTTGCTAATGTTGATCTTGCCTAGCACACACCCTGTGCAATGTAACCTGTATGTCTCTGTCTAAGTCATCTTGATCTGTACATCCTTGCTTACTATGATGTGCCTGTACTGCTCGTAAACAAAGCTTTTCACTGCACGTTGGTACATGTGACAATAAAATCAATTAATCAATCAATCTTTGCCTGGAACATACTCAAGGACTGAACGCAACAGCTCAGTGGGATAGAGAGTTCCAAAGATTCACCACCCTTTGAGTGAAGAAGTTCCTCCTCAACTCAGTCCTAAATGACCTTCTATTCTGAGGCTGTGTTCCTGGTTCTAGAATCACCTACCCCAGCTTCCCTCCCACAGAGAAGTAACTTTGAATGAGGTCACCTCTCATTTTTCTAACCTTTGGAGATCTAACCTTTATAGGACAAAATGATGTTACAGGCAAAACCCCTCAGAATATTTAAATTTACTTGAATGGGCTCTTGAAGTGCTGAAACCTTCTGGGCACCGATCAATTGCTGGAAGGTAGGATTGACTGCTTGGCTGCTTTTCAGCTGATGGAAACGATAAAGACCAAATGGATACATTCCATGTTATACATTTCTGTGATTTTGATGAGATATAAGGGGAATGTGAGAAAGATCATTTTATGCAATAAATGGTAATAAGCCTGCACTTGCCACCTACAAAATTGGTGAAATAGACAAGAACACTGATTACAAAAGGAAATTAAATGGCACCTTCAGGAAATAAACTTGCAGTATAGAGGAATGACAGTGGACTACTCTACAACGGGCATATATGTGCTCTATGTGGAGATAATGAATGAAATAGCCTCCTTCAGTGCTATTGCCACTCTATTTATAGATGCTATGATTATGACATGGGGACAAGGAACCCTGCCATTATGTGGGGGTGGGGGGAGAGGTTACATGTCATGGAGGAAAGGGAATCAGGGCTGATCCTTTTCCAGTCCTCATTACATTCACACTGGTGTCATTGGACTAGAAACACAAGCTCAAGACATAGATCCAATTTTACTGTCTCTTTTCATTCATTAATGGGATATGGGCAGTTCTGGCTGGGCCGGCATTTACTGCCCATGCCTATTTTCCCTTGGAAGATGGTGATGAGCTGCCTTCTTGAACCACTACAGTCCAAATTGTTTAGGTTGACCCACAATGCTGTTTAGAAGTAAATTCCATAGATCCGCAGACCACAATCAGTAAGAATAGGCGACAACACTTCCTCCACCCTAACCCTCAATACTGGTGCCCCGCAAGGGTGTGTACTCAGCCCCCCAACTATACTCCTTATACACTGTATTGCCAAATTCTGCCCCAACTCCACATAAAAGTTTGCTGACGACACCATGGTTGCAGGGCAGATCTCAAACAATGACGAGATAAAATACAGGAAAGAGATAGGGAGAGTTTAGCAGCATGGTGTTAAGGCAATAATGTCTTCATCAACACCCCTGTCTGCAAAAATGGTGCTAAGGTGGAAATGGTCATGAGTGTCAAGTTCTTGGGAGTGATGATCACTAACAACCTGTCCTGGTCCACCCATGTCGACGCAATGGCCAAGAAAGCACAACAATGTCTCGACTTCCTCTTAAGGCTTAGGAAATCTGGCATGTCCACAGGGACTTTTACCAATTTTTATAGATGCACTATAGAAAACATCCTATCCGGTTGCTTCACAGCTTGGTTTGGCAACTGCTCTTCCCAGGTCAGCAAACTCAAAGATGATAGGTAAGTGGTTGCATTTAGATATTTGGCAGCAGAACTTTAAATGGATAGAAGAAGTGGCATCACAAAAGTATTGGATGAGTTGAAAGCTTGCGTGAGGATTTCCACAGTAGATGAACAATGTTTTTATGATGAAGACAATAAGTAGTCCAGAGCTCAGCTGGAGGTTAAACAGAATTGAAAGGTGCTAAACAATGTTGCTCAGACAGTGACCAGAATAATGCTCAGGGATTACTGAACCGAGTTTTGGAAAAGAGTGAAGACAATTACTTCAGTTCCTTCAATGGTAATTGCAGTGAGTGATTGTGTGAGTATTTTGATTGCATTGTTGCTTACCAGTGCTTTCGGAGTTGAGAATAGCTCCTTGCATTTCCTTTGGTCCCAGCAATCCCCCAGATGGCCAGATGTCAGAGTCCACACCATGGTGAACACGACCAGGATGCTTCTCCATGCCGACTGCTGCATGATAGTCAGGCCTCAGGATCAGACACTCTTTCCAGCAAAGAAAAGAGAAAACTACATCAGTCAGAAACCCTTCCCCAGTACTCTGTGAGTCTCTACTCATGTTACAGACCCATCCTGTGTACCATGTTCAGTTCAGCCACTGAAATATACTCAACTATGATAGGCAGATCAGAGAGAATTCCTGAGGGTCAGAGCCTGAGTTATGGGAACTGGCAGTTAGCTCATTTGGTTATGAGTATACTGAGGAATGACTCTTACTACATAAATTCAAGCCCTGTACTGAGTGAGGTAACTTTTGGGGCCTATATTCTTGCCTTATCCAATAGTGACATAACAGCATGAACAAATTGTAGTAACCCTCAGTAAATCGCAAAGGCAGAGAAACTCCTGTCCTGGTCAACCACTGCAGCTGCCAAGCTGCCCAGATTTTGTGGAGTCCTTTCGCCTCTGGAATCATTTAAAAGCAGCCCGCGTCCTTCGTCCACTTTGATTAAATTTCATTCGCACAATTGAAAGGGCATGAGCTTTTAAATCCCTGACAGCTTAGACATTCCCACGGCAGGGAGTCTAGTATGGCTAGAGAAAGAGAGTGGACTTTTCACCCTAAAGATAGCCACGTGAAGGTAAACATGATGTTAAAAGCCCAATCTCATCTAGATAGTCATTTAAATAAAAGTAAGTGGCAGAAAAAGACTAATCAAAGTGGAATAAACCTCCAGAGGGAGCGAATGCAAATAATCTAGAATCTTTGAAATACATCTTTGATTTCTCTAGTTGCAGTGGGTTCCAGGGTCTCTGGATAGATTAACGGCCTTTCTGATCTGTAATTATCATGATCTCATTGATCTCCAGCTTTCCTTCTCTCTTGCTTTCTCCAGCTCTCTATATTTCTCTCTGTCCAGCTCCCTCAGTTTCTCTCTCTATCTTGTATCTGCTTCGACCACCTCCTCTGGCAGTGTGTTCCAGGCACTCACCACCATTTGCGTGAAAAACCAGCGTCACACATCTCTTTTAAACTTTCCTCTGCCCGCACCTTGGACCTGTGTCCCCTAGTAATTGACCCCTCCACCCTTATACTGCCCACTCTATTCATGCCATTCACAATCTTATAAACTTCTATCAGGTTGCCCCTCAACCTCCTGCATTCCAGTGAAAACAAACCCAATCTATCCAACCGTTCTTCTGAGCTAACATCCGCCATACCATGCAACGTTCTGGTAAACCTTTTCTATGCTCTCTCAAAAGCATCCACGTTCTCTCGTAGTGTGGTGACAAGAACGTACACAATATTCCAAATGTGATCTAACTAAAGTTCTATAAAGCTGCAGCATAACTTATCTATCCTTATACTCAATGCCCCTTCTAATGAAGACAAGCATACCATAAGCCTTTTTTTTACTGCCTTATCTACCTGGACTGTCACCTTCAGTGATCTGTTAACGTGCACACCCAGATCTCCCTGCATTTCAATACTCTGAAGTGTTCTGCCATTCACTGTATAATTTCCATCTGTACTTGACCTTCCAAAATGCATCACGTCACATTTGCCTGAATTAAACTCCATCTGCCAATGTTTTGCCCATGCGTCCAACTGATCTATATTCTGCTGCATCCTCTGACAATCCTCCTCATTATCCGCAACTCCACCAACCTTCGTACCCTCTGCAAATGTACTAATTAGACCAACTACATTTTCCTCCAAATCATTTATGTAGACCATGAACAGCAGAGGTCCCAGCACTGATCTCCGTGGGACACCACTAGTCACAGCCCTCCATTCCAAAAAGAATCCTTCCACCACTACCTCCGTCTCCTATGACTAAGTCAGTTCTGTATCCATCTTGCCAGATCACCCCAATACCATGTGACTTCAGGTTTTGTACCAGTCTGCCATGACAGACCTTGTCAAAGGCTTTAGTGAAGTCCATGTAGACAGCATCAACTGCTTTCCCTCATCATTCATCTTCATCACCTCCTCAAAAATCTCAAGCAAGTTAGTGAGGCACAACCTTGTCCCCACAACACCATGCTGTCTATTGCTAATATGTCCATTTGCTTTTAAATGCATATAGATCTTGTCCCTGAGAATATTTTCCCATAATTTCCCTACCACTAATGTGAGGCTCACAGGCCTGTAATTTCCTGAATTAACCCTGCTACCTTTCTTAAACAATGGGACAACATTAGCTATTCTCCAGTCCTCTGGGACCTCAGTTGCGGCCAAGGAAGATACAAAGATGTCTGCCAATGCTCCGGCAATTTTTTCTCTTGCTTCCCTCATTGAAACATAGAAACATAGAAAGTAAGAACAGGAGGAGGCTATTCGGCCCTTCAAGCCTGCTCTGCCATTCTTCATGATCATAGCTGATCATCCAACTCAATAGCCTAATCCTGCATTCTCCCCAGAACCTTTGATCCTGTTTGCCCTTAGTGCTATATCTAGTCACCTCTTGAATATGCTCAATGTTCAATATTCTGGAATTGATCCCATCAGGACCTGGTGACTTCTCCACCTTAATACTTTTTTTAAGACATTCAGCACTTCTTTCTTTCCAATAGCAACTTGGCTTAGAAATTTGACACTCCCTTCCCCAAGATCGTCCTCCACCAATTCCTTCTCTTTGATGAATACCAACAGAAAGTATTCTTTCAGGGCCTCACCTACCCCTTTCGGCTCCACACACACATTCCTTCCTTTGTCCTTGCTTGGGCCAACCCTTTCCCTGGATACCCTCTTGGTTTTTATATAGGTATAAAAAGTCTTGGGATTCACTTTAATCCTGTTTGCTAACAACTTTTCATGACCCCTTTTAGCCCTTCTAATTCCAAATTTAAGTTCTTGCCTAATTTCTTTACATACTTCAAAGGCTTCATTAGTTCCCATCCTCCTAGACCTTAAGCATGCATCCTTTCTCTTTTTGACTAAAGTCATAACATCCCTGGACATCCAAGGTTCACATAACTTGCCAGACCTATCGTTTATTCTCGCAGGAATGTGCCACTCCTAAACTCTTGTCAACTGTTGTATGAAATACTCCCACATGTCCGAAATGGATTTACCCTCAAACAGCCACCTCCAATAAACCTTCTCCAGTTCCTGCCTAATATTGTTGCAGTTCACCTTATTCCAATTCAACACCTAGACCCGAGGGCTGCTGCTATCCCTATCGATGAGTATCTTAAAACTCACTGTATTATCGTCATCACTCCTGAAATGCTTCCCCACTGAAAGCTCACTTGCCTCGCCAGGCTCATTTCCCAAAACCCCTTCCCTGATTGGACTGTTTACATATTTTGTCAAGACTCCCTCCTGAATGGTCCTTACAAATTCTGCCCCATCCACGCCCCTAGCACATAATGATTCCCAGTCAATACAGGGGAAGTTAAAATCACTCACTACAACAACCCTGCTGTTTTTACATCTTTCCAAAACCTGTCTACATATTCTGTCCTCTATCCCTCACTGGCTGTTGGGAGGCCTGTAGTATACCCTCAGCATTTCTTATTCCTGAGTTTTACCCATATCGCCTCATTGCCCGAGTCCCCTGATGTATCCTCCCTTATCACAGCTGTGAGATACTCCTTTACCAGTAATGCAACACCCCCAGCACTTTTACATCCCTTTCTATCACACCTGAAACATCTAAATCCTGGAGCATTCAGCTGCCAGTCCTGTCCGTCTTTCAGCCAAGTCTCTGTAATCACAATAACGTCATAGTTCCAAGTACTAAGCAAAGCTGTAAGTCCATTTACTTTGTCTATTATACTTCTCGCATTGAAACATGTATTTCAGACCATTCCCCCCCACAACACCACCACCGCTGAGGACACCAGTCCCGGTCCTGCCCAGGTGTAACCCGTCCAATTTGTACAGGTCCCACCTTCCCCAGACCCAGTCCCAACGCCCCACGAATGTGAAACCCTCCCCCTTACACCATCTTTTCAGCCATGTGTTCATCCTATATATCCTGCTGTTTCTACTCTGACTAGCACTGCTAGTAATCCTGAGATAACTACCTTTGAGGTCCTACATTTCAACTTGCTTCCTCGTTCTCTATATTCTGCTTTTAGGACCTCTTCCCTGTTTTTCACCTTTGTCATTAGTACCAACATGTACCATAATCCTAACCATAACCCTAACCCTAACCCTATCGCATGTACCATGTTGGTACGTGGCTGTTTGCCCTCCCCGCCAGAATGTCCTGCTTCAAGACACCAGGACTCTAGCACCAGAGAGACAACACACCATCCTGGACTCTCGTTCACAGCTACAGGAACGCCAATCTATTCCCCTTATGGTTGAATCCCCTATAACTATAGCATATCTATGCCTATTTCTCTCTCCCTCTGCAGCAGAACCAACCATGAATTTGGTTGCTCCTGTTATCCCCTGAGAGGCCATTCCCCCAACAGTATCCAAACCGATGTATCTGTTTTGCAGGAGATTCCTGCACTACCTGTTTTGCCCTCCTGCTCTGCCTGATGACCACCCACTCCCTTCCTGCCTGTGAAGTCTGAGGCTGCGGTGTGACCATCTTTCTATATGTGCTATCCATGATACTCTCCGCCTTGCGAATGCTCCACAGTGTCCCCAGATGCCACTCTGACTCTGAAACTTGGGCTTCCAGCAGCTGTAGCTGGAGATATTTTTTGCACACATGCAGGTCCTGGGTCCTGGAAATGTGTCCGGCTTCCCACATCCAGCAATAGGAGCAGTCTACGATTTGGAGCTCTCCTGCCATATCTTACCCTTTTAAATTAATTAATACTTTAAATGTCAAATACTTTAAAAACGCAATTGAAGCTACTGTAGCTCTCTGCTCCAATACAATTTCTCATAATTTACCTGTTACTCAGCAACAACGGTTTCCAGAAACTATTTAGGCTCACGCTCCTTTACCTGCTGGAACTTTCACTGCCGACCTTCCTCTCACAATGTTCTGTCTCCTCTGAACCCCGCCTCTCCCTTTTTAACTATCCTGCCTGCTCACAATTTTGAAAACTTCTTTCAAATCCCCTCTGAGCCTTCTTCTCTCCAAGGAGAACAGTCCCAGCATCACCTCCTTACACTTGTTCTCAATGTCCCTATTAATAAAGACAAGAACACTGTATGCTTCATTAAGTACTCCCTTTGTCTGCCCTGCCACCTTCAATGATCTGTGCACATACACATCCAGGTCTGCTGCTTCTGATTCCCCTTTAGAATTGCATTTTAAGGAAAACAAATTGCACACAATATTCAGGTTGGTCTCACCAAGGGTCCTTATAATTATAATGAGAAATCCCAGTTTCTGTACCTAAATCCTCTCACTATGAAGGCCAATGTACCATGTGCCTTCTTTATCATCTGCTGCACCTACATGCTTACATTCAGTGACTGGTGTAGAAAAAGCACAATATTTAAATGCTGAGAGGTTGCAGAGCTCTGAGATACAGAGAGGTCTGGGTGTCCAAGTGCATGCATGACAGATTAGTATGCAGATACAGGTAATGAGGAAAGCTAATAGAGTGTTATGTTTTGTCATGAGAGGAATTAAAACAAGAGTAGGAAGGTTATGCTTCAGTTGCACAAGGCATTGATGAGACTGCATTTGGAGAACTATGTATAGTAATGGTCATCATACTTACACAAAGATGTTAATGTGTTGGAAGCAGTTCAGAGAAGGTTTTCTAGAACAATAGCTGCAATGAGCAGATTGCCTTATGAGGAAAGGCTAGACAGGCTACGCCAGCATCCTCTGGAGTTTAGAAGAGTCAGGGGTGACATAATTGAAACAAAAATAGAAATAGCCGGAGAAACTCAGCAAGTCTGGTATCATCTATAAAGAGTTAACATTTCAAGTTTGGTGACCCATCTTAAGAACATCTGAGCAAATATGAGAAGGAGACGAACAGATTTGTGACTAGTAACAAATGTAAGAGCTGTAGGAAGCAGGCAGGAAAGTGGAGTTCCAGCTGTGATGAGATCAGCCATGATCGTATTAAATGGTGGAGTCGATTCAAGGGGCCAAGTGGCCTACTTTTGTTCCTTGTTCAAGTGTTCGTATATATTTTCCTTTACTATGCCTTTTTTGGGGTTTGCAGATTACAAAATTGGCCTTTCTCTCATTTAAGGAAGCTTTGTAATTGGCTCTTTACTGACACAGTAAAAATTAGTTAACTGAATTTTAATTAGAAACTGCTGTAGTCTTGTATTAAAATAAACTTACACCTTTGTTGCAGCTAACCAACAACTCACAAGTATGTGATGGTGGGGCAGGTGAGATTCCAGTTTAGTCCAGTGTTGAAGGAAATAAGAGAAGAAAGGAACAACCATTGGACACAGTATCTCACTGGAGAGCCTGTCTCCTATCCCTCGGACTGTCTATGTCAGGACTTGAACCTCATAGTCTCTGACCAAATGCTACAGTCTGTGGACAGCAGAGAAAGATGGACATCAGCTGCAGGATCTGGAGTGTAGCAGAGACTGAACACAAGGCGCAGAGGGTAGAGTTTACAAGACACGAGACAGTAGCAGCAGGGTGTGGACTGTAGGACAAACTACACACCAGGCCACAGTGTGCAAAGTGTACAAAGAAACTGGACAGAAGGCTGCAGGGTGTGGAGTGTAGCAAAGGATGGACAGCAGGCTGCAGAGTATGGAGTGTATGAAAGGCTGGACAGCAGGCTGTGAAGTGTAGAGTGTAGGAGAGACTGGACAGCAGGCTGTGAATTGTAGAGTATAGGAGAGACGGTACAGTGGGCTGTGGGGTGTAGACTGTAGGAGACACTGTACAGCAGGCTGCGAATTATACAGTGAGTGGAGAGACTGTACAGCAGGCTGTGAATTATAGAGTGTAGGAGAGACTGTACAGTGGGCTGTGGGGT
>JAHRHZ010000269.1:797915-820145 GCA_024137785.1 Ginglymostoma cirratum | reverse complement strand
GATCCCTGTGGAACACCACTGGTCACCTTTCTCCATTTCGAGAAACTACCTTCAACTACTACTCCCAGTCTCCTGTTGCTCAACCTGTTCTTTATCCACCTAGCTAGAACACCCTGCACACCATGTGACTTCACTTCCTCCATTAGTTTACGATGGGGAACCTTATCAAACGCCTTACTAAAGTCCATGTAGATGACATCTACAGCCCTTCCTTCATCTATCAACTTGGTCACTCCCTCAAAGAACTCTATTAAGTTAGTAAGGCATGATCTCCCCTGCACAAAACCATGTTGCCTATCACTGATAAGCCCATTCTTTTCCAAATAGAAATAGATTCTATCCCTCAGTATCTTCTCCAGCAACTTTCCCACCACTGACGTCAGGCTTACTGGTCTGTAGTTACCTGGAATATCCCTTCTACCCTTCTTGTACAGGGGGACAACATTAGCAACTCTCCAGTCCTCCGGCACTTCACCTGTGTTTAAGGATGCTACAAAGATATCTGTCAGGGCCCCAGCTATTTCCTCTCTCGCCTCCCTCAGCATCCTGGGATAGATCCCATTCGGTCCTGGGGATTTGTCCACCTTAATATCCTTTAGCCTACCCAACGCATCTTCCCTCCTTATGTCAACGTGATCCAGAGTAAACAAACTTCTATCTCTAATCTCAACATTCATCATGTCCCTCTCCTCAGTGAACACTGATGCAAAGTAATCATTGAGAATCTCACCCATTTTCTCAGGTTCGACACAAAACCTTCCTTCTTTATCCTTTAGTGGACCAACCCTTTCTCTAGTTACCCTCCTGCTTCTTATATATGAATAAAAGGCCTTGGGATTCTCCTTAATTCTGTTCGCTAAAGTTATTTCATGACCCCTTTTAGCCCGCTTGATTCCTCGTTTAAGATTGGTCCTACTCTCCCGATATTCCTCCAAGGACCGTTCTGTTCTTAGCTGCCTGGACCTTATGTACGCTTCCCTTTTCCTCTTGGCTAGTCAAGACTCAAGAGTATTGGCTAACCAATACTCAGTAGCAACAGTGTGTACTGTCTACAAGATGCACTGCAGAAATTCACCACGGCTCCATAGATGGCACCATCCAACCACATGACATTACCATTTGAAAGGACAAGGGCAGCAGATATGTGGGATTACCACCTCCTGCAAGTTCCCCTCCAAGCCACTTGCCATCCTGACTTGGAAATAAGCTTGGCAGTGAGCTGGTTTCTTGTTGGCTTTAAGTTAGTTTCCTGTTGGTAATGAAGTAGTTTCCTGTTGGTCTTGAACCAGAGGTGCACCATAAAGATTGGGGCTGGATCCACTGTTGTTTGTAATTTATATAACCAATTTGGTGAGAATATATGAGGCACAGTTGGTAGGTTTGCAGGTGACACCAAAATTGGTGGTATAGTGGACAGTGAAGAAGGTTATCTAAGAGTACAACGGGACCCTGATCAACCGGACCAGTGGGTCACGGAATGGCAAATGGAGTTTAATTCAGATAAATGTGAAGTGTTGCAGTTTGGTAAGACAAGCCAGGTCAGGACTTACATGGTTAATGATAGGGTGCCGGGGAGTGTTGTCAAACAGAGAGACCTAAGGGTGCAAGTATGTAGTTCCCTGAAATTGGCATCACAGGTAAACAGGGTGGTGACAAAGGCATTTGGCACACTTGCCTTTATCAGTCACAGCACTGTGTGCAGGAGTTGGGACATCATGTTACGGCTGTACAAGATATTGGTAAGGTCATATTTGGAGTACTGCATGCAATTCTGGATGCCCTGCCATAGGAAGGACGAGCTGGACACAGGTCCACCCTAGCCCGGGGTCTCCTGGCAAGTGAGAAGCAGGACCCATGCTGACTCCCCTGGCCGGTACTCGCAGGCTAGGCTGAGGGGCCCAGGTCTGCAGCTAGGCCTGTGCACCTGAAGGCAGAGAAAGGCAGTCTCCCTGTGTGGCAGTCTTGTCCCAGCTGCATCTTCAATATATTCTGTCGTTCCTAAATCAGCTTTTCCCCAACTCAGGAGCCATGAACTGAACTGTGATGAAATTTGTTTTAACTTTACTTTTTTTCATTATTACGTATGACTTCTGTCATTGATGTAGGTGGGCAACTTGTAAAACTTTTCACTGTATTTTTCATGTAAAAGTATACATGACAATGAATTTCTATTCTGTGTTATCTTTCTACAGGAGGTTGAGTGGCTTGATATTTTGTCTGTTTTACCTGATCTTCCTGTTCCTCGATTGACAGAAGCCACAAAGGCATCATGTCCTTGAACAGATCGCCATGGAGCTGAGAGGGAGAAGACAAAGAATGAAAGAGATGACTCCACCTCCTCTCAGTAGTTCTCTAAACAAAACAAATCCCGGCATTAAACTGGTGAGAGGCTGACAACAGTGTGGAATCTACTCACACCGTTCCTACCCCCAGCCCCTGTTTCCAGCCGATACAAGCACAGAATGTGGTCCAGCAATGTTCTAATTGGAACCTGTGTATGGGCCCTGTTTTCAAATGTTTGTCTCTGGATAACATGTGGTGTAGCCCAGAATGGCAGTGAAGAACACGGTCAGGCAGGGACAGGCCTGCCCCTCGGCAGTCAGTACAGTACCCAGCTTCAGCTCAGCAGAAGGTGCAGGCGTGTGGCCAACTCACCTCAACTGGAGAGCCAACGATGTCCCACCATGTTTGGCTGCTGGGAGCAGGGGTCCCGGAGCAGGCTACAGGAGAAAGAGAACAGGAGTCAGCAGCTTGTGGGAGTGAAGGAGACGATGTCTCACATACAGGAGGAGCTGAAAAAGCATCAACATCAAATCAAAGTACTAGACTTACAGGTGAGCTTGGGAACGTAAAACAGAAATGCAATAAAACTACTAAAATAATGTTTGCAGCTTCAGGGCATCACAAAGTGCTCACATCCAATACAATAGAGTTAAAGTGGAGTCAAGGGTGTAATGTAAGAACCGCAACAACCAATTTACAGACACAGTGTGGTACTCATCATGCAATTTGTTTTTGATTATGTTGCATCATTAATTACTAGTCGCAGGACAGGAGGAGAATTCCCCGCCTCTTCTTGAAGTAGAGGCAGGGTCACTTTGTATCTATCTTATAGAGAAGAGGAACTGTATGTTTAACATACATTTGAAATACAGCACCTTCAGCAGTGCAGCACTTCCCCACTACTAAATGCCTGACAGTGTGGTATTCCCTCGGTATTGATTCTCCGACAGTTCAGCACTCACTCAGTATGACCCTCCGACAGTACAGCGCTCTCTAGATTTGGACCTCCCTCAGTGCGGCACTCCCTCAGTTCTGAACCCCCGACAGTGTGGCATTCCCTCAGTACTGACCTTCCAAAATGCAGCACTCTCTCAGGACTGACCCTCCAACAGTGCAGGAAAATAAACAAAGTTGCTGGAAAAGCTCAGCAGGTCTGGCAGCATGTGTGAAGCTAAAAACAGAGTTAATGTTTCGCGTCCAGTGACCCTTCCTCACAATGCAGCACTTCCTTGGCACTGACCCTCTGACAGTGTTGCAATTCCTCAGCATTGACCCTCTGGCAGTACAGCGCTCCCTCAGTGTAATGTTTATAGTTGGGTGTGTGTTACCCCTTTTAGAGGGTGAGTCAGGTGACCTAGTGTGGGAGCTAGGAGTGGTAGTCTAACACTGATTCAGGAGCTGAGAAGATTCACAAAGAAGTATTCCCTGTTCAGGTTTATCCTCCATCTACCTCTTGTGTTCTACTTACAGTTCTAATGAACCTCAAAAACATTTTCTGAAGAAGGGTCCAGACCTGAAACATCAGTTTTCCTGCCCCTCTGATGCTGCCTGGCCTGCTGTGTTCAGCCAGCTCTACACTGTATTATCTCTGACTCCAGCATTGGCAGTTCTTGCTATGTCTAATTGGAAATGTCCCATCCTTGTCACTTTGGGGATGTTCTGATGGCCACATACGTTTGTTTCGGCATCGCTGTGAGGTAGCAGCTTACATGTGATCCACATGTTTGTTTAGGACCGCTTCACTGACCCAAACTTTGTGTGTCACGGGACCTGACCTCCTGTAAACCTCAAACAAAAACAGAAATTGCTGGAAATGCTCAGCAGGCCTGGTAGCATCTGTAAAGAGAAGTCAGAGTTAATGTTTCTGGTCCAGTGACCCTTCCTCAGAACTGTCAACCTCGCCTCCTACCCATGGAGGGATGTTCCTGTGGCTTTGACACCAAACTTTGTCCCCTGATGTAAACTGCCTCTCTCTCTTAGAAAAGGTATGTGGCTGGCATTATCATTCCTGCTTTCCACCCTCCCCTCCAAGTATGACAATACCAGGTTTAACCTGGTGCGGAGTCATTACCCCGTTAGCAACTCTGCTGGAGCTATTGCCGTAGCTGCATGAGGAGTGATCCTATAATCAAACAGGAACCAGGACAGCTTGGTATCGAGTGTAGCTAAAGGCTGTTTCTTTAAGACTGCATTCAAAGTTCGGACTGCCCTTTCCACCAGACCATTGGACGATGGATTGTGTGGAGCTACCTGAATATGTCAAATGCCATTCGACTCAGGAGATACTTAAAATCTCTACTGGTAAATGACGTCCCATTATCCATGACCAATACTTCCAGGAATCCATGTATTGCAAATGGTGGTCGCAGCTTTTCAGTCGTCATCCCTGAGTTTGACGAATGATCAAGGAACAAAGAAAATTACAGCACAGGAACAGGCCCTTCGGCCCTCCGAGCCTGCACCGACATGCTGCTCGTCACAACTAAAACTCCCTACCCTTCCGGGGACCCTATCCCTCTTACTCCCATCCTATTCATGTGTTTGTCAAGACATCCTTTAAAAGTCACTATAGTATCTGCTTCCATTAATTCCCCCGGCAGCAAGTTCCAGGCACCCACCATCCACTGTGTAAAAAAAACCTGCCTCATACATCACCTTTAAAGCTTGCCCCTCGCACCTTGAACGTATGCCTCATTGTAACTGACTCTTCCACCCTGGAAAAAAGCTTCTGACTGCCCAGTCTGTCCATGCCCTTCATAATCTTGTAGACCTCTAACAGGTCGTCTCTCAACCTCCATCGTTCCAGTGAGAACAACCCAAGTTTCCTCAACCTCTCCTCATAGCTAATGCCCTCCATACCAGGTAACGTCCTGGTAAATCTTTTCTGTGCCCTCTCCAAAGTCACCACATCCTTCTGGTAGTGTGGCGACCAGAAAAGAACACAATATTCCAAATGCGGCCTAACTAAGGTTCTATAAAGCTACAACATTACCTGCCAATTTTTAAACTCAGTGCCCCGGCCAATGAAGGCAAGCATGCCGTATGCCCTTCTGTAGATTCAGCACTCTCTGTCTTGAGAAGTTTCTCCTTATCTCTGTTCTACAAGGTCTTCCCTTTGCTCTAAGGCTGTGCCCATGGGTCCTAGTCTCTCCTGCCAATGGAAACATCTTTCCAGTTCTGAGGAAGTGTCACCGGACCTGAAACATTAACTCTGTTTTCTCCTTCACAGATGCTGCCAGACCTGCTGAGCTTCTCCAGCAACTTTGTTTTTGCTGCTGATGCCACACGCCTTGTTGACTACCGTCTCCACCTGCGTTGCCACTTTCAGTGACCTGTGTATCTGTACACCCAGATCCCTCTGCCTATTAGTACTCATAAGAGTTCTGCCATTGACTGTATATTTTCCATCTGGATTAGAACTTCCAAAATACATTACCTCACATTTTTCCAATTTAAATTCCATCTGCCATCTCTCTGCCCAAGTCACCAGCCGACCTATATCCTGCTGTATCCTCTGACGGTCCTCATTGCTATCCGCAATTCCATCAATCTTTGTGTCATCCGCAAACTTACTAATCAGACCAGTTACATTTTCCTCCAAATCATATATACTACAAATAGCAAAGGTCCCAACACTGATCCCTGAGGAATGCCACTGGTCACAGCGCTCCATTCAGATTCCACTGCTACTGTCTGTCTTCTATGACTGAGTCGGTTGTTTTTATCCATCTTGCAAGCTCACCTCTGACCCCGTTCGACTTTACCTTCTGTATCAGTCGCCATGAGGGACCTTGTCAAAGGCCTTACTGAAGTACTGATCTCTGTGCATGTCCAGCCGCTTTGAATGGGCATCCACAATGACCAAAAACATTGAGCTCATGAAAGGACCGGCATAGTCGATGTGTAACTGAGACCAGTGTTTACCTGCCCATTCCCACAAAAGTGGAGGAGCTGCTGGGTAGTTTTTGTTCTTGTTGGCATATGTCAGCATCCGGTCCTGGCCACCAGACATAACTTCTCGCCAACATCTTTAGACCATAAGACATAGGAGCAGAAATTAGGCCATTCAGCCCACTGTGTCTGCTCTGCCATTCAATCATGGTTGATAAGTTTCTCAACCCCATTCTGCTGCTTTCTCCCTGTAATCCTTGATCCCCTGGACGATCAAGAACCTATCTTTGTCTGTCTTAAATATACTCAATGTCCTGGCCTCCACAGCCTTTTGTGGCAATGAATTCGGTAGATTCACCACTCTCTGGCTGAAGAAGTTTCTCCTTATCTCCATTCTAAAAGGTCTTCCCTTTACTCTAAGGCTATGCCCTCGCGTCATAGTCTCCCCTGCTAATGGAAACATCTTCCCAACGTCCACACTGTCCAGGCCATTCAGTATTCTGTAAGTTTCAATTAGATCCCCCCTCATCCTTCTAAATTCCAATGAGTATAGTCCCAAAGTCCTCAAACATTCCTCATATGGTAAGCTTTTCATTCCTGGGACCATTCTCGTGAACCTCCTCTGAACCCACTCCAGGGGCAGTACATCCTTCCTGAGATATAGGGCCAAAAATTGTGCGCAATATTCCAAATGTGGCCTGACCAGAGCCTTATAAAGCCTCAGTAGTACATCCCTGCTTTTATATTCAAGTCCTCTCAAAATAAATGCCAAAGTTGCATTTGTCTTCCTAACTATTGACTCAAACTGACAGTTTACCTTGAGAGAATCCTGGACTAGAACTCCCAAGTCTCTTTTCACTTCAGACTTCTGCATTTTTTCCCCATTTAGAAAATAGTCCATGCTTTTATTCTTCTCACCAAAATGCATGACCTCACATTTTCCCATGTTGTACTCCATCTGCCACTTCTTTGTCCATTCTACTAACCTTTCCAAATCCTTCTGCAGCCTCCCCACCTCCTCAATACTACCCGTCCCTCTACCTGTCTTTGTATCATCTGCAAACTTAGCCAGAATGCCCACAGTTCCTTCATATAAATCATTAATGTGTAAAGTGAAAAGTTGTGGTCCCAGGACTGACCCTTGTGGAACACCAATAGTCACGGACAGCCATCCTGAGAAATACCCCTTTGTCCCCACTCTCTGCTTTCTGCCAGACAGCCGATCTTCTATCCATGCTAGCACCTTGCCTCTAACACCATGGACCCTTATCTTACTCAGCAGCCTCCTGTGTGGCACCTTCTCAAATGCCTTCTTGAAGTCCAGGTAGATAACATCTATTGGCTCTCTTTGGTCTACCCTGCTTGTTGCTTCCTCAAAGAATTCTAATGTCAGGCACGACCTCCCCTTGATGAAACCATGCTGAATTTGCCCTATTTTACCATGCACTTCCAAGTATTCAGAAATCTCATCCTTCACAATGGACTCCAAAATCTTACCCATGACCGAAGTTACGCTAATCAGCCTGTAATTTTCAGTCTTTTGTCTTACTCTCCTTTTAAACAGGTGTGTCTTCATTTTGAAGACCCCTGATGACCCTGGTGGAGTTCAACCAGTGTCTGGCAGTGACCTTTACTTGGGACAATCACTGTTACTCCCCATTATTATGCCATCCTCTCCAGCGATCTGGTCTCACCAGGTCCAGAAAGGTTTCAATTCTAATTGTGATGGCACTGTTTCCCCTATCACCACCAGCTGTTTTAGTTTTGCCAGGATGGGATCTTTCTTTGTCCACAGGCTGAAATTGTCAGCAGTGACCAGAAGGGTGTTCAGGAATTTTAAAACCAGAATCGACTCTTCCAGGAGGAAATAATCGAGTATCCACCAGTGAGAGGCAGCTTAAGGCATCCGCATTTGTCATTTGGCCTCCCAGCAATGTTCTGTAATGGTACACACTGAGTAGAAAAGATTCTTCCTTACATTCCCTGTGCATCTCTTGCCCAAATCTTTGACTCTAATCTATACAATCATGAAGATGGAAAGTTTTCCTGGAGCTGAGATGGCTGACCTCAAACCTTCTTTGTACCAGTATAACTCCAGCAAGTAGAGAGTTCTCCCCCTTGTTAAACATTCAGAAATAAATGTCCAAGTTTATACTTTTGGTGAGAGTTTTCTTTCAGTTAATTGACCTCCATAAAACTCACACACCACCAAATACTAGCTCCCCATATTTATGCGATATATAATTCTCACCCCATTAACCCTTCATTAGTATGTCCTTCATTCCATTAGGCTCAGGCATTCCATTACATAATAACATCCTGATTCCCATTGACTGCAGTTTTGCTAGGATTCCTTAATGCCACGCTCAGTCAAAATGCAGCTCTGATGTCAAGGGAAGCCATTCTCAACTCTGGAATTCAGCTATTTTGTTCATGTTTGAACAAATATTATAATGAAGTCAGGAACTGAGTGGCGCTGGCGGAACTTGGTGACAGTAAGAAGGTTATTACAGAGCAGTTGCTGCTCAATAGGACTGTTGATAACACTTTTCATCATTTTACTGACTCACCATCTGCTGCAGCTCTGTCCTTTAGGATTTGATCACCTCGATCAGTTTGAGCGCTGAAAAGCCACGCTTGGTGGTGGACATTGAAATCCCCCACCTACAGAAAGTAGAAAAATACACTTAGATTGAGGACTAGTCATGTTTATAATGAATGACGGAGCAGGCTCAAATGGTTGAATGGCTTACTCCTGTTCCTATTATCTCTTTTGGGAAGGCGATGGCCTAGTGGTATTATCACTGGACTATTATTCCAGAGACCCAGGTAAAGTTCTGGGGACCCAGGTTTGAATCCCGCCATGGCAGATGGTGGAACACGAATTCAATAAAAATATGAGCGTGTAATGATGACCTTGAATCCATTACCATGGAAAAAACCCATCTGTTTCACTAATGTCCTTTAGGGAAGGAAACTGCCATCCTTACCTGGTCTAGCCTACATGTGACTCCAGACCCAGAGCAATGTGGTTGACTCTTAACTGCCCTCTGGGCAATTAGGGATGGGCAATAAATGCTGCCTAGCCAAAGACATTCCTATCCCATGAATGAATAAAGAAAGAAAAAGATGGTTGATAAAGGGAACGTGGCGGACATTTTCCATACGACTACAAGAATATGCTTGACAAATTGCCACATAAGAATTTCTTTAACAGAACTGAAACTCCTGGAATAGGAGGGTCAGTGTCAGCTTGGATAACGAATTGGCTTAAGGACAGAAAATGGCAAGTAAATGACCATTTTTCAGTCTGAATAATGTGGTAGATGAATTTTAGTGCTTGCGTGACGCCAAGTATGTCGGCAGTAAATTCCAAAGACTGGTAGATCATATCAAATAAAGTGAACAGTGGAGTCTTTGGATGCTTGTCCACAGATCCCTGAAAGTGGCTGGACAAGTTAATATGGTGGTTAAGAAGGCATATAGGATGCTTCCCTCTGTCAGTTGAGGCATCGATTATAAGAGCAGCAAGGCTATGTTGGAGCTATACAAGATTTTGGTTCCGCCACAGCAGGAGCACTGTGTGCAGTTCTGGTCACCCCACCAGGCAGAGTAAGAGGACTAGGCAGGCAGTGTAAGAATCCCTCATGGCCTTTCCCCTGACAAACAGATATACCGCTTTGGGTACTGTTGAGGGGAATGGCCATTCAGAGGAAAACAGCCAAATTCATGGCACGAGGAGGAGCTAAAAATGTGGGGTTGCAACATTCATAGAGGATTCAATTGTAAGGGGAATAGACAAGCATTTCTGTGGCTGTAAATGAGAATCCAGGATGGTATGTTGCCTCCCTGGTGCCAGGGTCAAGGATGTTTCTGAGCAGCTACAAGACATCCTGGAGGGGGAGGGTGAACAGCCAGTGGTCATTGTACATGTTGGTAACAATGGGGGATGAGGTCCTGAAAACTGAATATAGGGAGTTAGGAAGCAAGCTGAAAAGTAGGACCTCAAAGGTAGTAATCTTGGGATTATTGCCAATGCCACATCAGAGTGTAAATACCAGGAACTAGCAGTCGAACAGGCAGCTAAAGAGATGGTATGATGGCGATGCTTTCAGATTCCTGGGGCATTGGGATGGTACTGGGGGAGGTGGAACCAGTACAAACTGCACGGCTTACACCTGGGCAGGACCAGGACTGATGCCAGAGTGAGGGGGCCTGATGCCAGGGTGAGGGGTCTGATGCCGGGGTGAGGGGGACTGATCCCAGTGTGAGGGGGCCTGATGCCAGGTGAGGGGGCCTGATACCAGAGTGAGGGGGATTTGGTCACGTGCTAGGGAAGGCAGGGAGATGGGAACCTAAACAAGAAATCAAAAGAAGATCATCAAGAACCAGAAAAAAATGATAGAAAGAGGAATAAGAAAAATGAAAGGCAGAGGAATCAAAGGCCAGAATCGCAGGAAAAAATAGTGCAAATAAAACAATGTGCATTAAAAAGCTTTCAGACTTTGGCCTGAATGTACAGAGCATTCAAAGTAAATTATTTTTTGAATTAACAACACAAACAGATGTAAACTGGCATGACATAGTTAGAATTACAGAGACATTGCTGCAGGGTGACCAAGGAACATCCAGGGGTATTCAGTATTTAGGAAGGACAGACAAAAAGGAAATGGTGATAGAGCTGCATTATAAGATCAGAAGATGTAGGAGCAGAATTAGGCCATTTGGCTTGTCAAGTCTGTTCTGCCATTTGATCGCGGTTAATTACTCGTTAAAGAGGATATAAACACAATATTAAAGAAAGATATTAGGTTAGACAGTGCAGAATCTGTATGGGTAATTGAGAAACACCATGGGACAAAAAACATCAGTGGGGGTGGTAGATAGACCACCAAACTATAGTGATGATCTTCAGAATGGCATTAAACAGGAAATCAGAGATGTATCCAGTAAAGCAACATCTGTATTTAAAGGCAACATAATTTGCATATAGGTTGAACGAATCAAATTAGCTGCAGTGCTGGAGAGGAGGAATTCCTAAAATGTGTATGGGATTGTTTTCTGGACCAATATTGAGGAAGCAATTAGAGAACAGACCATCTTAGATTGGGTATTATGCAATGAGAAAGGCATAATTGGTAATGTAGTTGTGAGAGTCCCCTTGGAGATGAGTGACCATAATATGATAAAATTCTTCATCAAGCTGGAGAGGGAGATAGTTGATTCTGAGACTGTGGTCCTGAATCTGAATAAGGGAAACTACGATGGTATAAGACAGGAGTTAGCTATGATTAGGAAATGTGACTGAAAGGAATGACAATGGACAGGCAATGCCAAATATTCAAAGAACGAATGGGCAAACTACAAAAATTGTTTATTCCTGTCCTGTACGAGAGTGTAAAGAGAAGAGTGGCCAAACCCGGGCTTGTGAAGGAATCTAGGGATAGTATTAGAGGCAAAAAAGGGACATCCAAATTGGCAAGAAGAAACAAAAGAGCTGGAAACAGTTCAGAAGTCACCAGAGGAGGACCAAGGGATTGATTAAGAAGGGGAAATCGAGGATGAGAGTTATCTTGTGGGGAACTTAAGAACTCACTGTAAAAGTTTCTATAAGTATGTAAAGAGAAGTATATTGGTTAAAAACTAACGTAGGTCCCCCCTACAGTCAGAAATGATTTAATTATATCATTGGGAACAAACAAGTGGCTGACGAACTAAATTCATATTTCGCTTCTGACTTCACAAAGAAGGACACAAATAACATCCCAGAAATGATGGAGAACACAGGGTTTAGTGAGAGGGAGGAACTGAACCAAATCAGTATTCGTAGTGAAATGGTTTTGGAGACATTGATGGGATTGAAGGCTGATAAATTCCCAGGGCCTGACAATCTACATCCCTGAACACCTTAGGAAGTGGCATTGGAAATTGTGGATGTATTGGTGTTCATCTTCCATGATTCCTTAGATTCTGGAACAATTCCTACAGATTGAAGGGTAGCTAATGTAACTTCACTAATTAAAAATGGAGGTAAAGTGAAAACAGGGAATTATAGATCAGTCAGCCTGATGGTGGGAATGGGAAGGTGCTTGAGTCATCTTGAGTATGAAGGATTTTATAGCAGAGCACTTAGAAAACAGTGACAGAATCTGACATAGTCAGCATGGATTGACAAAAGGGAAGTCATGTTTGACAAATCTACAGAAATTCTTCGAGGGTGTAACTAGTCATGTAAATTGACAGAGCCAGTGGATGCAGTTTATTTAGACTTTCAGAAGGCTTTTGACAAAGTCCCACAAGAGAGATTAATGTGTCAAATTAAAAGATTTAGATGCGGGAACTAAATGTAATATCTCAAAATTTGCAGATAACATAAAGCTGGATGGGAGGATGAGCAGTGAGGAGGTTGCAGAGATGTTGCAGTGTGATTTGGACAGGCTGAGTGAGTAGGCAAGTACATGGCAGATATATTATAATGTCAACAAATGTGAGGTTATCCTCTGGTAACAAAAATAGGAAGGGAGATTATTATTTGAAAGGATGTATTTTGAGAGAGGGGAATGTTTGACTAGACATAGGTGTCCTTGTGCACTAGTCGCTGAAAGTAAGTGTGCACGTGGAGCAGGTGGTGAAGAAGGTAAATGGTATGTTGGTCTTGATAGTGAGAAGATTCGAATACAGGAACAGAGATGTCTTGCTGCAATTATACAAGGCCTTGGTGAGGCCACATTGAAATATTGTGAGCAGTTCTGGTCTCCATATCTGAGGAAGGATTTTTTGCTACAGAAGGAGACTAGTGCAGGTTTATCAAATTGATTCCTGGGAATGGCAGGACTGACTTAAGAGGAGAGATTGATTCAGTTAGGATTGTATTCAATGGAATTTAGAAGAATGAAGGGCCATCTCATAGAAACTTATAACATTCTAACAGGACTAAGCAGGTTAGGTACTGGAAGGAATATCCCAATGGTGCAGGAGTCCAGAACCAGGGGTCATAGTTTAAGAATAAGGGGTGAACCTTTTGGGAGTAAAATGAAGAGAAATGTCTTCACCCACGTGGTTCTGGAAATCTTCAACGGGAGTGTAGCTGAGACAGGAAACCTCACAACCTTTAAAAAGCACGTAGATGAGCACTTGAAATGCATAACATTCAAGGCTCTGGGCCTACTGCAGGAAGTTGGGGTTTGTGTAGATTTGGCAAGCTTTGGCAGTACAGACCTGACAGGTCAAAGGACCTCTTCTATACTGTATGCTTCTCTGTATCATCAGCTATTTGCGATGAGCAAGGTACTGACAGTGCTCAACTGACCTGCACTTGCAAAACTTACAATGCAATGTCCAATATTCAATGTGATCCTGTGATTGGACATCATATGTTGGATAATCCTTAATGTACAAGGAATCACACTGACACTTGATTCAGGATTGTCATTTGGATTCACAGTGTGGTACACTTGCATGTACTGAAAGTTACATATAATAACACACAGTGCACTGTTCTTGCAGTAGAAAGAACACGTGTTCACAAATTGCCTGTTTCAACTCAATAAAATAGATGACAGCCATTCATTAGTTAATTTCGCATGGCAATGTTTTGACCAATCAGAGCCAATATTCCAACCAATCAACATTGTCTTCCTACAGTATACATGATGGTTTTCTCCTTTAATTTCTTTTCTTGAGGATTGTCCTGATGAGTGCAAGATGAAAAACTTCATCAAAGTTAGTCTTTTTCAGCAACCTATAAAAACCTATAAAATTTGAACAGGATAGATTCATGAAGGATGTTCACAATGACAGGGAAGTCAAGAACCAGGGGGTCACAGTCTAAGGATACCAGGCAAGCCAACTAGGTTAGAGATGAAGTGGAATTACTTCACCCAGCGAGTGGTGAGTCTGTGGAATTCTCTGCCACAGAATGCACTTCATCGGAGGCTGCACTGATGATGTGACCCAGCAGGGTAATCAAACGTCTGCGAACTAACGAACCAATTCAGCAAGCAAAGCCAACCACAGCGTCCACAACCCGAGCTATAAATCTACTCCAGAACCTTAGAGGCCAGTCTATGATACCATTGTGTGATTTCGAGAAGGAGTTGGTTATAGCATTTGGGACTAAAGGGATCAAAGGATATGGGAGAAAAATAGTAACAGACTATGAACTTGATGATCAGCCATAATTATAATGAATGGTGGACCAGACATGAAGGACGGAATGGCGTACTCCTGCTTCTATTTTATATATTTCACTGCAATAATCAAGTTCTGTACAACCAGATTACTACTTTTTTGCCAAAACTAATGCATTGCAGATGCTGAACATCTGAAATAAAGATAAGAAGTGCGAGAGTTACTCATCAGATATGGCAGTATCCGTGGAGAGAGAAAGAGAGTTTTTTTATGCGTCTGTGGAATGTGGGTGTTGCTGACTCGGCCAGCATTTATTGCCCATCCCTTTGGCCCTTGTTGCCCTTGAGAAGGTGATGGTGAGCTGCCTTCTTGAACTGCTGCGGTCCATATGCTATGGGTTGATCCACGATGCCATTAGGGAGGGAATTCCAGGATTTTGACCCACCAACAGTGAAGGAATGGGGATATATTTCCAAGACAGGACGGTAAGTGATTTAGAGGGGAACTTGCCGCTGGTGGTGTTCCAGTGTATCTGCTGCCCTTGTCCTTGTAGATGAAAGTAGTCATGGGTTTGAAAATGGGCTGTCTGAGAATCTTCAGTGAATTTTTGCAGTGCATCTTGTAGATAATTTTGTCGGAAGACTGCAACATTGCGAACACAGCAGACCAGGTTGAAAGAAGATCAAGTTAAATACTGTTTCACCTGGAAGGTAAGTTCAGGTCTTGGATGGTGAGGAGGAGGGAGGTGAATGGGCAAGTGCTACATCTTCTGTGATTGCATTAGATAGTGCTAAGGGGCAGTGAGGAAGTGTAGTGAGTGATGGAAGAATGGACCAGGGTATCACAGAGGGAAAGTTACTTATATAATGCTGACAGTGGAGGAGAGGAGAAGATGTTTTTGGTGGTGGCATCCTGCTAGAGGTGGCAGGAATGGCAGAATAGGATCATTTGAATGTGGAGATTAAGAAGGTTTTTCTGTTGGGGAGGAATAGGGATGGAGGGGAGGTAGAAACATGGGAATTGATTGGACGTGCCTGAAGGTCCTGTCAACCATACTGGGTTGGGAGGGGGTCTTTAGTTGAGGTAAAAGGAGGTCATGTTGGTTGCATTTCTGTGGAAGGTGACATCATCAGAATAGATGCAACAGAGGCGAAGAAACTGGGAGAATGAAATGGAGTCGTGACCGGAAGCAGGATGTGGGGAAGTATATTCAAGGTAACTGTGGTGTGTTTTGTTAGATTTCTGGTGGATATTGGTGAACGGTCTATCCACAGGAATGAAAACTGTTTGGCCATCCTTCATTGTCTGTTCATCTGAGTTGTAGCATGCAGCACTTTGACAGACTGGCCGCAGAGCAGATGTTTCCCCTGGCCGAAGGGTCTAGAACAAGGGGTCACAATATCTGGATTTCCAGTCTGTAAAGGTGTTAAGGGATATGGGGAGACAATATGGCATTGAACATAGAACATAGAACATTACAGCGCAGTACAGGCCCTTCGGCCCTCAATGTTGTTCCGACCTGTGAAACCAATCTGAAGCCCATCTAACCGACACTATTCCATTATCATCCATATGTTTATCCAACGACCATTTAAATGCCCTTAAAGTTGGAGACTCTACAACTGTTGCAGGCAAGGCATTCCATGCCCTGACTACTCTCTGAGTAAAGAACCTACCTCTGACATCTGTCCTATATCTATCACCCCTCAATTTAAAGCTATGTCCCCTCGTGATAGCCGTCACCATCCAAGGAAAAAGGATCTCACTGTCCACCCTATCCAATCCTCTGATCATCTTGTATGTCTCTATTAAGTCACCTCTTAACCTTCTTCTCTCTAACAAAAACAGCCTCAAGTCCCTCCGCCTTTCCTCAGAAGACCTTCTGTCCATACCAGGCAACATCCTGGTAAATCTCCTCTGCACCCTTTCCAATGCTTCCACATCCTTCCGATAATGCGGTGACCAGAACTGCACGCAATACTCCAAGTGCAGTCGCACCAGAGTTTTGTACAGCTGCAACATGACCTCACGGCTCCGAAACTCAATCCCACTGCCAATAAAACCGAACACACCGTACGCCTTCTTAACAACCCTATCAACCTGGGTGGCAACTTTCAGGGATCTATGCAGATGGACACCGAGATCTCTCTGCTCGTCCACACTACCAAGAATCTTACCATTAGCCCAGTACTCTGTATTCCTGTTACTCCTTCCAAAGTGAATCACCTCACACTTTTCTGCATTAAACTCCATTTGCCACCTCTCAGCCCAGCTCTGCAGCTTATCTATGTCCCTCTGTAACATGCAACATCCTTCCGCACTATCCACAACTCCACCGACTTTAGTGTCAATCCGCAAATTTACTAACCCATCCTTCTACGCCCTCATCCAGGTCATTTATGAAAATGACAAACAGCAGTGGCCCCAAAACAGATCCTTGCGGTACGCCACTAGTAACTGAACTCCAGGATGAACATTTCCCATCAAACACCACCCTCTGTCTTCTTACAGCTCGCCAATTTCTGATCCAAACCGCTAAATCACCCTCAATCCCATGCCTCTGTATTTTCTGCAATAGCCTACCATGGGGAACCTTATCAAACGTTTTACCGAAATCCATATACACCACATCAACCACTTTACCCTCATCCACCAGTTTAGTCACCTTCTCAAAGAACTCAATAAGGTTGTGAGGCACGACCTACCCTTCACAAAACCGTGTTGACTATCCCTAATCAAATTATTCCTTTCTAGATGATTATAAATCCTATCTCTCATAATCCTTTCCAACACTTTACCCACAACCGAAGTAAGGCTCACTGGTCTATAATTACCAGCGTTGTCTCTACTCCCCTTCTTGAACAAGGGGACAACATTTGCTATCCTCCAGTCTTCTGGCACTATTCCTGTAGACAATGACGACATAAAGATCAAAGCCAAAGGCTCTGCAATCTCCTCCCTAGCTCCCCAGAGAATCCTAGGATAGATCCCATCTGGCCCAGGGGACTTATCTATTCTCAGACTTCCCAGGATTGCTAACACCTCCTTCTTATGAACCTCAATCCTGTCTAGTCTAATAGCCCGTATCTCAGTATTCTCCTCGACAACATTGTCTTTTTCATGTGTGAATACTGATGAAAAATATTCATTTAGCGCCTCTCCTATCTCTTCGGACTCCACGCACAACTTCCCACTACTGCCCTTGACTGGCCCTAATCTTATTCTAGTCATTCTTTTATTCCTGACATACCAATAGAAAGCTTTAGGGTTTTCCTTGATCCTACCTGCCAAAGACTTCTCATGTCCCCTCCTGGCTCTTCTTAGCTCTCTCTTTAGGTCCTTCCTGGCGAACTTGTAACTCTCAAGCGCCCTAACTGAGCCTTCGCACTTCATCTTTACATAAGCCTCCTTCTTCCTCTTGACAAGAGATTCAACTTCTTTAGTAAACCACGGTTCCCTCGCTCGACCACTTCCTCCCTGCCTGACAGGTACATCTTATCAAGGACACGCAGTAGCTGTTCCTTGAACAAGCTCCACATTCCAATTGTGCCCAGCCCCTGCAGTTTCCTTCCCCATCCTATGCATCCTAAGTCTTGCCTAATCGCCTCATAATTGCCTTTCCCCCAGCTATAACTCTTGCCCTGCGGTATATACCTATCCCTCTCTGTCACTAAAGTAAACGTGACCGAATTGTGGTCACTATCACCAAAGTGCTCACCTACCTCCAATTCTAACACCTGGCGTGGTTCATTACCCAGTACCAAATCCAATGTGGCATCGCCTCTTGTTGGCCTATCTACATACTGTGTCAGGAAACCCTCCTGCACACATTGGACAAAAACTGACCCATCTAAAGTACTCGAACTATAGTGTTTCCGGTCAATATTTGGAAAGTTAAAGTCCCCTGTAACAACTACCCTGTTACTTTCGCTCCTATCCAGAATCATCTTTGCTATCCTTTCCTCTACATCTCTGGAACTTTTCGGAGGCCTATAGAAAACTCCCAACAGGGTGACCTCTCCTTTCCTGTTTCTAACCTCAGCCCATACTACCTCAGTAGACAAGTCCTCATCAAACATCCTTTTTACCACCGTAATACTGTCCTTGACTAACAATGCCACACCTCCCCCACTTTTACCACCTTCCCTGATCTTACTGAAACATCTAAACCCCGGAACCTGCAACAACCATTCCTGTCCCTGCTCTATCCATGTTTCCGAAATGGCCACAACATCAAAGTCCCAGGTACCAACCCATGCTGCAAGTTCACCCACCTTATTCCGGATGCTCCTGGCGTTGAAGTAGACACACTTCAAACCACCTTCCTGCCTGCTGGTACACTCCTGCGACCTTGAAACCTTATCCATGACCTCACTACTCTCAACTTCCTGTACACTGGAGCTACAAGTCAGGTTCCCATTCCCCAGCTGAACTAGTTTAAACCCTCCCAAAGAGCATTAGCAAATGTCCCCCCCAGGATATTTGTACCCCTCTGGTTCAGGTGCAGACCATCCCATTTGTAGAGGTCCCACCTACCCCAGAATGAGCTCCAATTATCCAGGTATTTGAATCCCTCCCTCCTGCACCATCCCTGTAGCCACATGTTCAACTGCTCTCTCTCCCTATTCCTCGCCTTGCTAGCACGTGGCATGGGTAACAAACCAGTGATAACAACTCTGCTTGTTCTAGCTCTAAGCTTCCACACTAGCTCCTTGAATTTCTGCCTTACATCCCCGTCCCTTTTCCTACCTATGTCGTTGGTGCCTATGAGGACCACGACTTGGAGCTGCTCCCCCTCCCCCTTAAGGATCCCGAAAACACGATCCGAGACATCACGAATCCTGGCACCTGGGAGGCAACACACCAACCGTGGGTCTCTCTCGTTCCCGCAGAATCTCCTATCTGTCCCCCTAACTATGGAGTCCCCAATGACTAATGCTCTCCTCCTCTCCCCACTTACCTTCTGAGCAACAGGGACAGACTCTGCGCCAGAGACCTGTACCCCATGGCTTACCCCTGGTAAGTCGTCCCCCTCAACAGAATCCAAAATGGTATACCTGTTATTGAGGGGAACAGTCACAGGGGATCCCTGCACTGTCTGCCTGTTCCCTTTCCGTCCCCTGACTGTAACCCATCTACTTTTTTCCTGTACCTGAGGTGTGACTACCTCCCTGTAACTCCTCTCAATCACCCCCTCAGCCTCCCGAATGATCCGAAGTTCATCCAGCTCCAGCTCCAGTTTCCTAACGCGGTTTCCAAGGAGCTGGAGTTGGATGCACTTCCCGCAGATGAAGTCAGCAGGGACACTAGTGGTGATCCTTACCTCCCACATCCTTTAGGAGGAGCATGCAACTGCCCTAACATCCATTCCCACTGTTCTGAATTGTAAAAAACAGACTATTGGAAAAGAAAAAACTAGTAACTTACTAAATCGGCGCTCAGAACCTTTTTTGGTTAGAGGAGGAGGAGGGGTGGGAGACACTACCTAAGTAGTGTTTCAGGTAAAGCAACCGCCCAAATATATTACCTCACTTACTCAACCGTCCCCTGTCTGCTCCTGCTCGACGCGCTCTCCGCCTATTCACGAGGTAAGTTTTTAAAGGAGAAGCTTACCTTCCCAGGCTGCCCTCGCGCCTCCTTCCGGACTCCCGCCGCTGAAATGACTGAAAGTTGAGTTAGAGTTTCAGGCATGATCAGATTGAATGACAGGGCTTGTTTGATGGGCTGAATGGCCTGTTCTTGCTCCTATTTTCAATGTTTCTATTTTCTGTGTATCAGTATCTCTGGGATATGATGCTCCAATGTATATAATACGATTGATGTGAAGGGGGCATTGCTAGGAGACCTGTGTGAGTCACCTATTCCAGATTTACCTGATGCATTTTTGTGTATCTTTCCCAGCTACAGGAGAAGAGTCAAAAGTGTATGAAGTTGGAGGCTGAGGTGCAGCACGTGAAACAGCGGTCCAGTGAGACCAGCACCTTGTTGCATATTCATGCCTCACTCATCTATGACTTGCAGACTCAAGTTCACAACCTGCTGGTACGGCTGGACCAGGCTCACAGCAACAGCAATTGCTCACTTCAACACCACCATCAGTCTGAACAACGCAAACAATCAGGTAGTTCCTTCAAAGTATCCCTCCTTTTCTCCAACTGACCCCTCAGTTATAGTGCAGATCCCTCCCAAACTAATCAACTGGCTCCCATAAGGAAAGAACCCCTCGTATCTACTGCTAAAACACATTCCCATGGAGCAGACTAGACTGAGAATGTCAGCAGGATATCTGACCATAACATATTGACCATCACATACTGACCATCACATACGGACCATCACACACTGACCATACCACACCAACCATCACACACTGACCATAACACACCGACTGTAACACACTGACCATCACACACTGACCGTAACACACTGACCGTAACACACTGACCATCACATACTGACCGTGACACACTGACCATCACACACTGACCATCATGCAGTGACCGTGACACACTGACAATCACACACTGACTGTAACATACTGACTGTAACATACTGACCATAACACACTGACCATCACACACTGACCGTAACACACTGATCATCACACACTGTCAATCACACACTGACCATAACACACCAACTACCACAAACTGACCATCACATACTGACCATCAAACACTCACCATCACATACTGAACATCGCACAGTAACCACCACAAACTGCCTGTAACACACTGACCATTGCAAACTGACCATCACGCATCGACCGTAACACACTGACCATCACACACTGACCTCGACACATAGACCATCACACACTGACTGTGACACACTGACTATGACACACTGACCGTAACACACTGACCATCACACAGTGACCGTGACACACTGACCAGCACACACTGACCATCACATACTGACCATCACACAATAACCATAACACACTGACCATCACAAACTGACCATCACAAACTGACCATAACAGATAGACCATCACACACTGGCCGTGACACACCAACCATTGAACACTGATCATTGTACAAAGCTCAACACCTACTGACCATCACACACTGACCATCGTACACTGACCGTGACACACTGACCATCATGCACTGACCATTGCACACTGACCATCACACACTGACTGTGACATACTGACCATCGCACACTTCTTTGACACACTGATTATCACACACTGACCGTTGCACACTGACCATCACGCACTGACCATCACACACTGAGTATCACACACTGATCATCGCACATTGACTGTCACACACTGACCAGCGCACCCTGACCATTGCACACTGACCATCGCACACTGACCATGACACACTGAGTGTCACACACTGACCATCGCAACTGACCATCGGACACTGTGTTCTGAAGAAGGGTCACCTGACCCGAAACGTTAACACTGTTTTCTCCTCCACAGATGCTGCCAGACCTGATGCGGAGCTTTTCCAGCAACTTTGTTTTTGGACCATCACACACTGACCATCACACACTGACCATTCAGCACTGACCATCGCACACTGACCATCACACACTGACCATCACACTCTGACCATCACACATGACCATTGTACACTGACCATGACACACTGGCCATCTCACACTGACCATAACACACAGACCATCACACACTGACTGTGACACACTGACCATTGCACACTAACCATTGCACAATGCTCAATGCCTACTGACCATCACACACTGACCACTGCGCACTGACCATCGCACAATGACCATCACACACTCACCATCACACACTGACCACCACACACTGACCATCATGCACTGACCATCACACATTGACTATCACACACTGACCATCACACACTGACCATCACACACTGACCATCACACACTGACCATTGTACACTGACCGTGACACACTGACCATCACACACTGACCATCACACA
>JAHRHZ010000269.1:787574-797905 GCA_024137785.1 Ginglymostoma cirratum | reverse complement strand
ACTGTGACACACTGACCATTGCACACTAACCATTGCACAATGCTCAACGCCTACGGACCCATCGCACATCAACCATCACACACTGACCTTAACACACAGACCATCGCACACTGACCATCGTACTCTGACCGTGACACACTGACCATCATGCACTGAGCATTGTACACTAACCGTGACACTGGCCATGACACACTGACCATCGCACACTGTCCATCGTACACTGACTGTGACACACTGACTATCACACACTGACTGTCGCACACTGACCATCATGCAGTAACCATAACACACTGAGTATCACACACTGACCACTGCATACTGACTGTGACACACTGACCATCTCAAACTGACCATAACACATGGACCATCACACACTGACCATGACACAGTGACCATTGCACATTAACCATTGCACGCTGACTGTAACATACTGACCATTGCACACTGATCATTGCATAATGCTCAACGCCTACTGACCATCACACACTGACCATTGCACACTGACCATCACACACTCACTATAACACACTGACCATCACAAACTGACCAGCACGCACTGACCGTGACACACAGACCATCACACACTGACTGTGATACAGTGACCATCAAACACTGACCATCACACACTGACCGTGACACATGACCATTGTACACTGACCGTTCCGTACTGACCATCACACGCTGACTGTGACACACAGACCATCACACAAGAAGGGGAGTAGAGACAACCCTGGTAATTATAGACCAGTGAGCCTTACTTCGGTTGTGGGTAAAGTGTTGGAAAGGATTATAAGAGATAGGATTTATAATCATCTAGAAAGGAATAATTTGATTAGGGATAGTCAACACGGTTTTGTGAAGAGTAGGTCGTGCCTCATAAACCTTATTGAGTTCTTGGAGAAGGTGACCAAACAGGTGGATGAGGGTAAAGTGATTGATGTGGTGTATATGGATTTCAGTGAGGCGTTTGATAAGGTTCCCCACGGTAGGCTATTGCAGAAAATACGGAGGCATGGGATTGAGGGTGATTTAGCAGTTTGGATCAGAAATTGGCTAGCTGTAAGAAGACAGAGGGTGGTGGTTGATGGGAAATGTTCATCCTGGAGTTCAGTTACTAGTGGCGTACCGCAAGGATCTGTTTTGGGGCCACTGTGTTTGTCATTTTCATAAATGACCTGGATGAGGGCGTAGAAGGATGGGTTAGTAAATTTGCGGATGACACTAAAGTCAGTGGAGTTGTGGATAGTGTGGAAGGATGTTGCATGTTACAGAGGGACATAGATAAGCTGCAGAGCTGGGCTGAGAGGTGGCAAATGGAGTTTAATGCGGAAAAGTGTGAGGTGATTCACTTTGAAGGAGTAACAGGAATACAGAGTACTGGGCTAATGGTAAGATTCTTGGTAGTGTGGACGAGCAGAGAGATCTCGGTGTCCATGTGCATAGATCCCTGAAAGTTGCCATCCAGGTTGATAGGGTTGTTAAGAAGGCATACGGTGTGTTTTGATTTTATTGGTAGAGGGATTGAGTTTTGGAGCCGTGAGGTCATGTTGCAGCTGTACAAAACTCTGGTGCGGCCGCACTTGGAGTATTGCGTACAGTTCTGGTCACCGCATTATAGGAAGGATGTGGAAGCATTGGAAAGGGAGCAGAGGAGATTTACCAGGATGTTGCCTGGCATGGAGGGAAGGTCTTATGAGGAAAGGCTGAGGGACTTGAGGCTGTTTTCATTAGAGGGAAGAAGGTTAAGAGGTGACTTAATAGAGACATACAAGATGATCAGAGGATTAGATAGGGTGGACAGTGAGAGCCTTTTTTCTTGGATGATGATGGCTAGCACGAGGGGACATAGCTTTAAATTGAGGGGTGATAGATATAGGACAGATGTCAGAAGTAGATTCTTTACTCAGAGAGTAGTCAGGGCATGGAATGCCTTGCCTGCAACAGTTGTAGACTCTCCAACTTTAAGGGCATTTAAATGGTCGTTGGATAAACATATGGATGATAAGGGAATCGTGTAGGTTAGATGGGCTTCGGATTGGTTTCACAGGTCGGCGCAACATCGAGGGCCGAAGGGCCTGTACTGCGCTGTAATGTTCTATGTTCTATGTTCTATGTTCAGTGACCATGACATAGTGATCATTTCACACTAACCATTGCACACTGACTGTAACACATTGACGATTGTACACTGATCATAGCACAATGCTCAACGCCTACTGACCATCAGACACTGACCATCACACACTGACCATTGCACAGTGACCATCACACACTCACCATAACACACTGACCATCACACACTGACCATCATGCACTAACTGTGACACACAGACCATTGAACACTGATCATTGTACAATGCTCAACACCTACTGACCATCACACACTGACCGTGACACACTGACCATTGCACACTAACCATTGTCAACTGACCATCACACACTGACCGTGACACAGTGACCATTGCACACTGATCATTGCACAATGCTCAACACCTATGGACCCATCACACATTGACCATCACACAATGACCTTAACACACAGACCATCACACACTGACCATTGTACTCTGACCGTGACATACTGACCATCGCACACTAACTTTGACACACTGACTATCACACACTGACCATTGACCATCACAAAGTGATCCTAATTGTCTTCTCGTCTGAAATCTAACAGGACTCACAGGCGGTTATCAAGAGTTGAAACTCTGACTGACTTTCCCTTTCTTGTCTGAGGACGAGTCTTCCTCACTATGGAGCTCCTCCTCACCATAGTTCTCCTTCACCACAAGGCTCCCTTATACCCTGGGTCTCATTGCCACAGCATGGGGTCAGTTCCACTTGACCCTAGGGCTCTGTCTGCACTGGGGATTTGCTGTTGCATGGGCTTTGTGCCACCAAGGAAAGTTAGAGAATTGGAGGACAGGGGCCAGTGGTTTGAGGACAGAGGCCAGTGGTCAGAGAACAAGGACTAGTGGTTGGAGGACAGGGTCCAATATTTGTCAGACAGGACCAGAGGTTGGGAAGTGGACAGAACATGGGATGTAGGCAGAGACAACAAGGTGCAGAGCTGGATGGACACAGCAGGCCAAGTAGTATCAGAGGAGCAGGAAAGCTGACGTTTCGGGCCTAGACCCTTCTTCAGAAATGGGGGAGGGGAAGGGGGTTTTGAAATAAATACAGAGAGAGGGGGAGGCACATATCTTGGAGACCTGACAGATGATGAATATTCGCAGAAAATTAGATCTTTGAGTGTTTCTGCCGAGATTGCAGAGTCTCCATCCTGAACCTTATCTGTGTTTCATACCTCCTCTAGATCTCCAGTACATTCGGAACTGTCCCCTTGACTGTGCAAGCATCTATTACAACGGAGTGAGTCAGTCTGGAGTCTACACCATCATTCCCTCCATTGGTGGACTGCCCATCAGAGTCTACTGTGACATGGATACTGCAGGTAGGGAGATGTCTGGGAATGTGGGCATTGTGATTGTAACCCAGAGATGGCCATGCAGTGTGGATGACCAACAATTGACGGGGTACCTACCGCAAAAGCATCTTTTCACTTCTTGTGCTGGTCACACTAAATAAATGAGGTCAGGAGAATGTCCTCATGCACATCAAGCTGTAGGATGACCCTTCCTCAGTAGGGTGTCTTCCTTACTCTACTGCTAGCCTTGTTTGCAGAATAGAGGAAGCTCATCCCTGAAAGGGATGGTGCTGCCTCACTCAGCAGCTGGGGTTCTTGAGCAAGTCACTGAATTGGAAGCTGTAAACCAAGCTTGCTCTTGTGCAGTGAATTTTCCATTCAGCACAAAAACCTGTCTAATGGAACAGGTCACTTCAAATCTACACATTGGCTGAAAGTTTCACAATTTTTATTGTATGAAAATCACCAACGAATCACAGAATTGTCAATTATAAAGTACAGAAGAGGCCTTTTAGCTCATTAAGTCTGTACCACTAAAACAAGGTTCTTATTTATTACAGATCCCTAATTGTAGTAAGTGATGAGCCATGTTTTCAGCTTTTTGTGTACCTGTTTCATTCAACTCAGCAGATTTTTTACAAATCCATTTATAGTATCGTAGAGGCCTACAGCACGGAAGCAGACTCTTCTGTCCAACTAGTCCAATCAAGTTCACAAACTAAACTCGTCCACTTGCCCCATATCCCTCTCAACTTTTCCTTTCATGTATCCACCCAATTGTCTTTTACATGTTGAAATTGTACCTACATCCATCACTTCCTCCGGCAGAGCATTCCATACACGGACCATTCTCTTGTGTAAAAAAAGTTGCCCTTCATTTCCTTTTTAAAACTTTCCCCTATCATTGCCCTAGTTTTGAACTCTACCACCCTAGGGAAAAGACCTTTGCCATTCACCTTATCGATGCCCCTGATTATTTTAAAACTCAAACCCTCCATTCCCAGTAACATCCTAGTAAATCCCTCTCCAATGTAATATTTTCCTTCCTATGGTAGGGCTACCAGAACTGCACACAGTACTTCAGAAGAGGCCACGCCAACGTCCTGTACAACCTCAACATAATGTCCCAATTCCTATACACAAAGGTCTGAGCAATGAAGGCAAGTGTGCTAAACACCTTCTAACCCCACCCTGTTTACATGTGAGGCAAATTTCAAAGAAGTATATACCTGAACTCCGACATCTCTCTATTCTACAACACTGCCCAGGCCCCTTGTTGCTTTGTCAAAATGAATGCTTCACATGTACCCAAATTCAACTCCATCTGCCAGTCAATAAAAATTGAAAGAACTGCGGATGCTGTAAATCAGGACCAAAAACAGAAGCTGCTGGAAAAGCTCAGCAGGTCTGGCAGCATCTGTGAAGACAACAGAAGCTACTGAGCTTTTCCAGCAACTTCTGTTTTTGCTTCATCTGCCAGTCCTCAAACCATTGACTCAATTGATCAAGATCTCTTAGTAATCTCAGGTACCTTCTTCACTGTTCACTATACCACCAATTTTGGTGTTATCTGCAAACTTATTAACCAAGCCTCCTAAATTCTCATGCAAATCATTTGTATAAATAACAAACAACAGTGAACTGAGCACCAATCCCTGTGGAACACCACTGGTCACAGGCCTCCAGTCTGAAAAACAAAGCCCCACTATCACCTCTGTCTCCTAGCATCAAGTCTATTTTGTATCCAATTGGCAGTCCCACTCTGAATCCCATGTTACCCAAATTTACTAATTGGTCTGCCATGCAGAACCTTGTCAAAGGCTTTACTAAAGTCTATGTGAACAACATCTACTGCTCAGCTCCCATCAACCTTTTTGGTAATTTCCTCAAAAAAACTCAGCCAAGTTTGTGAGACATGATTTCCCTAGCACAAATCTGTAGTAATTGGAACGAGGCCAGCCAGCTGGACCCCAAAGAATATGAGTTCCCTGATTGGGGCTGTTAACCTGATGCAATCAGGGAATCCTGGCTGACAGACTTAAACAGCAGTGTCAGGGGTTCTGTTCACTCTAGGAACCAGCTCTGAGCCAGCTGGGTCAGTGTCATGTACTATGCACATGTAAATAACATGGAGATGCCGGTATTGGACTGGGCTGGGCAAGATCAAAAATCACATGACACCAGATTATAGTCCAACAGGTTTATTTGAATACTTAGGGTTTTGGAGCTCAGCCGCTTCCTCAGGTGTGGTGTGAGAGATGGTAAAAGACATAAAATTTATATGCAGAAAGGTAACAAACCTGAAACTGGCAGCCCCTTGTCAAATGTTTTACCAGTCAGGAAGGAGACTACTGTATGAAATGCAAAATCCAGATTCCTTTCAAGTCATTGTCCCGAGATGGTTTTGTCATTGTAGACATCTCAGCTCAGACAATGTATTTTAGTTGTGAGGTCTTGATTAGAGTCTGTCTGTGTTTTAAACTGGGATCAGGCGTTGCTTGAGCAAAACAGAATGTACCTGCAACTATACAAACACCTTGGATGAAATAATTCATGTATGTGTCTGTGCATAAGTGTATGTATGTGTGTGTGTGTGTGTATGTGTGTGCATAAGTGTATGTATGTGTGTGCGTGAGTGTGTGTATGTGTGTGCATGAGTGTGTGTATGTGTCTGTGCATAAGTGTATGTATGTGTGTGCGTGAGTGTGTGTATGTGTGTGCATAAGTGTACGTATGTGTGTGCGTGAGTGTATGTATGTCTGTGCATAAGTGTATGTATGTGTGTGCGTGTGTGTGTATGTGTGTGCGTGAGTGTGTGTATGTGTGTGCGTGAGTGTATGTATGTGTGCACATAAGTGTATGTATGTGTGTGCGTGAGTGTGTGTATGTGTCTGTGCATAAGTGTATGTATGTGTGTGCGTGAGTGTGTGTATGTGTGTGCGTGAGTGTATGTATGTGTGTGCGTGAGTGTGTGTATGTGTATGCGTGAGTGCGTGTATGTGTCTGTGCATAAGTGTATGTATGTGTGTGCGTGAGTGTGTGTATGTGTGTGCATAAGTGTATGTATGTGTGTGCGTGAGTGTGTGTATGTGTCTGTGCATAAGTGTATGTATGTGTGTGTGTGGGTGTATGTATGTGTGTGCGTGAGTATATGTATGTGTGTGTGTATGTGTGTGTGTGATTGTGTGTATGTGTGTGCGTGAGTGTGTGTATGTGTGCATAAGTGTATGTATGTGTGTGCGTGAGTGAGTGTATGTGTGTGCGTGAGAGTGTGTATGTGTGTGCATAAGTGTATGTATGTGTGTGCGTGAGTGTATGTATGTCTGTGCATAAGTGTGTGTATGTGTGTGCGTGAGTGTATGTATGTGTGTGCGTGAGTGTGTGTATGTGTATGCGTGAGTGTATGTATGTCTGTGCATAAGTGTATGTATGTGTGTGCGTGAGTGTATGTATGTGTGTGCATAAGTGTATGTATGTGTGCATAAGTGTATGTATGTGTGTGCGTGAGTGTGTGTATGTGTCTGTGCATAAGTGTATGTATGTGTGTGCGTGAGTGTATGTATGTGTGTGCGTGAGTGTGTGTATGTGTCTGTGCATAAGTATATGTATGTGTGTGCGTGAGTGTGTGTATGTGTGTGTGTGAGTGTATGTATGTGTGTGCGTGAGTGTGTGCGAATGTGTATGTGCGTGTGTGAGAGAGAGAGAGAGAAAGTCGGAGAGTGCGTGTGTTAGATTTTGAGTGTGAGGGAATGTATGTGTGTGAGAGTGTGTGTGTGTGTCTGTGTGTGTGTATTTGAGATAGTATGAGTGTGAGGGAGTGTATGTGTGTGAGAAAGAGTGTGTGTTTTAGAGTGTGAGTGTGAAGGAGTATACGTGCGAGAGGGAGTGTGTGAGTGAGAGCGAGTGTGTGTGTGAGAGAGAGAATGTGTGTTTGAAAGAGTGTGAGTGTGAGGGAGTGTATGTGTGTGAGAGATGGAATGTGCGTGTGTTTAAGAGAGTATGAGTGTGAGGTAGTGTATGTGTGTGAGAGAGTGTGTGTGTTTCAGAGAGTGTGAGTGTGAGGGAGTGTATGTGTGTGAGAGAGGGAGTGTGTGTACGTGTGTGTGTTTGAGAGAGTGTGAGTGTGAGGTAGTGTATGTGTGTGAAAGAGTGTGTGTGTTTGAGAGAGTGTGTGTATGAAGGGGTGTATGTGTGTGTGAGAGAAACAGTGTGTGTGTTTGATAGAGTGTGGGTGTGAGGGAGTGTATGTGTGTGAGAGAGGAAGTGTACATGTGCAAGAGAGGGAGTGTTTGTGTGTTTGATAGAATGTGAGTGTGAGGTAGTGTATATGTGTGAGAGAGGGAGTATGTGTACGTGTGTGTGTTTGAGAGAGTGTGGGTGTGAGGGAGTGTATGTGTGTGAGAGAGAGTGTGTGTGTTTGCTAGAGTGTGAGTGCGAGGGAGTGTGTGTGTGTGTTTGATAGAATGTGAGTGTGAGATAGTGTATGTGTGTGAGAGAGAGTGTGTGTCTGTGTGTTTTAGAGAGTGTGAGGTAGTGTATGTGTCTGAGAGAGGATTGTGTGAGTATGTGTGTGTTCTGTTTGTTTATTCATTTTTGGGATGCAGGCGTTGCTGGCTGGTCAGCATTTCTTGCCCAAGCCTAGTTGCCCTTGAGAAGGTGGTGATGAGCTGCCTGCTTGAACCGCTGCAGTCCTCCTGCTGTGGGTTGACCCACAATGCTATTAGGGAGGGAAATCCAGGATTTTGACCCAGCAACAATGAAGGAACAGCGATATATTTCCAATTCAGGATGGTGAGTGACATGGAGGGGAACTTGGAGGGGGTGGTGTTCCCATATGTCCAATATGTCTTTCTTGTTGGAAGTGGTCATGGGTTCGGAAGGTGCTGTCTGAGAATCTTTGGTGAATTTCTGCAGTGCATCTTGTAGATAGTACACACTGCTGCTACTGCGCGTCAGTGGTGGAGGGAGTGAATGCTTGTAGATGTAGTGCCAATCAAGTGCCTGCTTTGTCCTGGATGGTGTCAAGCTTCTTGAGTGTTGTTCGGGCTGCATTTTCCAGGCAAGCGGGGAGTGCTCCATCACACTCCTGATTTGTGCCTTGTAGATGGTGGACAGGCTTTGGGGAGTCAGGAGGTGAGTTACTCGCTGCAGTTTTCCTAGCTTCTGACCTGCTCTTGTAGCCACTGAGTTTATGTGGTGAGTCCAATTGAGTTTCTGGTCAACGATAACCCCCAGGATGTTGATAGTCAGGGATTCAGTGTTGGCAACACCATTGACTGTCAAGGGGCAGTGGATAGATTGTCTCTTATTGATGAAGGTCATAGCCTGGCATTTTTGTGGCGCGAATGTCAGTTGTCACTTGGCAGCCCAAGCCTGGATATTGTCCAGATCTTGTTGCATGTGAACATGGACTGCTGAGGAGTCACGAATGGTGCTGAACATTGTGCAATCATTGGCGAACATCCCCACTTCTGACCTTATGATGGAGGGAAGGTCATTGATGAAGCAGCTGAAGATGGTTGGGCCGAGGACACTATCCTGAGGAACTCCTGCAGAGATATCCTGGAGCTGAGGTGACTAACCTCCCACAACCACTACCATCTTCCTATGTGTCAGGTATGACTCCAGCCACCGGAGTGTTTGTCCCTGATACCCATTGATTCCAGTTTTGCTAGGGCTCCTTGATGCCACACTCAGTTGAATGCAGCCTTGATATCAAGGGCTGTCACTCTCACCTCACCTCTGGAATTCAGCTCTTTTGCCCATGTTTGAACCAAGGCTGTAATAAGGTCAGGAGCTGAGTGGCTCTGACAGAACCCAAACTGGGCATCACTGAGCAGGTTATTGCTGAGCAGGTGCTGCTTGATATCACTGTTACTGACACCTTCCATCACTTTACTGATGATCGAGAGGAGACTGATGGGGCGGTAATTGGCCGGGTTGAATTTGTCCTGCTTTTTGTGTACAGGACATACCTGGGCAATTTTCCATATGGTAGGGTAGATCCCAGTGTTGTAACTGTACTGGAACAGCTTGGCTGGGGAAGCGGCAAGCTCTGGAGCACAAGTCTTCAGTATTATTGCCCGAATGGTGTCAGGACCCATAGCCTTTGCAGTATCCAGTGTCTCCAACCATTTCTTGATATCACGTGGAGTGAATCGAATTGGCTGAAGTCTGGTATGCGTAATGCTCGGGACCACTGGAAGAGGCCGAGGTGGATCACTCACTCAGCACTTCTGGCTGAAGATTGCTGCGAATGCTTCAGCCTTATCTTTTGCACTGATGTGCTGAGCTCTTCCATCATTGAGGATGGGGATATTTGTGGAGCCTCCTCCTCCAGTGAGTTGTTTAATTGTCCACCACCATTCACGACTGGATGTGGCAGGTCTGTAGAGTTTAGATCTGATCTGTTTGGTTGTGGGATCGCTTAGCTCTGAAAATCACTTGCTGCTTTCACTGTTTGGCGTGCAATTAGTCCTGTTTGGTGGCTTCACCAGGTTGATGCCTCATCTTCAGGTATGCCTGGTGCTGCTCCTGGCATGCCCTCCTGCCGTCTTCATTGAACCAGGCTTGATCCCCTGGCTTGATGGTAATGGTTGAGTGGGGGATATGCCGGGCCATGAGGTTACAGATTGTGCTGGAGTACAACTCTGCTGCTGTTGATGGCCCACAGCGCCTCATGGATGCCAAATCTTGAGTTGTTTGAGAGAGTGTGAGTGTGAGGGAGTGTATATGTGATTTTGAGAGAGTGTGTGTGAGGGAGTATATGTGGGTGAGAGAGAGAAAGTGTGTATCTGTGTGTTTGAGAGAGTGTGAGTATGAGGGAGTGTATGTGTATGTTTGAGAGAGTGTGTGTGTGAAGGAGTGTATGTGTATGTTTGAGAGAGTATGTGTGTGTTTG
>JAHRHZ010000269.1:776513-787290 GCA_024137785.1 Ginglymostoma cirratum | reverse complement strand
TGTCACCTCTCGTACACATTGTCTGACCTGAGATGTCACCTCTCGTATACATTGATAAAACCTCTGATTATTTCAGGACAATGACTTGAAAGGAACCTGGATTTTGCATTTTAATCAGAAGTCTCCTTCCTAACTGACCAAAGATTCAAAAAGAGGCTGCCAGTTTCAGGTTTGTTACCTTTCTGCTTTTAAATTCCAAGCCTTTTACCCTCTCTCCCACTGCCTGAGGAAGGGGCTGAGCTCCAAAAGCTTGCATTTTCAAATAAACCTGTTGGACTATATCCTGGTGTCACGTGATTTTTGACCTGTATAAATAATGGGTGACTTGGTGACAGGATGACAGCCTTTGTGGAGTTATTTCAGTGACGATGAGAGAAAAACATGGCCCTGAAGAGGTTTATCGCAACAGTCTTCTTTGAGTTGGGGTAAACAATTCTGACAGTAAAAACTGATGCAAAATATTCATTTAGTATATCTCCTATCTCCCGTGGTTCAACACAAAGATGACCTCATTGGGGTCAACTGCATTTCTGTGGTCTGGAGTCATGTATAAGCCAGACTGGGTAAGGCAGCTGATTACTTTCTCAAAAGAACATGAGCAAATTGTATGGGTTTTTACAACAATCCAGTAGAGTCATGGTCATCATTGCTGAGACCAGTTTATTTTTAATTCCAGACTAATTTCATGAATGAATTTGAGTTCCTCAGCTGCGGTGAGGGAATTCATGTCTCCACACCTTTACTCCAAGCCTCAAGATTATAGTCCAGTCACATGAACACAAACCTAGGGTTTCACATCAGCTTTGAGGTGTCCAAAGATCATACAAGTTTTTTATTTATCTCCGGGCATCAGTCTTCCTTGAGTACGTTGTTTGTTCAGTTTTCACTCACTCAGGGTTTGTAATTTACAGGAGGAGGGTGGACCATTATCCAACGCAGGGTTGATGGCACCATTGACTTCAACAGAGGCTGGACCGAGTATAGAGAGGGTTTTGGAGAACTGACAGCAGAGTTCTGGTTGGGTAACAATAATATTCACGACATTACAAGCCAGGGGGAATATTCACTTCGAATTGATTTGGAGGATTGGAAATACCGACAGAAGTTTGCGCTGTACGAAACTTTCAGGTAGGAAAATGATAAGATTCTCGGGGACACAAAACTGCAAAGGCACAATCGATCCTGACACTTACCCCAGCATGCTGCCAATCAGATATACTCCTTGTCAAACAAAGACAATCACAAGGAAGGTGACTGTCTCATGGTATTATTGCTCAATTCTTAATCCAGAAACTCAGTTAATGTTCTGGGGACTCAAGTTCAAATCCCACTATGGTGAGTTTGAATCCAATAAAAAAAATCTACAAATAAGAATCTACTGTTGACCATGAAATCATTGCCAATTGTCAGAAAAAAAAAACATCTGGCATCACTAACACCCTTCAGGGAAAAGAAATCTGCCATCCTCTGGCTTACACGTGAGTCCAGACCCACAGCAACGTAGTTGACTTTCAATTGTCCTCTGAAACTACCTAAGGAGCCACTCAATTGTATCAATTACTACCAAGTCTTGACAATGAAATGAAACTGGACAGACCACTGGCATCGACCCAGGCATCTGTAATGAAAACAGCCAAAACAGCTCAGTTGCCGTGCACAGTCCTCCTGACTGACATCTGGGGGCTAGGGCCAAAATTGGGAGAGCTGTCTCACAGAATAGTCAAGCAACAGTCCGACATAATCATACTCATGAATCATACTTTACAGATAATATCCCAGACACCATTATCACCATTCCAGGATATGTCCAATCCCATTGGCAGAACAGACCCAAGAAATGGCGGCACAGTGGTATACAGTCAGGAGGGAGTTGCTGTCGGACTCCTCAACATTGACTCCAGGTTAAATATGGGCAAGGAAACCTCTTAATTATTACAAAAGCCTTCCTCCCTTGGCTGATGAATCAGTACTCCTCCATGTTGAACAACATTTGGAGGAAACACGAAGGGTGGCAAGGGGACAAGATGTGCTCTGGGTGGGGAATTTCAATGTCCACCACCAAGAGTGGCTCGGCAACAGCACTACTGACAGAGCTGGTCAGGGCCTAAAGGCCATAGCTACTACACTGGGTCTCTGGCAAATGGTCAGGGAACAAACAAGAGGGAAAAACATACTTCACCTCATCCTTACCAACCTGCCAGCTGCAGAGGCACCTGTCATTGACGATATCAGTAAGAATGACCACTGCACAGTACTTGCGGAGATGAAGTAACATCTTTACATTGAGAATAACCTCCAATGCATTGTTTGGCACTGTCACCATGCTAAATGGGACAGGCTTCGACTTTGATTGATGGGTGATCCCTCTGATTGACAGCATGATCGGAGTCTCTTTGATTGATAGGGTGTCTCTCTGACTGATAGCATGATAGGTGTATCTGTGATTGACAGGGAGTCTCTCTGATGACAGCATGATGGGTGTATCTCTGATTGACAGGGAGTCTCTCTGATGACAGCATGATGGGTGTATCTCTGATTGACAGCATGATAGGAATTTCTGTGATTGACAGGGAGTCTCTCTGATGACAGCATGATGGAAGTATTACTGATAGCATGATTGGTGTGTATACATTTTATTCACTTTCACTTATGAGATGTGGGTGTTGCTGGCTGGGCCAGTGTTTATGGACATGGCCTGCCATTTGTGTGGTGTGAATGGTACTTGCTGCTTGTCAGCTGAAGCTTCGATTGTCCAAGTCTTGCTGCAGTTGAACATGGACTGCTTCAGTATCTGAGGAATCGCGAATGGCGCTGAATATTGTGCAATCATTGGCTAACATCCACAGTTCTGACCTTATGACAGAGGAAAAGTCATTCAGCTGGTCATACAGTCTTCTGTACTGTATGATTCTATGAATCAGAAACACCCCATCATTGTCAATCTGAGATACTCCTCCATCACATTGTCACACTGAGATACTCTTGACAATGAAATATACTCCCATTACACTAGCAGAGTAAGTCCGATCAAACTCCTAATCGGAAATGCTCCCATCACTGCCAACCAAAGATACTTTCCCATTGTGCTACCAATCAGAGATACCCCAACATGCTGTCAATCAGTAGCTTGGATAATCTGGACTCTTCCGGTCATGTGGAGACTGAGATCTAATGTTAAGACCTCATAGAGGTGGAAAGGAGGTTAATGAGGGACTTGTGGGATATGGAGAGACTATAAAAGCCAGGATTGGTCAACCTAAAGGAGGGAAGTACAGGTGATGTAAGGAGATATTCGGTAGGTGCAGTTGGAGGGTATATCAGATGGATAGCTAGGTGTGTTCAGCAAGTATATGAATGGATCTGAGCTATGAGAAAAGAAAGGCTCGTTAGTCCTATAATGTTTTCGTGATCATAGTGTCTGCTATTCTGTGACCAACAGGATTGAGGATGAGTCCAATCATTTCCGCCTGCATGTTGCAGGTTTCAGTGGAACGGTGGAAGATTCCTTTGCCTGGTATCACAATAAGAGGAGCTTCAGCACACCAGATACTGGCAACATCTGTGCCAAGATCTCACATGGAGGCTGGTGGTACCATCAATGCTTCTTCTCAAATCTCAATGGGGTTTACTACAAGGCTAGTGTCTAAATTAATCTCACAAAAAAAAATTGAAAGTTCTGCAGATGCTGAAAATCCGAAATAAGAACAGAAATTGCTGAAAAATCTCAGCAGGTCTGGCAGCATCTGGGGAGAGAAGTCAGTGTTTGGTCCCAAAATGTTAACTCTGATTTCTCTTCCCAGATGCTGCCAGACCTGTTCAGACTTCTCAGCAATTTCTGTTTTTGCTTTGAACTTAATCTCACATTCTGCTTTGTATAATCTGGGCATCATATTTACAAACAATGAAGATTACATGTCAAGTGACCTCTTTCCCTTTGGTTAATTTCTGATTCTATGATCTAATGTCAAAGCCTTGGACAGGCTGAAAAGGAGGATAACTAGGATAGACGAGGGACTTCCAGGATGTGGAAAGAGTCCATCAGAAACAGGTAGCTGGGGTGTAGCCTCTGCCTACATGGTGGAAATTATAGTTCAAAATCTCACCAGCAGGCAGCTCATCCACCTTCTCCTCATACTGCACTTCACACTGACCCCAGCAAAAATCCCGAGGTAAGTCACCATAGTCTGACAGGACCACATAGCTGCTCTCTCATTAAAGAAGATGACTGATGGTGGTTTTACTTGAGGGTCACCATGTCTCAGGCAAGGGGAGAGGTTGAGAAGGAGAGTCCTTCATGGTAACCTCAGCCAGTGCAGGAATTGAACTCACACTGTTGGCATCACTCGACATCTCAAACTAGCCATCCAAGCTAACTGTACCCTGGATTAGCAGGCTGGGTATAGCACAGGGTTCAATATTGTGTAAACCCTCCTCTATTCTTTTAAATTGAAAGTCAAAAACTACATGGTCTCCATCGAATACTTCCTGACATGGATAGCACAGAGCCAGACATAGAGTAAAGCTCTATTTACCCTTTTAAACTTAATGCCACCTTCTAAATAAAGCTATCTCTACACTGTCCCTGTCAAATACTCCCAGTACAGGCACAGAACAGGGTTCGATACAGAGTAAAGCTCCCTATACTCTTTTTAACTGAAAGTAAAGCTCAATTATGCTGTCCCCATCAAATAATCCCAGGGTAGGTACAGCATAGGGTTAGATAAAAAGTAAAGCTCTCTCTACACTGTCCAGGACAGATACAGCACAAGGTTCAACACTAAGTAAAGCTTCATCTACACTTTCCCAGTCAAACGCTCTTGGAAGATGTCTAGTCTTCAGCCAGCTTAGGTCTCCATTATCAAAATTCTTCCCTGTACCTCTCTATAGCTCTTTCCTATGAAGGCACTTCTGAAAACAGAGATAATAGGAAATGCCGATGCTGGAGAATCTGAGATAACAAGGTGTAGAGCTGGATGATCACAGCAGGCCAAGCAGCATCAGAGGAGCAGGAAAGCTGACGAGGGTCCAGACCCAAAATGTCAGCTTTCCTGCTCCTCTGATACTGCTTGGCCTACTGTGTTCATCCAGCTCTACACTTTGTTATCTCTACTTCTGAAAACTATCCTTTTGCTCTAGCTTTTGGAACTTTACTCTCATGGCCCCCAGTGTCTGTTTTTGGCTGCTCAGTCTCCTGTGCAGCTCCTTGAGGTACTTTACTATGGTAAAGGTAGATGGAGTATTACTCAGGGCCCTGATGGGGCTTTTCGTTCTCATTCTCTATTGCTGCCTATTGAACATAACTAGTCTCTCCTTCTCTCTCACTCTCTTCCTTCTTTTCACTCCTCCTTTCTCTCCCCACTTCCTGTCAAATTCTCCCTCTCTATCCCCTTACTCATATCTCCCTCTTCCAATGTTTCCCCCACTCCTCCTTCTCTCTACTCTATCACTTTCTACCCCTCTGTCTTTCTCCCCACTCATTATTCCTGATCCCCCAACCTCTCACTCCCTCCCCTTTGCTCTTTCTGCCTCCTCTCACTCTCCTGCCCTCATTCTCACTTCCCTTAATTCCCATACCCTCCCCTGTCCTTTCCTTGCTGTCCAACTGCTGCACCCTCTTAATCCTACCCTGTGTCTTCTCACTCCCACAGGATGGAAAGTACTCAGCGAAGGACAAGGAGCTACTGGGACCAGATGGGATTGTGTGGTACAGCTGGAGGAACTCTGATTACTACTCCCTGAAAATGGTGTCAATGAAGATACGCCCACGGAACTTTCGTCCCCACCAGACACCCTGACTGATTCTCTCACCCTCCCCTTGTATCTCCTTCTTATACTTCTCAATTCCTCAGCTTTTTCTTGGTGTGCCTGTAATTTTTTCCCTTCCCAACTCTGAATATTTTTTCAAATCTTCAGTTTGATCTCCTCAAATTGAGCTGTTTATCACTGTTGACCGTCTCCCACTTCTCAGATTCTCAATGCACCTGATCTCAGCCACATGATATTCAACCCCACACAGCAGAAAGGTTTAGTCTTCCATTCACAATCCCCACTTACTGATCTCTCCAAACAAAGCAGTCTGTGTTTGCAGTGAGTGTGTACGTGGCTGCTGTCAATGTGCATGTGCCTATGTGTGCAGGTGTGTCTGTGTGTCTGTGTGTGTGTGTGCATGTGCCTGTGTGTGCAGGTGTGTCTGTGTGTGTGTGTGCATGTGCCTGTGCCTGTGAGTATTTATAGTCATAGAGTTGTACAGCATGGAAACAGGCTCTTCAGTCCAACTCATTCATGCCAACCAGATATCCTAAACTGATCTAGTCTCATTTGCCAGCATTTGGCCCATATCCTTCTGAATACTTCCTATTCATAGAATCACAGAGATGTACAACACAGAAACAGATCCTTTGGTCTAACTTGTCCAAGCCGACCAGAATTAAATTAATCTAGTCCTGTAAGCCAGTATTTGGCCTGTATCCCTCTAAACCCTTCCTATTCGTATACCCATCCAAGTATCTTTTAAATGTTGTAATTGTACCAGCCTCCACCACTTCCTCTGGCTGCTCATTCCATACACGCACCACCCTCTGCATGAAGGAGTTGCCCCTTATGTCCCTTTTAAATCTTTTCCCTCCTACCTCAAACCTATGCCCCTCTAGTTTTGGAATCCCCTACCCTGGGAAAAAGAACTTGGCTATTCACCCTATCCATACCTGTCATGATTTTATAAACTTCTGTAAGGTCACCCCTCAGCTTCCAGGAAAATAGCCCCAGCCTATTTAGCCTTTTCCTACAGCTCACGCCCTACAACTCCAGCAAAGTCCTTGTAAATCATTTTTTGAATGCTTTCAAGTTTAACCCTACCCATGCCCCTCATGATCTTATAAACCAATAAATTCACCCCTCAGCCTCCAATGCTGCTATCCTATTAAGCCTCTCCCAATAACTCAAACCCTCCAACCCTGGCTACATCTTTGTAAATCTTTTCTGAATCCTTTCAAGCTTAATAACATTTTTCCTATAGCAGGGAGACCAGAATTGAACACAGTATTCTGTCCCGCAGGCCCAACCAGTCCCCCTCCACTGACACCCTCATCCGCTTAGCCGAACTCGTCCTCAGCCTCAACAATTTCTCTTTCAATTCCTCCCACTTCCTACAGACAAAGGGGGTGGCTATGGGTACCCGCATGGGCCCAAGCTATGCCTGCCTCTTCGCAGGTTACGTGGAACAATCCCTCTTCCGTGCCTACACTGGCCCTAAACCCCACCTCTTCCTCCGTTACATTGATGACTGCATCGGCGCTGCCTCGTGCTCCCACGAGGAGCTCGAACAGTTCATCCACTTCACCAACACTTTCCACCCCAACCTTAAGTTCACCTGGACCATCTCCAATAAGTCTCTCTCCTTCCTGGACCTCTCTGTCTCCATCTCCGGCAACCACCTAGAAACCGATATCCATTTCAAGCCCACCAACTCCCACAGCGACCGAGAATACACCTCCTCCCACCCACTTTCCTGCAAAAATGCCATCCCCTATTCCCAATTACTTCGCCTCCGCCGCATCTGCTCCCAGGATGAGGCACTCCACTCCCATACATCTCAGATGTCCTCTTTTATCAAGGACCGCAACTTGCCCCCTCAGTGGTCGAGAACGCCCTCGACCATGTCTCCTGCATTTCCCACAACTCATCCCTCACACCCGCTCCCCACAATAACAACCAAAACAGAATCCCCCTCGTCCTCACATACCATCCCACCAACCTCCGGATCCAACGCATCATCCTCCAACACCTCCGCCATCTGCAATCCGACCCCACCACCAAAGACATTTTTCCCTCCCCACCCTTATCTGCTTTCCAGAGGGACCACTCCCTCCGCGACTCCCTTGTCCGCTCCACACTCCCCTCCAGCCCCACCACACCCGGCACTTTTCCCTGCAACCGCAGGAAGTGCTACACCTGCTCCCACACCTCCCCCCTCACCCCCATCCCAGGCCCCAAGAAGACTTTCCACATCAAGCAGATGTTCACCTGCACATCTGCTAATGTGGTATACTGCATCCGCTGTTCCCGCTGTGGCCTCCTCTACATCGGGGAAACCAAGCAGAGGCTTGGGGACCGCTTTGCAGAACACCTGCGCTCAGTTCACACTAAACAACTGCACTTCCCAGTCGCGAACCATTTCAACTCCCCCTCCTATTCCTCAGACGACATGTCCATCCTGGGCCACCTGCAGTGCCACAACGATGCTACCTGAAGGTTGCAGGAACAGCAACTCATATTCAGCCTGGGAACCCTGCAGCCCAATGGTATCAATGTGGATTTCACAAGCTTCAAAATCTCCCCTCCCCCTACCGCATCCCAAAACCAGCCCGGCTCGTCCCCTCCTCCCTAATATGTCCTTCCTCCCTCCCATCCCCTTCTCCCACCCCAAGCCCCAACCCCATCTCCTACCTACTAACCTCATCCCGCCCCCTTGACCTGTCCATCCTCCCTGGACTGACCTATCTCCTCCATACCTCCCCACCTACACTCACCTCTACTGGCTCCATCCCCGCCTCTTTGACCTGTCTGTCTCCTCTCCACCTATTGTCTCCTCTATCCATCTTCTATCCGCCTCCCCCTCTCTCACTATTTATTTCAGAACCCCCTTCCCCTCCCCCATTTCTGAAGAAGGGTCTAGGCCCAAAACGTCAGCTTTCCTGCTCCTCTGATGCTGCTTGGCCTGCTGTGTTCATCCAGCTCTTCACCTTGTTATCTCAGATTCTCCAGCATCTGCAGTTCCTGCTATCTCTGAAACAGTATTCCAAAAGTTGCCTAACCAATGTCCTGTACAGTCACAACATGACATCCCAACACTTATACTCAATGCACTGACCAATAAAGGCAAGCGTACCAAACACCTTCACTACCCTGTCTACCTGTGTCTCCATTTTCAAGGAACTATGAACCTGCACTCCAAGGTGTCTTTGTTTGCCAACACTGTCCAGAACCCAGCTATTAAATGCATAGGTCCTGCACTGATTTGCATTAACAAAGTACAACAACCTCACATTTATCTAATTCATATCCCTAACCAAAAAAGCAACTCCCCTGTCTCTTGCACTCATGCCCCCTCCCTTCTATCTTTCCTGTAGCATCTTTACCATGGAATACTAAGCTGCCTGTCCTGCCCTTCCCTGAGCCACGTTTCTGACACAGCAATGATATCCCAGTCCCATATCACAGAAGCCCTACAGAACAGAAATAGACCATTCAGCCCAACAAGTCCACACTGTCCCTCCGAAGAGCATCCTACCCAGACCCATTCTCCTACCCCTGTATTTCCCATGTGTAACCCACCTAACCTAAACATCCCCGAACACTACGGGCAATTTAGTATGGCCAATCCACCTATCCTGCACATCTTTGGACGGTGGGAGGAAACCGGAGCACCTGGAAGAAACCCACACAGACACGGGGAGAATGTGCAAACTCCACACAGACAGTTGCCTCGAGGTGGGACAGAAGTCACAGCCCTGTGATTACACTGCTCCTGCCCGGGGTTTACCCAGCCCTGGGAATAGCTGTCCCAACCCTAACTCTGATCACAGAGGGACAGAGAGAGAGAGAAGGGGCAGGAAAAGGGAGAGAAAGACTGTGCACAAGAGGAAAAGAGAGGGATAGAAAAGAGTAGACAGAAATTGAAGAGGAGAGAGAGGAGTAAACTGAATGAGAAAGATATAGAGAGACAGGATCAGAGAGAGGGGTAGTATCAGAGTGATGGAGATAGCTAAATAAAGGCGGACAGAGAGAATGAGAAAGCAGAGAGGTCCATGTGTTTTATCACTTTTGTCCATCCTTCTCTCTTGCTCCATCACTATCTCTCCCTTCCTGTTACCTCACCCTCTCTGTCCGTATTAAAGTCTCTCTGTATCTCTTCCTCTGTGTGCCTCTCTTCCCTTTGTCTCTCGTTTTGTCTTGGTGTCTCTTCTCCTCCTGCATCTCTCTCTATCACATTTCCCTCTTTTCTGTCTGCCACATTCCTCTTTCTCTTTGCCCTCTTACTCCAATTCCCACCCCACCCCTACCTCGGTTCCTCAACCCCCTACTTCACCCTCCATCTTGCCTTTAGCCTTGACATACTCTCCCTCCATTCAAAGCCCCCACCTGTCCTCTCACCCCCCTTCTCCTCCTTCCCTCCATCATTCCCTCCTCCCTCATTACTCCTTCTCCCTCCACCCTCCCTCCATCATTCCCTCTCTCTCCAGTGGAAGGAGCTGCTGAGGTTGGTTTGGATTTGGGAAGCTCCGGGAGCCGCTGCCCGTCGCTCGGAGCCGTTCCGCCGCGCTCTCCGGAGGCTCTGGGCCGGGGATCGGGTGGGTATCACCGGTGGCGGGACGAGAGACGGATCCGGCCCGGGAACTCGGCTTGTACTGGGGGCCGGCCCGGCCCAAGCTCTCGGTGCGGCTTCCTGCATCGCCCAAAGCCCGAGGCTGCAGCGCGGTTCCAGCCTCCGCGATCCCCGGGTCAGAATCATCTCCCTCTCGTCCCCCGGGTCAGAGTGAGCATCGTATCCCCCTCCCCCCGGGTCAGAGTGAGCATCGTATCCCCCTCCCCTGGGTCAGAGTGAGCATCGTATCCCCCTCCCCCCGGGTCAGAGTGAGCATCGTATCCCCCTCCCCCGGGTCAGAGTGAGCATCGTATCCACCTCCCCCTGGGTCAGAGTGAGCATCGTATCCCCCTCCCCCCGGGTCAGAGTGAGCATCGTATCCCCCTCCCCCGGGTCAGAGTGAGCATCGTATCC
>JAHRHZ010000269.1:765129-776113 GCA_024137785.1 Ginglymostoma cirratum | reverse complement strand
TCCCCCTCCCTAGGTCCGAATGAGCGTCGTATCCTCCCGGGAGCAGAGAGGACATTGTATCCCCCTGGGGTGAGAATGGACAATATATAGGCCAACAGTGACTCCCTCAGCTGGCACTGTCCCCTACCTGTGAGTGGCGGTGGTCTTGTGTCAAAATATCAGTCTCCCTCGGCATCCACTCACACATACCTGTCAGAGTTGACAGCAATTCACCCAGCACCAATTGATATCAAATTTCTGAGACAGATTGACAGTGACTGCCTTAACATCAATTTGCATGCCGCAGGTTTGTCTGGCAACAGAGTAGACACCATCTCACCTGAAACTGGTTGGCATTAGCACGATGCCCAGGAACCGTGCATTTTCAGAGCCAGAGTACTCAGCAGAATGTTCGGTCAGCCTGCCCTCTGACCCTGAGCAGGGTGTGGAACGGAGCCGAGAAGTGACAGTCAGGAATTCGGGATGTTGCCTCTGCCTCCCCCGTTTCATGAGACTGACTTTTGTGCCCGAATCCCTGGAGAACCTGTACCAGACATACTTCCGCCGGCAACGACATGAAACACTCCTGGTTCTGGTGGTCTTTGCTGCACTATTTGACTGTTATGTCATCATCACATGTACGGTGCTGTACTCCAGTGACAAGTTAGCCTCTCTCCTGGTGGCTGGAATCGGACTGGCTGTCCATCTCCTCCTCTTCGTCTTGTGTAGGTTTGGACTTGTCCCGGATAAAATTTCCCAGAAGGTCATTCCATATAGTCTTTGGGTCCTCATCGCCACCCAGATCTTCTCCTACCTGGGCCTGAACTTCTCCCACTCTCATGAGGCCAGTGACACAGTGGGCTGGCAAGCTTTCTTCACCTTCTCCTTCTTCATCACCCTTCCACTGCAGCTGACACCCATTGTCCTCATCACCGGCACCACATGTGGGGTTCACACCCTTGTTCTGGGGGTCACCATCGCCCAGCAACAACAGGAGCAGATCAACAGTATGGCCTTGGTGCAGCAGGTACAGGGATGGTCATTTCTGTGCAATCTCAGGGGTGCACTGTACAACCAGGGAGAACTTTAGGCCAAAGAGACTTGGGACTTTTGGAACTCTTTACTGGAAGCAACTTGAAATGAGAGTTTGCAATGGGGCCAATTGCAACAGAATGTGGAGTGAAAGTGACTGAGGGATGTGGGAAAGACAGCACTGATTTAATTGGAGGACATGGGATGAAAGGTGGATCAGTGAAATTGGGGAATATGGGATAGGAGGTTGGGCATAAGGAGAGTGAATGAGATAGGGCATATGGGGAGGGGGTGAGATGGGGATATGGAGAGGGTGTGAGTTGGGGGATCTGGGAAAGAAGGGTGTGATTTTGGCGATATGGAAGGGATAGGTTGAGGAGAGGAAGATGAGTAGAGGAATATGGGGAGGGGATGAGGTGGGGTATGCGAAGAGAGTTTTGGGGGATATGAGGAGGGGATGAGTTGGAGGATATTGGGTGGGTTGGGATATATGGGGAGAGGGGTGAGTTGGGGGACATGAAGAACATATGTTTGAGGAACTGTAAAAGGACAGGATTGGTTGCTTTCAATTTCTGAGTACGACGTAAGATACTGACATGATAATGTAAATATTGTTAAAATTATTAATTACACTTGAATCAATGTAGGTGTGGTACTTCTGTGTTAAAAGTTTTGGTGAAACTCACTAGCTCTGGCAGCACCTGTGAAGAGAGAAACATTTCTGATGAAGGGATCTGGATTCAAAAAGTTAACTCTGTTTTTCTCTCCACAGAAGCCACCAGACCTGCTGAGTTTCTCCAGCAATTTCTGTGTTTGTTTCATATTTCCAGCATCCAGAGTTCTTTATTTAATTAGTACTGAGGCAACTTCATTCTGAGGCTGATGTGTGACTTGTGCAGTTAAGCTTTGCAAAGGAAAAACAATCATTTCAAGATCATGTTCTTAGTCCTGGTGCTGTTCTGAGTCAATTAAGTAAGGAAAGGCCTAGGCATCATTCTTGGCCTGTGCTGATCTTGCCTGAATCTGTGAGGCCCACAACAACATGTATTGTCTTTAAAGCAAAAAATTCTCCAAAGTAATTAACATGGTTGATAACCTGATTAAATATTTCACTTCTCACCAATCTCCTTGAATGTTGTCATCTCCCAAAATCACATCCTATCTTTCCCAGAATTTGATGTGTCCGATCAGGTTCCCACTGCTGCCACAGTATTGAAACAGCTCTTAACAAAGTCACTGCTGCCACCCTATATATGTATATGAGTCTGGTAAACCAGTTACCCTTGTCCTCTTCAACCTGTCTGCAGCCTTTGACACAGTCAGTCAGACCATCCTCCTCCTGCACACCTTCACGATCATTTGACAGGTGGGATTGCTCTCATTCAGTTAGGGATAAGCAATAAATACTGCCTAGCAAGCGATGCCCTCTTCCCATGAATGAATAAAGAATCACAGTCAGAATCACTGACAATTGTTTATCTAATTGCTGCTGCATCATTATCTCTGATATCCCCATAGGTTCACTTTGAGTGAAATAATTATTTTGAGTCTGGTAAATGTTCATTCTGTTTCTCTCTCCACAGATATTGCCAGATCTGTTGAGTTTCTACAGCATTCTCTGTGTTCATTTCCAACATTCCATTCATCTTCTGTAGTGTTGACTGAACATGCATGCAAGTTTTTTTGTGCTTGATGCACAAGATGTCCCAAATCTTTCTGTTGCCGCAACTTTCTGCTTTCTTTCTCCATTTAAGTAACATTTATGTCCTCTATTCCACCAACTAAAGTTTATGATATCACATCTCCCTGCAGTACATTGTTGTGACAGCCAATTGAAACCAGCCTCCCTATTAGCTGCAGTAGAATCAAAACCTTCAAAGACCTCAACATTGACCCCAGTGGTTTCTAACCAGACTTTTCAGATAAAAAGCGCCAGACTTTGAGATAATTGATTCTGGACTCTGGGTTTGTAGCTTAATAATGCAGCAAATAATGTAATCTAATTGATGTGTATGATTTAAACCCAATAACCTTTGTTTTCAACCTCATTCACACAAAAGACAGACAGACAACCAAACACAGTTAGGGGATAGATAAAAGAAAATAGCAAAACTGGCCAGATCACTTCAGCAGTTTTCATGGTGCATTGTTCATGGTACATTGTTCCACAGGCGTACATGATTGTTTCATGGGTGATTTTCTGAAGATGTTGATCAGGGCCACATTTTCAGTTTGCTCTGAGGAAATTACGCTAATATTTATAACTTAGTTTCTATTCCCTGAACTTCCAGGAGCTAGCTGATACTGGGAGGTTAGGTGAGAACTTTCCAGTCTTCATGCTGGAGCAACAACTCCTGTCATAACAGCAGTCCAAAAACCAGTTCAAGCTCTTCAGCTCTTCCCTCTGTTTAACCAGCATGTTCTCTCCCAGACTTGCTGAAAACAAATCCCATTAACCATTGTAGGAGGGACGTGATAGCACAGGTGAGGGTGCAGAGGAGATTTGCCAAGTTCTGAGGAAGGGTCACAGGGCGCGAAATGTTAACTCTGGTTTTTTTCTTCACAGATGCTGCTAGACCTGCTGAGCTTTTCCAGCAACTTCTGTTTTTGTTTGCCAAAATGTTGCCTGGCTGGAAAATTTCAGTTCTGAAGAGAGAATGGACAGACTGGGGTTGTTTTCCTTACAGTAGAGGAGATTGAGAGGGAACACATGAGATGTTTAACATTATGATAGGCATAGATAATGTGGGTGGGAAGAAATTTGTTCCCTTTTTGGATGGATCAATGGCTGGGGGCATAGATTTAAGGGGAGGACAGGAGGTTTAGAGGAGATGTGAAGAAAGACTTTTTCAGCCAGAAGGTGGTGAGAATCTGGAAGTCATTGCCTATAAAGGTGGTAGAGGCAGAAACCTTCTTAACATTCAAGAATTTAGATGTGCACTTGCAATGCCAAGGCATACAATGCAATGGGCTAATTACTCGAAAATGGAATTAGAACATTTAGGTGGTTGTTTTTGACTAGTGTGGACATTGTGGGCCCAAGGGCCATTTTCTGTGTTATAGATCTCTCTGACTCAATGTAGGATGAAGCCATCTGAAGCCCAGGTAGGCCACATCAAAAGCTTTGCATTCATCTACATCTGGCCACCTCTGAAAAATTCAATCACGTTATCAGACATGACCTCCCCTTAACTGAACCATGCTGATTGTTTTTCCTTAATCCCTGCCTCTCCAAGTTCAAGTTAATTCTATCCCTCAGAATTGCTTCCAACAGTTTCCCCACCACTGAGGGTAGATTTATTATTTTTTATTATTTATTATTCATTCATTTTGTAGGATATGGGCACCGTTGGCTGGGCCAGCATTTATTACCTGTCTCTGGTTGCCCTTGAGAAGGTGGTGATGAGCTGCCTTCTTGAACTGCTGCAGTCCACCTGCTGTGGGTTGACCCACAATGCCCTTAGGGAGGGAATTCCAGGATTTTGACCCAGCGACAGTGAAGGTGTGGCGATATATTTCCGAGTCAGGGTGGTGAGTGGTTTGGAGGGGAACTTGGAGGTGGCGGTGTTCCTATATATCTGCTGCCCTTGTCCTTCTCGTTATAAGTGGTTGTGGGTTTGGAAGGTGCTGTCTGAAGATGTTTGGTGAATTTCTGCAGTGCATCTTGTAGATAGTACACACTGCTGCTACTGAGCGTCGGTGGTGGAGGGAGGGGATATGGATGTGGTGCCAATCAAGCGAGACGCTTTGCCCTGATGGTGTCAAGCGTCTTGAGTGTTGTTGGGGCTGCACTCATCCAGGCAAGTGGGGAGTATTCCATCACACTCCCAACTTGTGCCTGGTAGATGGTGGACAGACTTTGGGGAGTCAGGAGGTGAGTTACTCGTCACAGTATTCCTAGCTTCTGACCTGCTCTTGTAACCACTGTTTATATGTTGAGTCCAGTTGAGTTTCTGATCAATGATAAACCCCGAATGTTGATAGTGGGGGATTCAGTGATTGTGACACCATTGAACGTCAAGGGGCGGTGGAGGAATGTGCTGATAGTCATGTCCCACTACACCATGTGTCACACCAGCAGCGTAAAACATTTGATTTAATCACCAAAATAGCCATTTCTCACCTTTCTGCATTTCAATGCAGAATAGAAGTTTCTTAGATTTTACTGGATTTCTTTAATCAACTCAAAGTAATTCATTTATTATAACATAAAACTTGCCATTAAAAACAAATTGCAAGACTGGTTAACATTTAAAAGATAATCAGGAATTAGAGAGTAAGTCACATGATCAGTGTGAGGGAGGCTGCTGCAGTTAACTGGGAATTTGAGTCAAGGTGGGAATTCAACTGGTAAATCTTTTGTAAGTTTAATTATAGTCTGAAAATAATCAGGCCTAACCTTTAGGGAAGTTAAAATAGCCTAGGTAAACAGGCAGCTGCCTGCTAGTGGAAGTTATCTATAAAAAAACCAAGTGTTAGGTGTTCACTATCGGCAAGAAGTCAGGAAAAACAAGTGACTCATCAGAGCTCTCTACATAAGAAGGGCTTGTTGAAAGCGCAACCTCAAACTTAGCTGCATCATCAGTGTGGGCAAGACTTGGCTAAAGTGAGGCAGAGACAGGGTGAATAACGGAGAATTTGGGTCAAAATGGGAATTCAGAGCAGGAGCAGAGGATGCTTTAAAGAACGACAGAAGAAATAAAGTATGATTGAGAGGCCTGTCTGCACTGAAACCAACAGTGACATGATTCACTAGTGCAGTTAAAGCCGCTGATTGGTAAGAAGGTTTGGTCCGTAATTTTAATCATTAAATTTGGTTTGTAATTAGGTTTCAACATCTTTCCTCTCTTTTTGTGAGAAATAGCTTGTTAAATATTTATACTCAGTCCGTCCTTATACTCAGGGTAGCAAGCACTTTTTAGTGTTACAGGATGGCAGGTCAGAAAGGCCAAGTGAAGTGTACTTCCGATGATCTGTGTGAAGTCATGGGCATACCATGTGTCCCAGAAAACACATCTGCAAGAAGGGTCACTGGCTGCACAAGCTTGACTTCTGTGTTTCAGAACTCATTGTTATGCATCCATGTGGCAGAGGAATATATGGCTGATGCGTATCAGAAGGCAGTCATACCGCAGACTAGAAGCATACTGTTATAGAGGGACCGAGTTACTACCAGGCCATCTAAGGAAAGTAAGTAAGTATAGGAATTACAGAATTGCAGAATTGTTATGGCACGGAAGGAGGCTATTTAGCCCATTGTGCCTGCACTGGTTCTATTACCTAGTGCCAATCTCCGGCCTTATCCCCACATCCGATGCGCCATTTCTATCAAACTAGTTCATCCAATGCCCTTAATTGAACCTGCCTCCACATTTCCAGAAAGAGCATTCCATACCCTAACTACTCACATTACTCTTCCTTCATTCGTATATTACTTTAAATCTACAACCTCTCGTTCTTTATTCATTTACGAACGGAAACGGCTGCTTTCTGTCCCTGCTACTATCTTGCATACTAATTTGTGTTCCACCTAGGAAACTGGTGAGGGCGACGATTCCTCAGCGGAGTGCTGCCAGAGCCAAGCCCATGACACCAAAGGTAACTCAGCTGCACAAGGCAGGAGGAAATCAGACAGGTGTTTCTCTGGGGCTTGAAACATGATTTCAGGGTGGTGTGTTGCCTTCCTGGTGCCAGGGTCAAAGATGTTACAGAGCTGCTGCAGGACATCCTTCTGAGAGACAGGAATCAGCTAGACGTTGTGGTCCACATTGGTATCAACAACTTAGGTAGGAAGAGAGACGCGGTCTTCAAGGGCAGATTTCAGGGAGTTTGGAACAAAATTAAAAAGCAGGACCTCAAGAGCAAATAATCTCAGGATTACAGCCAGTGCCAAGTGCTTTCAAGCATAAGAGCAATTGGATTAATCAATTGAATATGTAGCTGAAGAACTGGTATAGGAGACAGGGCATCAGATTTCTGAGGTTTTGGGAAGGGTTCTGGGACAGTTGGGGCGTATACAAGCTGGATGGGTTACACCTTAACTGGTTTGGGACTTGCAGGGAGATTTGCTAATGCTGTTGGGTGGTTTTAAACTAGTTTGCTAGGGGAATGGGAACCTGCTGTGGGTCAACCCACAATGCCATTACGTAGGGAATTCCAGGATTTTGACCCAGTAACAGTGAAGGAATGGCGATATTAGAAGAAACGGCTCTTGACCTTCTAGACAGAAGTGGTCGTGTGTTTGGAAGGTGCTGTCTGAGGATGTTTGGTGAATTTCAGGAATACATCTTGTAGATAGTATGCACTACTGCTACTGATGGTGGTGGAGAGATACTTGTGGATGTGGAGCCAATCAAGTGGGCAGCTTTGTCCTGAATGGTGACAAGCTTCTTGTGTTGTTGGAGTTGCAGTTGTTCAAGCAAGTTGAGAGTACTCCATCTCACTGCTGACTTGTGCCTTGTAGATGGTGAACAGCCTTTGGGCAGTCACGAGGTGAGTTATTTGCTGTGGGTAACTCTAGCATCTGACCTGTTCTTGTAGCTGCTGTGTTTAGGTGGTGAGTTCAGTTGAGTTCCTGGTTAATGATAACCCCCAAGATGTTGATTGTGGGGGATTCAGTGATGGTAACACCATTGAATCTAAAGGAGTGGTGGTTGGATTGTCTCTTATTGGTGATGGTCATAGCCTAGCATTTGTGTGGCATGAATGTTACTTGCCCAAGCTGTCAACCAAGCCTGGATATTGTCCAGATCTTGTTGCATTTGGACATGGACTGCTTCAGTATCTGAGGAGTTGTGAAAGGTGCTGAACATTGTGCAATCATCAGTGAACATCCCCACTTCTGACCTTATGATGAGGGGAGGTCATTGATGAAGCAGCTGAAGGTAGTTGGGCCTTGGACACTACCCTGAGGCACTCCTGGCGTGATTTTCCCTTCATGAAGATGCGCTGATTCTGCTTCATTTTATTATTTATCTCAACATGCTCAGCTCTTAACATCTTTTCCTAATAACAGCTGTTATGCTAACTGGCCTGTCAGTATTTTGTAAATTGAAAGTCTCGGATCAGGATCCAGCACAAAAGAAAGAGTGACATCATTGGAAAACTGTAAATTCATTGGTTCGTAATAGTTGCTTATCTGAATACCTGTTATAAATTACTTTCAGTTTGAAAGTGAGGAGGAGAAAGATGTACAGATAACAAACTAAAAGACCAGTAGGAATTTTTTTAAGAAAACAAATTAAGAAAGAAGTAAATAAACATACATTTAGGACCAGGCAATGTGTTGTACCTGCACGATTGGGGACCTGGCGGACCCCACTGTGATTCATAGTGACCACACCTGTAGCACGTGTTGGTTGCTTGAGGAACTCCGGCTCAGAGTTGATGAGCTGGAGTCTAAGTTTCAAACAGTGCAGTACATCAGGGAGGGAAGAGTTGCCTGGAAGCTGTGTTTTAGTAGACTGTCAAACCCCTCAGATTAACCATCTCGAAATCAGTCAGTGGTCAGGGACAAGACGGTGTGACTATTGGTGAGGCGGGTAAAGGAATCCAGGAGGTAGTGCTGAATGAGCCTCAGCTCTTGAGCTTGTCTAACAGGTTTGAGATTCTTGCTCCTTGTGTGGATAAGAGTATAGGCTGTACAGAGGATGAACAAACTGAACATAGCACCGTGGTATAGGAAGCCACAAGGCCGAAGAAGGGGAGAAAAATAGCAATATAATTGTAATTGGGGATAGCATAGTCAGGGGAATAGACACTGTTCTCTGTGGACAGGACTGAGACCCTGCCGAGTGCCCGGATTCAGGATATCTCATCTGGGCTACAGAAGCACCTTAGTTTGGGAGGGGAAAGATCCAGTCGTCACGGTTCACGTAAGAACCAATGATATCAGTAGAAAGAGGAAAGGGTTTCTACTGAGGGAATATGAGCAGCTAGGAGCTAAAATAAAAAGCAAATAAAAAACATAATAACGTCTGCATTGCTACCTGAGCCAGAGGCTAATTGGCACAGTGTTAACAAGACTAAAGATTGAGGTGGGAGAAATGGGTTCGAATTCATGGGAAATTGGTACCAGGACTGGGGAAGGAGGGAGCTGTTCCAATGGGATGGACTCCACCTGAATCATACTGGGAGCAGAGTGCTGGACAATCACAACTAGGGCTGTGGATTGGGCTTTAAACTAAAGATTTGGGTGAAGAGGGTTTAGGCAGGGGCTTTGTGCGTTCAATAAATGGAAAATTATGGAAAAAGTTAGTGGTAGAGGACTCAGGAGAGGTTACTGGAGTTTTTAGAACAAGCCATGGGAAACAGAGTATGGAAAGGGTCAGGAATCTTAAATTTAGGCACACAGATGAGGGGACAACAACGAGAAGTGAGACAGTCAACTCAGGATTGAGGGTGTTAAACTTAAATGCATCAGCATTCAAAACAAGGAAAATGAGCTTGTAGCACAGATTGCTATTGGAGGGTACAGTGTTCTGGATATCACAGAGATGTGGCTGCAACATCAGGGCTGGGAACTAAATAGTGACTTGGAGACAGTAAGGACTGCGGATGCTGATGCTCGAGTCAATAAATGTGGAGCTAGAAAAGCACAGCAGGTCAGACAGCATCCGAGGAGCAGGAAAGTCAATGTCTGACTTGCTGTGCTTTTCCAGCTCCACATTTATTGACTGTAGGAACTAAATATCCTGGGAAATCTATCCTATCGAAAGGACAGGCAGATTGACAGAGGGTTGGCATTACCTTCTTACTGAGAAATAATTTTTTAATTCCCTTATTCATTCACAAAATGAGGGCATTGCTAGCTAGGCAGCATTTATTTCCCATCCTTCATTGCCCAGAAGGCAGTTCACAGTCAACCACATTGCTGTGGGTCTGGAGTCACATGGAGGCCAGATTAGGTAAGGATGGCAGTTTTCTTCCCTAAAGGACCTTAGTGAACCAGATGGGTTTTTCCCATCAATTGACAATGGGTTCACGGTCATCATTAGATTCTTAATTCCAGGTATTTTATTGGATTCAAATTCCACCGTCTGCCATGGTGGGATTTAATCCCAAATCCCCAGAATGTTATCTGGGTCTCCGAATTAACAATCCAGTGATAATACCACTAGGCCATTGCTTCCCCTGATTAAATTGATAGCAAGAAGTGGTACAGAGTCAGAAAGTGTGGAATCTGTGTGGGATTTTGTTGAGGATAAAAGTTGCTGATGGCCATTGTGTATAGGCCTCCAATCAGCAATCAGGATGTGGGGCAGAAAATTAATCAGGAGATAGAAGTTGCATATAAGAATGGTTCTATTACAATAATCATGGGGGACTTCAATATGCAGATAGACTAGGAAAATCAACTTGGTAGCAGATCCCAAGGAAAGGAATTTGTGGAATGGTTTTTGGAGCAGCTTGTCCAGAATTTTGACACAACGACGCTGATGGAACGGCGATATATTTCCAAGTCACAATGGTGAGTGGCTTGTAGGGGAACTTGCAGGGGGTGGTGTTCCCATGTATCTGTAGTCCTTGCCTTCTAGATGGAAATGGTCAAGGGTTTGGAAGGTGTTGTCTAAGGATTTTTGGTGAATTTCTGCAGTGTATTTTGTGGATAGTATCCTTGGCTGCTACTGACTGTCAATTTCAATGGAGTGGATGTTTGTGGATATGGTACCAATCAAGCGGGCTACTTTAACCTGCATGGGGCAGGAACCAGAGAAAGAGGTCAGCAAGTAAATTGACTCAGACTCCAAGAAAGAACAGACAGGGAGAGGTAGTAGGAACTGCAGATGCTGGAGAATCTGAGATAGCAAGGTGTAGAGCTGGATGAACACAGCAGGCCAAGCAGCATCAGAGGAGCAGAAAGGCTGACATTTTGGGCCTAGACTTCTGAAGAACGGTCTAGGCCCGAAACGTCAGCGTTCCTGCTGCTCTGATGCTGCTTGGCCTGCTGTGTTCATCCAGCTCTACACCTTGT
>JAHRHZ010000269.1:725140-764729 GCA_024137785.1 Ginglymostoma cirratum | reverse complement strand
GTGTTCATCCAGCTCTACACCTTGTTATCTCAGACAGGGAGAGGTTACTGAACACAGTGGGACCGACGTCTGAACTGTATTTTTTAATGCAAGGACTATGACAGGTACAGCAAATGAATTTAGACTTTGGATGAATACACACAACAATGATGTTATAGCCATTACAGAGAGTGGTTGAGAGAGGCACGACACTGGCAGCTTAATGTTCCAGGACTGCAATGGTTCAGGCTAGAAAGAGAGGGATGTAAAAGAGATAGGGAAGTTGCATTACTGATGGGAGAGAATATCACAGCTATACTGAGGGAGGACATCTTGAAAGGCTCACCCAGCAATGCCATATGGATAGAGCTCAGGAAGAGGAATGGTGCAGTCACTTTCATGGATTGTACTACAAGGCCTCCCGACAGCCAGTGGGCAATGGAGAAACAGATACGTGGACAGATTAGGAAAACTAAAAACGACAGAGTTGTTGTGATGGGTCATTTAATTTTCCCTATATTGACTGGGATTCACTTAGTGCCAGGGGCTTGGATGGGAGAGGATTTGTTAGTTGTGTCCAGGATGGTGTTTTGAAACAATATATAAATAGTTCAATTAGGGAAGGGGCCATATTAGATCTGGTATTGGGGAATTAGCCCAGCCAGATGATCAAAGTTTCAGTGGTGGGGGAGTGCATTTTGGGAACAGTGACCATAATTCTGTAAGTTTTAAGTTACTCTTGGAGAAGGATAAGAGCAGTCCTCGGATGAAAGTACAAAATTGGGATAGGGTAATTAAACATAGATCAGTACAGCACAGTACAGGCCCTTCAGCCCACAATGTTGTGCTGAACTTTTACCCTAATCCTAAGGTCTATCCAGCCTCCACCCCTACCTTATACTATCATCCATATCCCTATCTAATAGCCACTTAAATGCCCCTAATGAGGCCGACTCCACTACCCTCTCCGGCAATGCATTCCACACCCCGAACTCTCTGAGTAAAGAACCTACCTCTGACGTCTCCCATATCTACCTCCACTCATTTTAAAACTATGTCCCCTCGTAATAGCTACCTCCACCCGAGGAAAAAGTCTCTGGCTGTCCACTCTATCTATACCTCTGATCATTTTGTACACCTCTATCAAGTCTCCTCTCATCCTTCGTCGTTCTAAAGAGAAAAGCCCTAGCTCTCTAAACCTTTCCTCGTAAGACCTTCCCTCCATTCCAGGCAACATCCTGGTAAATCTCCTCTGCACCTTTTCCAATGCTTCCGCATCTTTCCTGTAATGAGGCGACCAGAACTGGACACAATACTCCAGATGTGCCCGAACCAGGCTTTTGTATAGCTGGAGCATAACTTCGCAGCTCTTGAACTCAATCCCTCTATTAATGAAAGCTAACACACCATATGCCTTCTTAACAGCTCTATCCACCTATTCAAGTTTGTCCTTCCAAAATGAATCACTTCACTCTTTTCAGAGTTAAACTCCATCTGCCACGTCTCAGCCCAGCTCCACATCCTATCAATGTCCCTTTGTAACAGCCCTCCGCACTATCCACAACTCGACCCACCTTTGTATCGTCCACGAACTTGCTAATCCATTCTTCCACTCCTTCATCCAAATCATTTCCAAAAATCACAAATAGAAGAGGACCCAGAACAGATCCTTGTGGTATACCACTTCTAACTGAGCACCATGTTGAATATTTTCCGTCCACCACCACCCTTTGTCTTCTAAGGGTCAGCCAATTCTGAATCCAATCTGCCACATCTCCCCCCTATCCCATGCCTCCTTACTTTCTGCATGAGCCTGCCATGGGGAACCTTATCAAACGCCTTACTTAAATCTATATATACCACATCCACTGCTCTACCTTCATCCACGTCACCTCTTCAAAGAATTCAATAAGGTTTGTGAGACATGATCTACCCCTCACAAATCCATCCTGACTATCATGAATCAAACGGTGCCTTTCCAAGTGATCATAAATCCTATCTCTCAGAGCCCTTTCCAATAATTTGCCCACTGCTGAAGTAAGACTAACTGGCCTGTAATTTCCGGGGTTATCCCTATTCCCTTTTTTGAACAAGGGAATGACGTTTGCCTCTATCCAATGTTCTGGCACTATACCTGTGGACAGTGAGGATGAAAAGATCATCGCCAAAGGCCCTGTGATCTCTTCCCTTGCTTCCCATAGAATCCTTGGATAAATCCCACCAGGCCTGGGGGACTTATCTATCTTCAAGTTCCTCAAAATTCCTAGCACATCTTCCTTACTAACAGCGACCTCCTCTAGCCTAGCAGCCTGTTTCACACTGTCCTCCCATACAACTAGGTCTCTCTCAGTTGTGAATACCGAAGGAAAGTATTCATTGAGGACCTCTCCTATCTCTTTAGGCTCCGTGCACAAATTCCGTTTACATTCCTTGATCGGCCCTACCCATTTTCTGGTCATTCTCTTATTCCTGACGTACGTGTAAAAAGCCTTGGAGTTTTCCTTGATCCTATCTGCCAAGGTTTTCTCATGCCCCCTTAGCTCTCCTAAGCCCTTTCTTCAGCTCCTTCCTGGATAACTTGTATCCCTCTAGAGCCTTTTCCGTTCCTCTTTTCCTAAACCTTGTATAAGCTTCCTTCTTCCTCTTTACCAGTCGTTCGACCTCTCTTGAGAACCAAGGCTCCCTCACTCGACTGCATGTTCCCTGCCTGCTAGGGACAAACATATCGAGCACACGCAGTATGCATTCCTTAAACAATCTCCACATTTCTATAGTGCACTTCCCTGACAGCATCTGTTTCCAATTTATGTTACCCAGTTCTTGCCTAACGGAATTGTAATTACCCTTCCCCCAATTATAAACCTTACCCTGCTGTACGTACCTATCCTTTTCCATGACTATTGTAAAAGTAACAGAGTTATGATCGTTACCGCCAAAATACTTTCCTACCAACAGGTCTAACACTTGGCCCGGTTCGTTGCCAAGCACCAAATCCAAAGTGGCCTCTCCTCGTGTTGGTCTATCTACATACTGTGTCAGGAATCCTTCCTGAACACACTGGACAAAATCCGCTCCATCTAAACTATTACAACTAAAATGTTTCCAATCAATATTTGGAAAATTACCAGAATAATAGGCAATAACTGGGGAATGTAGATTAGAGGCAGCTGTTTGAGGGTAAAGCCACATCTGGCATGTGGGAATTTTTTTCAAGGCTGCTTGATTAGAGATTGGGACCAACATGTTCCTGTGAAAATGAAGAATAAAGATGGCAAGATGTGGGAACCTTGAGTAACGAGAAATTTAGAGTCTAGTCAAAAAGAAAAGGAGGCATGCATAAGGTTTAGAAAACTGAAAACAGACACAGCCCTCGAAGAATACAAAGATAGCAGAAAAGATTTCAAACAAGAAATTCGGAGGGCTGGAAGGGGCCATGAAATATCTACAGCAAACAGGATTAAGGAAAAATCACAAGGTGTATTTTACACATATAAATGGAGCAAGAGGGTAACCAGTGAAGTGGTAGATACACTCAAGGACCAAGATAATTTATGCACAGAGCCAGAGGAAGTGGGGCGATTACTATGCATCGGCAAGCACGAAGAGGAAGGACATGATAGATGGTAAGTCTCAGAATGGGTATGCTGATAAACTGGGGCACGTCAACATGAAAGAGGAGGTAGTGGTGGGTGTATTGAAATGCGTTAAAGTAGACAAGTCCCCAGGACTTGATTGGATCTATCCCAGAATGCTGTGGGAGACAGGTGAGGAAATTGTTGGGGCCTTGAATGAAATCTTTGTCCACTGTTTAGTCACAGGAAAGAACCCAGAGGACTGGAGAATAGTCAGCATTGTTATTTTGTTTAAGAAGAATAACAGGGATAATCTGGAAAATTACAGGCTGGTGAGCCTAACATCAATGGTAGGGAGATTATTGGAGAAGATTCCAAGGGATAGGATTTACTACATTTGGAAAAATACGGACTCAATTTTGTTGAATTTTTTGAGGAAGTGACAAAGATGATTGATGAGGGTGAGGCAGTAGATGTTATCTACATGGACTTTAGCAGGACCTTTAACAATGTCCCTCATGGCAGGCTGATACAGAAGGTGAAGTCACATGGGATCTTCAGTGAGCTGGTAAGCTAGATACAAAACTGGCTTAATGATAGAAGGCAGAGTAGCATTGAAAGGGTGTTTTTATGACTGGAGATCTGTGACCAGTGGTGTTCTGCAGGGATCAGTGCTGGGACCTCTGTTGTTTTGTAATATATATAAATGATTTGGAGCAGAATCTAGGTGGCCTGATTAGTAAGTTTGCAGACAACGTAAAGACTGGGGGCAAAAACAAAATTGCTGAAAAAGCTCAGCAGGTCTAGCAGCATCTGTGAAAGAAAAAAACAGAGTTAATGTTTCGGGTGCGGTGACCCTTCCCCAGAACTGGGGCGCTGCAGATAATGAGGAGGATTGCCAAGAGGATACAGCAGGATACAGATAGGCTGGAGACTTGGGCAGAGAAATGGCAGGTGGAATTTAATCTCAACAAGTGCAAAGAGGATGTATTTTGGAAGATCCAGTGCTGGAGGAACGTTTACAGTAAATGGCAGAACCCTTAGTAGCATCAACATTCAGAGAGATCTAGACGAGAAGGGCCACAGTTCCCTTGAAATTGGCAACACAAGTTGGTTAGGTGGTCAAGAAGGCTCATATCACGCTTGCCTTTATAGGTCAAGGCAAAGGGTGTAAAAATTGGCAAGTCATGTTACAGTTGTAAAGAACTTTGGTTAGGAATATTTGGAATATTATGTACAGTTCTGATCATCACACTACCAGAGGATGTGGAGGCTTTGGAGAGGATACAGAAACAGTTTACCAGGATGTTGTCTTGGTTGGAGGGTATTAGCTATGAGGAGATTGGAAAAACATGGTTTGTTTTCACTTGAACGCTGAAGGATGAGAGGTGACCTGGTAGAAGTTTGTAGAATTACGAGAGGCATGGATAGAATGAACAGTCTGAGCCTTTTTCCCCATGGTAGACATCTCAGTTACTTGGGGACTTAAGTTTAAGGTAAAAGGAGGAATGTTTAAAGGAGATCACGAGGAAGGTTTTTACACAGAGGGTAGGAAGTGCCTGGAATGCACTGCCAGAGGAGATGGTGGAGGTGGATAAGGTAGCAAAGTTTAAGAGGCATCTTGACAGATACATGAATAGGCAGGGAATAGAGGGATATGGATTGCGTAGGAGCAAAAGGCATCATGTGTTGGTCCAGGCTGGGAGGGCTGAAGGGCCTGTTCCTGTGCTGTACTGTTCTTTATTCTTTGGTGTCAAGCTTCTTGAATGTTGTTGGAGTTGAACCCATCCAGGCAAGTGGAGCATATTCTATCATAGTCGTGACTTGTAGATTAAACATTAGGAATTCTCCAATTAAACATTTGGAAGGCATAGCTGTTATCTTTGGTTACCACTTCAAACTCCATTCCCTGGTAACTGTTCGCAGTGTTCCAGCTGTGGCCTTACAAGTGCCTTGTAGAGTTTTAGCAAACAACTCCCACCACCTCCCCCCCAACACACACGCACGCACGCATGCGCGCGCACACACACACACACACACATTAACACGCACGCACACACATACACAGACACAGACACACACACAATCACACATACACGCACACACATTAACACACGGACACACACATACACACACACACGCACACACACAATCGCACATACACACGCGCACACATTAACACACGGACACGCACACACATTAACACACGGACACACATAAACGCACACAAACACATGCGCACACATTAACACACGGACACACGCGCACACATTAACACACATAAACACACACACATATAAACACATGCACGCACACATACACACGCATAATCACACACACACACACACATAATCATACACACACACACACACACACACACACACGTACATATGATTTTATACACCTCAATGAGGTCACCCCTCATTCTCTTACATTCCAAGGAATAAAGTCCTATCCTGGCCAACCTCTCTCTATAACTCAGGGCTACTAGTCCTGGCAACATTGTCATAAATCTTCATTCCTTTAACCATGTCTTTCTTATAAAAGGGTGACCAAAATTGTACACAATACTCCCAAGTGCGGCCTCACCAACGACTTATACAACCGTACATAATGTCCCAACTGCCTCGACCGATGAAGGCCAGCATGGGTCAGAATCCTGGACCCTCACTAAGGACATTGTGGGTCAACTTGCAGCACATGGACTGCAGCTGTTCAAGAACCAGTTCACCACCATCTTCAAGGGCAACTAGATAATAAATGCTGGCCCACTGAGCAGAGGCTGCATCCCAGGACTGAATACTGCTGGTGTGACTGATGGATTGGTGCGGCTTGATTCTCCTCCAATCAGTTGTAACAACTTGGACAGACTTAATGAATGGATAAGACGATGGTAGATGGCATGCAATTTGGATATGTGTGAATTACTTACCATGGTTGAAAAACCAAAAAGACTGAATATTTCTTAAATCGGACCGGTTGGAATGAAACAGTGTCCAAAGACACATGCTGTCCTTGTCCATGAATGACTAAAAGCAAGCATACGAGTACAGCAAGCCATTGGGAAGCAAATGGTATATTGTTCTTTATCACAAGGAGATTTGTGTCCAGGAGTGAAGAAGTCTTGCTGCAGTTGTGTACAGCTTTGGTAGGATCTTACTTGGAGTATTGTGTTCAGTTTGAGGGGCTTGGTTCTGCCCAGGACCAGGTAGCTCTTCATCTCATTACGTGGAGACGCCGGTGTTGGACTAGGGTGGGCAAAGTTAGGAGTCACACAACACCAGGTTATAATCCAAGTTTATTTGAATCCATGAGCTTTCAGAGCACTACTCCTTCATCAGGTGAAGTCTCATTACAGCCTCATTCAAACATAGACAAAAGAGGTGATTTCCGGGGTGAGGTGAGAATGACAAACTCTTGACATCAAGGCTACATTCGATCTAGTGTGGCATCAAGGAGTCTGAGCAAAACTGGAATCTATGGGTATCACTGAGGAACACACCGCTGTTTGAATATACCTGGCACACGGGAAGATGGTCGAGATCTGTTGTCTCACCTCCAGGACATCTCTGCAGGAGTGCCACAGGATAGTATCCTGGGCTCATTCTTCTTCAGCTGCTTCATCATGACCTTCCCTCCATCATAAAGCCAGAAGTGGGGATGTTGGCTGATGATTGCACAATGTTCAGCACCATTCGTGACTCCTCAGTTACTGAAGCAGTCTGCGTCCAATTGCAACAAGACCTGAACAATATCCAGGCTTGGGCTGACAAATGGCAAGTAACATTTGTTCCACATAAATGCCAGGCAATGACAATCTCCAATCTAGTCACCACCCCTTAACATTCAATGGTGTTACTGTCTCTGAATCTCTCACTATCAACATCCTTGAGGTTACCTTTGACCAGAAACTCACCACATAAACACAGTGGCTAGAAGAGGCTAGGAATACTGTGGTGAGTAACTCAGCTCCTGACTCCCCAAAGCCTGTCCCACCGTCTACAAGGCACAAGTCAGGAGTGTGATGGAATACTTCCCACTTGCCTGGATGAGAGCAGCTCCAACAATACTCAAGAAGCTTGACACCATCCAGGACAAAGCAGCTGGCTTGATTGGCACTACATCCACAAACATCCACTCCCTCCACCACCGACGGTCAGTACCAGCAGTGTGTACTATCTACAAGGTCCACTTCAGAATTCACCAAAGATCCTCAGACAGCACCTTCCAAACCTATGACCACTTCTATCCACAAGGACAAGGGCGGTAGAAACATCGGAACACCACCACCTGCAGTTTCCCTCCAAGCAACTCACCATCCTGTGTTGGAAACAAATTGCTATTCCTTAACTGTTGCTGGATCTAAATCCTGGAATTCTATGCCTAATGGCATTGTAGGTCAAACCACAGCAGGTGGACTGCAGCAGTTGAAGAAGGCAGCTCACCACCACCTTTTGTAGGGGCAACTAGGTACAGGCAATAAATGCTGGCCAGGCAGTGATGCCGCATTCCACACGTGAATAAAAAAATTTGTCTCCTTATCAAGGTAAGTCTATACTTGCCAGAGGAAATGCAATGTGGGGTCCCTAGATTAATCCCTGGGATGACAGGACTGTTTTATAGGGAGAAATTGAAGAAACTGGGTCTGTTTTCTCAAGTGTTTTGAAGAGTGAGAGATGATCTCATTGAAACTTACAAAATTCTTAAGGGGATAGACAACTTAGATGCAGAAAGGAGGCTAGAATTGTTATTCCCACTTTCCGTGGTCCATCAGGCTTAGTTTCTGGATGTCAATAAGCCGCGGCTATTGGAGAGGTGGCAGCTTTGTGGTATTACAACTGGACTGTTAATCCAGAGACCCAGGTAATGTTGCAGGCACGTGGGTTTGAATCTTGCCACAACAGATGGTGGAATTCAAATTCAATAAAAATCTGGAATTGTGTCTAAAGATGACCATGAAAACATTACCAATTATCGGGAAATACCCACCTGGTTCACTAATGTCCTTTGGGAAAGGACATTGCCATCCTTACCTGGTCTCACCTATATGTGACTTCTAGACCCATAGCAATGTGGTTGACTCTTAACTGCCCCATGGGCAATTAGGGATAGTCAATAACCTAGCCAGCAATGTCCTCAATATGTGATAACAACAGAATATACCTAATTTTTTTTATTAAAAATTACACTATAAAAATATTGCAAAAGTCTTACCTATACAATGCTCACAATCACAAGCGAAGTGGTTATGTGGACTTTTCTGAGGATCAAACAGGATCAGCTTGCTCTATATCAGCCTCTAGCCACTGACCAGATGGTCTGACCTTGCTAACACGGCCCTGAGGCAGGCTTTCTTTATACTCTTCTTCCATGCATTCAAACTCTGACACTGTCCCAGCCTCCAGCAAATGATCAGTTTGATCACTGGCAATCATTACAAATGTGTAATCTGCCATGGCTAGTTTGGTTAATTGGTTAGGCTACTTTTCGAATACTGCATTCAATACTGGTCTCCCTGCTATAGGAAGGATGTTGTGAAACTTGAAAGGGTTCAGAAAAGATTTACAAGCACGTTGTCACGGTTGGAGGGTTTGAGCTATAGGGAAAGGCTGAATAGGCTGGGGCTATTTACCCTGGAGTGTCGGAGGCTGAGGAGTAACCTCATAGAAGTTTATAAAATCATGTGGGGCCTGGATATGGTGAGTAGACAAGGTATTTTTCCTGGAGGAGCAGAGTCCAAAATTCGAGGGCATAGGTTTAAGTTGAGAGGGGAAAGAATTAAAAGGGACCTAAGGGGCAACATTTTCACTCAGAGGATGGTGTGTGTGTGGAATGAGCTGCCAGAGGAAATGGTGGAGGCTGGTACAATGACAACATTTAAAAGGCATCTGGATGAGTATACGAATAGGAAGAGTTTGGAGGGATATGTGCCAAATGCTGGCAAATGGGGCTAGATTAAATTAGGATATCTGGTCGGTATGGACGAGTTGGACCGAGGGTCTCTTTCCATGATGCACAACTCAATGACTGTAATTGCTCATTAAAACTCACTTGTGTCTCCCTAGAAAGGCTAACCTCTTGATTTTAATGAACTTTGGACACAAATCACACAACACTAGGTTATAGTCCAACAGGTTTATTTGAAAACACAGCTTTCGGCATCTTACTCCTTCTTCAGATGTCAGTGAGAGAGATAGTATCAGACACAGAATTTATAAATAAAAGATCCTAGAGTCACACCACTGATGAGGATGTACTAAACAAACCTAAGAGTTGTTAAATCTTCAATCAATTAGAAGATTTTAATTGATTAATATGTATATGTAAATTCCCAAATTCCTTTCAAGTCCCTGTGCTGTGAGAGCTAAAGGTTTTATCAGTGTAAAGAAGGGGAGATAGTTTAGGTCAGACAATGCATGTTAGGTGTGAGGCCTTGTTTAGAATATGTTTGTGTTTTGGTTTGGAGTCAGACTGGTTTTATTTCTAAAGTAGGAATTTATAAAACACCATATTGACTGACTGTCTATAAATTGTGTGATTTTTAAAAAAAATAGAATGTATCTGCAAATACAAATTCACCCTATAGATTTACATGCATGTGTGTGCGTGTGTGCGTGCATGCATGTGTGTGTACGCTTGAGAGACAGTGTGTGTATGATCTGTGCATGTCTGTATATGTATGTGAGTGTGTTTGTGTGAGAGAGTGTGCGTCAGAGTGTATAGAGTGTGGTATCACCTGGAGTGCGACATGAACCCAAGATCCTGGTTGAGGTCGTCATGGGTACCGAACTTGGCTATCAGCCTCTGCTCAGCAATTCTGCATTGTTGTGTATCCTGAAGTCCACCTTGGAGGACATTTACCCGAAGATCCAAGGCCGAGTGTCCATGACCGCTGAAGTGTTCCCCCACTTGGAGGGGCAACCTTGCCTGCAGCGTCTGAGATAGACAATGTTGGCTGAGTCACATGAGTATCTGCCACGCACGTGGTGGGTGGTGCTGCCATGTGTGATGGCTGTGTCCATGTTGAAGATCTGGCATGTCTTGCAATGTTGTACTGAAGGCTGGGTAGTTTGGCTGCTCCAAACAATGGTCTGTTTAAGGTTTGGTGGTTGTTTGAAGGTGAGAAGTGGAGGCATGGGAAAGATCTTGGCGAAGTGCTCATCATCATTGATAACGTGTTGAAGGCTGCAAAGAACATGGAAAACTTTCCCCGCTCCCGGGAAGTACTGGATGACGAAGGGTACCCTATTGGACGTATCCTGTGTCTGTCTTCTGAGGAGGTCATTACGGGGTTTTTCACTGTGGCACATTGGAACTGGCGATTGATGAGTTTTGCATTGTATCCCCTTCTTATGAGGGCATCGTTCAACATCTTCAAGTGTCTGTGTCGTCCTTCTTCATCTGAACAGATCCTGTGTATGCGTGGGGCTTGTCTCTAGAGGATGGCTGTTTTAATATGTTTAGGGTGGAAGCTAGAGATGTGCAGCATCATGTGGTTATCCATAGTCTTGCAGTAGAGTGAGGTATTGAGGTGTCTGTCTCTGATGGAGATGCGTGTATCCAAGAATGAGACTGATTCTAAAGACTAGTCCATGGTAAGTCTGATTGTGGGACAAAACTTGTTGATATCGCTATGTAGTTGTTTCAATGATTCCTCACCATGACTCCAAAGGAAGAAAATGTCATCAATGTATTTGATGCATAGTGTTGGTCGGAGGTTCTGTGCAGCAAAGGAGTCTTGTTCGAACTTGTGCATGAAAATGTTGGCATATTGGGGTGCAAACCTGGTCCCCATGGCTGTTCCATGGCATTGAGACAGATAATTAATTATTGTGTTGAATGGTGGAGCAGACTTGAGGAGCTGAAGAGCCTCATCCTGTTCCTACATTCCTGTTCTACCTGCTCCAGGTTAGTTCAGTTTTCACAGCACACACCCGATGAGATGTTAAACCAAAATCTCATCCTCCCTCTCGGCTAAAGCATCCTGTGTCATTATTTCAACGAGAAGAGGAGATCGGTGTCCTGGCTAATTTTTATTCTCCAGCACACACCAAAAATAATAGAAAGTGCTGTAGAAACTCAGCAGATCAGAGAGAGAAAAAGTTAACATTTCAGGTTCACAACCTTTCATCAGAAGAACATCCAGATTACCCAGTTATGACCACATTGCTGCCTGCAGGAGACGGCAAACCGACCACTGCTAAACTGGCTACCAACTGACCACTGACAAACTGACCGTTGGCAAACTGAGTGCTGTGTTTGCTGCATTATATTGATGTTTAAATTAGTTGTCACAGATTTTAAAGTGCAATACAAATACAAGACTTACTCCTTCTAAATGTAATTTGTTGCTTTTGTAAGAAGAAATATTAGAGAACTTGTCCCAAAGTTCATACTAGTAGCCAGGTTTACAACAGTGCCCTAAAGGCAAGAAGAAGGGAAATCAGCCAAAGTTCCTGCTACTGATCTCATCCACCTTTCCTCATGGAAAACAACTGGTTTAAAAAAACCTCTTTTAAACCACACCTTTAGAATTAGAGCTCGGATCTTTTGGAGGCTAAAGGTTGCCTTTGTTCACGGGAACAACTGATTTCAGTGTTACAGCTTGGTGACTGAGATTAAAGACATTTGGTAGTTTAAAAATGAAAGAAATCAGTTTCAACAGTTGTTGTAAGAGCTCTTGTTGGTTCGCATGTGGTGTTACAGTCTGATGTTAATTAGTATCCTCAGGGGACAATATCAGAAGCAGGGAGTAATGTGAAATACACATGATCTGGACACAAGCTGATTGTGATCTGTGTGGAGGCTGCCTGGAATCAGCTCTTTGTCCCAGTTTAGCTTTCAATCCTAAATCATGGGATCACACGAGGTTCGTGGAAGACAGTTCCCAAGAGGGAATTTTTATTTGGACATTCAATTTTTTTAGAACATAGAACAATACAGTACAGTGCAGGCCCTTCAGCCCACGATGTTGTGCCGACCTATTACCCTACTCTAAGATCAAACCACCCTGCATACTCTACATTTTACTATCATCCACGGGACTTTGCACGGGACGTTGGCATTGCTGGCTGAGCCAGCATTTATTCCCTGTCCCTAGTTGCCCCTTAAGAAGGCGGTGGTGAGCTGTCTACTTGAACCACTGCAGTCCATGTGTTGTAAGTTGACCCACAATGCCCCAAGGGAGGGAATTCCAGGATTTTGACCCAATGACATGGAAAGAATGGCAATATATTTCCAAGTCAGGATGATGAGTGGCTTGGACGGGAACTTGCAGGGTGTGGTGTTCCCGTGTATCTGCTGTTCTTGTCCTTCTAGATGGCAGTGGTCATGTGTTTGGAAGGTGCTGTCTAAGGATCTTTGGTGAATTTCTGCAGTGAATATTGTAGACGTACACATTGCTGCTACTGAGTGTCGGTGGTAGAGAGAGTGGATGCTTGTGGATGTGGTGCCAACCAAGCGGGGTGTTTTGTACTGGATGGTGTCAAGCTTCTTGAGTGTTATTGGAGCTGCATCTATCCAGGCAAGTGGGGAGTATTCCATCACACTCCTGACTTGTGCCTTGTAGGTGGTGGACAGGCTTTGGGGAGTCCGGAAGTGAGTTACTCTCTGCAGTATTCCTAGCCTCTGCAACGCTGTTGTAGCCACTGTGTTTATGTGGCGAGTCCAGTTGAGTTTCTAGTCAATAGTAACCCCCAGGATGTTGATAGTGGGGGATTCAGTGATGGCAACACCATTGGATGTCAAGGGACGGTGGTTAGATTGTCTCTTATTCATGATGATCATGGCCTGGCATTTGTGTGATGCAAATGTTACTCACCACTTTTCAGCCCAAGCCTGGATATTGGCCAAATTTTGTTGCATATTAACATGTTAACTGCTGAGGAGTCACGAATGGTGCTGAACATTGTGTAATCATCAGCGAACATCCCCACTTCTGACCTTATGATGGAGGGAAGATCATTGATGAAGCAGCTGAAGATGGTTGGGCGTAGGACACTATCCTCAGGAACTCCTGCAGAGATGTCCTGGAGCTGAGATGACTGACCTCCCACAACCACGACCATCTTCCTATGTATCAGGCATGACAGTAACCTGGAGAGTTTGCCCCCGATATCCATCAAATGCAGCTTTGATGTCAAGGGCTATCACTCTCACCTCACCTCTGGAATTCAGCTCTTTTGTCCATGTTTGAACCGAGGCTGTAATGAGATCAGGAGCTGAGTGGCCCTGGTGGAACCCAAACTGGGCGTCACTGAGCAGGTTATTGCTGAGCAGGTACTGCTTGATAGCACTGTTACTGACACCTTCCATCACTTTACTGATGATCGAGAGGACACTGATGGGGTAGTAGTTGGCTGGGCTCGATTTGTCCAGCGTTTTTGTGTACAGGACATACTTGGGCAATTTTCTACGTTGTTGTGTAGATGTTAGTGTTGTAACTGTACTGGAACAGCTTGGCCATGGGAGCGGCAAGTTCTGGAGTGCAAGCCTTCAGTACTATTGCCGGAATGTTTTCAGGGCCCATAGCCTTTGCAACATCCAGCGTCTCCAACCGTTTCTTGGATTTAGATTTAGGTTTATTTATTTGTCATGTGTACTAAGGATAAGAATACATAAATACAGCAAAAAGTGCGCAAAATCACCATTCATTGGCACAGTGCCAAAAAGTAAGCAAGGGAAAAACAGGTTCAGATCTCCACAGTCCCAAGTCCCATCTCCACGATGGGGTAGGTACAGCTGCAATCACTCGGCTGCTATCACTGCCTTACCAGCCAGCTCTCAGTGCCACTTGCTGCTGCCTCTCTGGCCCGCTCTGGCTGCTAAGTACTGTTGCCTCGGTGACACGCTCTCGCTGCCGCTGCCACACCGCCCAGGTCACTCCGGCCCACACTCAATCCACCATCACTGCAGGACACGGCCTGTGTGTTCAGCCTCCGCCACGTGGCTCCTGGTTGTGACCCGACTCCTTCCCAACCCCTTAGGCGGGTAGTTAAAATGATGGGAGTTGGGTGGGGTTAGAATTACTACAGGGAGGAGAGAGAAGAAGAAGAAAAAAGAAAGGGAACTGGAAAACAGAGTGGAGCTCAAAATGGAGCAACTTACCCTGCTGCCATCTTGCCAGAAGATATCACATGGGATGAATCAAAATGGCTGAAGACTGGTATCTGTAATGCTTGGGACCACTGGAGGAGGCTGAGATGGATTGTCCACTCGGCACTTCTGGCTGAAGATTGCTGCGAATGCTTCAGCCTTACTTTTTGCACTGATGTGCTGGGCTCTTCCATCATTGAGGATGGAGATACTTGTGGAGCGTCCACCTCCAGTGAGTTGTTTAATTGTCCACCACCATTCACGACTGGATGGGGCAGGACTGCAGAGCTTGGATTTGATCCGTTTATTGTGGGATCGCTTAGCGCTGTCTATCACTTGCTGCTTTCGCTGTTTGGCGTGCAAGTAGTCCTGTTTGGTGGCTCCACCAGATTAACACCTCATCTTCAGGTATGCCTGATGCTGCTCCTGGGATGCCCTCCTGCACTCTTCATTGAACCAGGGTTGATCCCCTGGCTTGATGGTAATGGTTGAGTGGGGGATATACCAGGCCATGAGGTTACAGATTGTGCTGGAGTACAATTCTGTCACTGTTGATGGCCCACAGCGCCTCATCAATGCCAAATCTTGAGTTGTTAGATCTGTGTGAAGTCTGTCCCATTTAGCACGGTGATAGTGCCACACAGCATGACAGAAATTATTCTCAATGTGAAGGCGGGACTTTGTCTCACAAGGACTGTGCGATGGTCACTCTTACGAGTACTGTCACTGACAGATGCAACTGCAGCTGGTGGATTAGTAAGGATGAGGTCAAGTATGTTTTTCCATCTTGTTGGTTCCCTCACCACCTGCAGCAGACCCAGTCTAGCGGTTGTGTCCTTTAGGATTGACCAGCTTGATCAGTAGTGTTACTGCTGAGCCAGACATCCCCCACCAAAAATATGTTCTGCACTCTTACCATCCTCAGTGCTTCCTCCAAGTGTTGTTGAACACGGAGGAGTACTAATTCATCAGCTGAGGGAGGATGGTATGTGGTAATCAGCAGGAAGTTTCCTTGCCCCATGTTCAACCTGAAGCCGTGAGACTTCATGGGGTCCGGAGTCAATGTTGAGGACTCCCAGAGCAACTGCCTCCTGACTGTGCTTCCACTTCTGCTGGGTCTGAGCTGTCGGTAAGACAGGACATATCCTGGGATGGTGATGATGGTGCCTGGGACATTGCCTGTAAAGTATGATTCTGTGAATATAACTATGTCAGGCTGTTGCTTCGCTAATCTGAGAGACAGCACTTCCAGTTTTGGTGCTGGGTATGTGATGTCAGTCAGTACGAGTCTGTAGGATCAACAGGGCTGTTTCTGCCATTGTCTTTTCCGGTGCCTACATCGATGCTGGATGGTCTGTTCTACTTCATTTCTTTGAGACCTCCTAGCGATTGATACAACTGAGCTTTCTTAGCCATTTCAGAGGCCAGTTGAGAGTCAGATATTTTGCTGTGGGCCTGGAGTCACATTGGTTGAGTTTCTGGATTGATAGTGTCGTGATAAGACCACTAGGCCACTGTGTCCCCTTGAGTCAGTAGAACTGAATCAACTTCCAGTGTTCACATACACACACTCACAGGCACCAACACTGACACACACAGACATAGACTCACATGTAGTCGTCCGTGTACTATTTACATAAAAAAACATACTTATATGCACATATGCATTGACACTTCAGCTGCTGTTGCAGGTGAGCTCAGTTCACTCAACACTGGGCAAAGTGAGAGCCCATGGTTCAGATCACACAGGGCAGGTTACTCACTCATGAGTATGTGAGATAGGCTTTTTTTAATTACACCCAAGTTAGCACCTGACTGTTAATTAAACTGTAAATTCTAGTTAAAATTTCAGACACCTGGGAGTGAGATAGAGACTGGAATTTAATCAAGGGTTTTGGGCAGATTGATGTATAGAATAAGAGGTCCCTGGGATTAAGTACAGGTGGAATCTAATAAAGGGATTCAGGCATTTATTCTTTTTCATTCATTGGATCTGAGTTTTGCTGGGCCACATTTATTGCCCATATAGTTGCCCAGGGGGCAGTCAAGAATCACCCACCTTGCTATGGATCTGGAATCACATGTCGGCCAGTCTAGGTAAGGATGACAGTTTTCTTCCCTGAAGGACATTAGTGAGTCAGATGTTTTATTTGACAATTGACAGAGATTCCATGGCCATCATCAGACACTTAATTTCAAATCAGGAATCACTGGCCAAACTCAGCAGGCCTGGTAGTGTGACGTACAGTGGCTTTAAGAGGTATATTTTGTCCTGTTACTTTTATGAAGAGAGGTTGAGACAGAGGTGTCTGCTTCAAGCCAATTGAAACAGCTTGTGAGACCTCGGTTTTTCTTTTAACGTTGGAACCATAGAAGGAGCATGAATGGATGTGGTCAAGCTCCCTCAGAACCAGGATTTTTAGTTTTAGCTTCCAGCAGCTATTGGGGTTGTGAAAGCTGCTACATCTCTCTGTCTCTCTGCTACAGCTAAAAGCTGCTAGAATTGCATGTGAGCCCCTGGGCAACTATATGGGCAATAAATGTGGCCCAGCAAAACCCAGATCCCATGAATGAAAAAGAATAAATCCCTGAATCCCTTAATTGCTACTGGCTTTAAGGGTATGCTTATGAGATATTACTGTACTGGAAGAGTTCACGAATACTTTATTATTTTGTTAAGTATTTCGATGGAATTACAGTCACGCCAATTCTTGTATTTTTATTTTGTTTGTGTTTTAGTTATAGTCTATGAATAAAGTGTGTTTTGCTTCAAAGCTGATAGTTTGACCAATTGAATTGCACCTAGAGCGCAATGCCTGGCACTTGCCTTTATAATAAGAAACTTTGAGGAGGTTTGCTGTAGTCCATAACAGGCAGCCTCTATGGAGAGAAAGCAAAATCAACATTTTGGATCCAATGACCGTTCTTCAGAACAGTACCATTTCTGATTTCCAGCATCTGTAGGTTTTTCTTTCCCTTAATTCCAAATGTTTTTATTGATTGCACATTCCATCCACCATGGGAACTACGATGTTGTGGCCATTACAGAAACTTGGGTAACTCAGGGACAGGAATAGTTATTTGGAAGTTCTGGGTTTTAGATGCTTTAAAAGAAATAGGGAGGGTGCAAAAAGAGGCGGGAGAGTGGCATTGCTAGTCAGGGTGAGTATAGCAGCTACTGAAAGACAGTTGGAGAATGATATGTCTACAGAGTCAGTTTTGATTGAGGTCAGGAACAAGAAAGGAGCAGTCACTTTGTTGGGGGTTTTTAACAGACCCCCTAATAGTCGCAGAGAAGTGGAGGAACGGTTTGCGAAGGAGATATTGGAAAGGTGCAGAAATCACAGAGTTGTAGTCATAGGTGATTTCAACTTTCCAAATATTGATTGGAAACATTTTAGTTGTAATAGTTTAGATGGAGCAGATTTTGTTCAGTGCCTTCAGGAAGGATTCCTGACACAGTATGTAGATAGACCAACACGAGGAGAGGCCACTTTGGATTTGGTGCTTGGCAACGAACCGGGCCAAGTGTTAGACCTGTTGGTAGGAGAGCATTTTGGTGGTAGTGATCATAACTCTGTTTCTTTCACGATAGTCGTGGAAACGGATAGGTACATACAGCAGGGTAAGGTTTATAATTTGGGGAAGGGTAATTACAGTTCAGTCAGGCAAGAACTAGGTAACATAAATTGGGAACAGATGCTATCAGGGAAGAGCACCACAGAAATGTGGAGATTGTTTAAGGAATGCATACTGCATGTGCTCGATATGTTTGTCCCTGGCAGGCAGGGAAGATGCAGTCGAGTGAGGGAGCCATGGTTCTCAAGCGAGGTCGAATGACTGGTTAAGAGGAAGAAGGAAGCTTATATAAGATTTAGGAAAAGCGGAACGGAAAAGGCTCTAGAGGGATACAAGTTATCTGGGAAGGAGCTGAAGAAAGGGCTTAGGAGAGCTAAAGGGGCATGAGAAAACCTTGGCAGATAGGATCAAGGAAAACTCCAAGGGTTTTTACACGTATGTGCAGAACAAGAGAATGACCAGAGAAAGGGTAGGGCCGATCAAGAATTGTAAAGGGAATTTGTGCACAGAGCCTAAAGAGATAGGAGAGGTCCTTAGTGAATACTTTTCTTCTGTATTCAAACTGAGAGGGACCTGGTTGTACAGGAGCACAGTGTGAAACAGGTTGGTAGGCTAGAGGAGGTTGATGTTAGTAAAGAAGATGTGCTAGGAATTCTGAGGAAGTTGAAGATAGATAAGTCCCCTGGGCTTGATGGGATTTATCCAAGGATTCTAAGGGAAGCGAGGGACAAGATCACAGGGCCTTTGGCGATGATCTTTTCGTCCTCACTGTCCACACGTATATTGCCAGAAGATTGGAAAGAGGCAAACGTCATTCCCTTGTTCGAAAAAGGGAACAGGGATAACCCCAGAAATTACAGGCCAGTTAGTCTTATGTCAGTGGTGGGCAAATTATTGGAAAGGGCTGAGAGACAGAATTTATGATCACTTGGAAAGGCACAGTTTGATTCGTGATAGTCAGCATGGATTTGTGAGGGGTAGATCATGTCTCACAAACCTTATTGAATTCTTTGAAGAGGTGACGTGGATGAAGGTAGAGCAGTGGATGTGGTATACATGGATTTAAGTAAGGCATTTGATAAGGTTCCCCATGGTAAGCTCATGCAGAAGGTAAGGAAGCATGGGATAGGGGGGTGATGTGGCAGATTGGATTCAGAATTGGCTGACCTTTAGAAGACAAAGGGTGGTAGTGGACGGAAAATAATCAACACGGTGCTCAGTTACGAGTGGTGTACCACAAGGATCTGTCCTGGTTCCTCTTCTATTTGTGATTTTCGGAAATGATTTGGATGAAGGAGTGGAAGGGTGGATTAGCAATTTCACGGACGATACGAAGGTGGGTCACGTTGTGGACAGTGCGGAGGGCTGTTCTAGGTTACAAAGGGACATTGATAGAATGCAGAGATGGGCTGAGAGGTGGCAGATAGAGTTTAACCCTGAAAAGTGTGAGGTGATTCATTTTGGAAGGACAAACTTGAAAGCAGAATACAGGGTTAACGGAAAGATTGTTGGCAGTGTGGAGGAGCAGAGCGATCTTGGGGTTCACGTTCACAGTTCCCTAAAAGCTGCCACCCAGGTGGATAGAGTTGTTAAGAAGGCGTTTGGTGTTTTAGCTTTCATTAATAGAGGGATTGAGTTCAAGAGACGTGAAGTTATGCTCCAGCCTTCCAAAAGCCTGGTTCGGCCACATCTGGAGTATTGTGTCCACTTCTGGTCACCTTAATTCAGGAAAGATGTGGACGCATTAGAAAAGGTGCAGAGGAGATGTACCAGGATGTTGCCTGGAATGGAGGAAGGTCTTACGAGGAAAGGTTTAGGGAGCTAGGGCTTTTCTCTTTCGAACGACGAAGGATGAGAGATGACTTGATAGAGGTGTACAAAATGATCAGAGGTATAGATAGAGCAGACAGCCAGAGACATTTTCCTAGGGTGGTGGTAGCTTTTATGAGGAGACATAGTTTTAAAGTGAAAGGAGGTAGATATCGGGGAGACATCAGAGGTAGGTTCTTTACTCAGAGAGAATTTGGGGCGTGGAATGCATTGCTGGAGAGGGTAGTGGAGTTGGCCTCATTAGGAGCATTTAAGCGGCTATTAGATAGGGACATGGATGATAGTATAAGGTAGCGGTGGAGTTTAAATAGACCTTAGGTTTCAGGTAAAAGTTCGGCACAACATCGTGGGCCAAAGAGCCTGTACTGTGCTGTACTGTTCTATGTTCTATGGGGGTGGACTTGAACCTGGGGTCCCCCAGAGTATTCTCTAGGTTACTGGATTAATAGTCTAGAGATAACACCACTAGGCCATCATCTCCCCCATTTAGAATACGAGATACTCGAGAGTGAGTCCGGAGTCTGCAATGGAGCGTCTTAGTTACGACGAGAACCTGGAAAAGCTCAAATTATTTTCTTTGGGGTAGAGAACATTTAGGAAGCTTTATGATGGACGTGTAAAAGAGGAAGTGAGAGGGTGAATAAAAATTAGTTTTTCCCCTCAGCTGAAGGGTCAGTAACATGGGGCAGACGCTTAAGGTGAAAAGCAGGAGGTTTGGAGGGGTTATGGGGAAAACTCTTTTCACCCAGAAGGTCATAGGGATCTGGAATGTACTGCCTGTGAGAGTAGTTGAGGGGGGAACCTCACAACCTTTAAAATGTATTTGGACGTGTGCTGAAATGTCATAACATTCAAGATTATGGGCCAAGTAATGGAAAAAGACACTAGTGTCAATTTAATGTATATTTGGTGTTACAGATACAATAGGCCGCTTCTGTACGATAGTTACAAACTGGAATTTAATTGAGGGGTTTATCTGTAAAATAGATTTCTCCTGCAATGCCATGGTTAGGATGGTTGGTTTAGTGAATAACCAGCTGAGAAATCAATGGCTCAGTGATGTCAGAATAGTTTAATAATCTGTCCTTTCATTTTGCCTTGTATCTGTTTTGATCACCCAGAGAAGGCTGGCCCAACAGAATGGGCACTATCATTCATGGCATTTTCCAGCATCAGCTTGTTTCTGTCAGTCTGGTTGCCATTGGCTTGCCACTGGAAATGGCAGTGAGGCTTTGCTGTGAAATCTCAGTGGATTCACACTATGGTTTTACACTTTGCGTTCTCACTCTGCCTTTTCAGAAAGTTCTAAACATTTATGCTACAGGGAAAGGAGAGTAAAAACATCAGCTACATATTCTCGGAGCCACTCAGAACCTGCAGAGGAGACCAGCTAATTTAAATTGAAAAATTGAATCTGGCCAGCATTGGAGTCAGGTACAAAAGCAGAAATTGCTAGAGAAGCTCAACAGATCTGCCATCATCTGTGGGGCAGGTTAATGTTTCAGAACTGAAGAAGGGTCAGTGGGCCTGAAATGTTAACAGTACTTTCTTTCCACAGATACTGTCAGATCTGCTGAGTTTCTGCAGCAATTTCTGGTTTTGTTCCAGATTACCAGCATCCAAAGTTCTTTGTCTTATTATACTGGAGTCAAGTGTAAGGCTTATTTGCAAAATAACATGATCAAAGAGCAGAAGTAATTCCATGAAGAAGGCCCAAAAACTGCTGGTTGCAACGTGGTCAATGCTGATGTCCCTGGATATATAAAAATGGAATAGAGACAGTACGGAGGAAAGTTCCCTTGGCTCTGCCCAAAACCTATGCCTGAGCCCAGTCTTGGAAGAGCTTCCTCAAGAACAGTAACATATCCTCTCACCATTTTTCATATCAACTAGAAAGAAACAGATTACATGAAGTACTGAGTTAGGTGAGGTTTAGGTTGAGTTGAATAAAAGCTCAGCACTAGTCCAAGTCAAATTTCACAAGGCAGGAATACTTGAAACTCTATATGAATTAAAGTCCGAAGAGTTCTTAGCCACTGTAGAGTATATTGTTTCACCATTGCAATATTAGAATATTTGTTTGAGGGAGGTACTAGCCTGATGGTATTATTGCTCAATTATTAATTCAGAGACACAGATAATAGTCTGGGGATGCGGGTTCAAATCCTGCCGTGGCAGATGGTAGAATTTGAATTCAACATATCAGTAATAAGTAATGACCGTGAAACCATTGTTGACTGTTGTAAAAACCCACCTGGTTCACTAATGTCCTTTAGGGATGGGAACTTGCTGTCCCCACCTGGTCTGGTTACATATGATCGCAGTAATTGGTTGATTCTGAACTGGCCTCTGGGAAATTAGGGAAAGGCAATAAAAGCTGGTCTAATCAACAACATCCACATCCAGAGAATGAAAAAAATGAAAACTTCATGATAAATTTCCAGTTATCAGTGTTTTTCAGACTTGAGGGAGGTATATTTTGGACTTCCCCAGGGATCCTATTAGGGCTGCTGCTTTTCTTAATGTTTATTAATGACCGAGGGCATGCAGGGCACCAACTTTCAAATGATGCAAAATTTGGAAGTATTGTGAACTGTGAGGAGGATAGCTACATGCTTCACGAGCACATCAACAGGCTAATGTACATGACAGATTAAACTAAATGTAGAGAAGTTTGAAGTGGTACATTTAATTAGGAAATCAAGAGAGTTAAAGATGATGGGGACAGGCAGGAATCTGGAGTTCAGGTCACAACCAAATTAGCCGTGATCTTAGTGAATGGTCCATACAGCACCTAAATCTTTTGTTATTGACTTCCTAAGGACAAGATAATATAAAATAAAGGGTACAATTCTAAAGGGGACACTAGACCAGTAAGACCTGGGCCTATATACACACACCAATCATGTATGTTGGAAGGGCAGATTGGAAAAGCAATTAATAAGACATAGAGAAGCAATCGAAATAAGGTCCTACATTTCTGAAACTGTGGTTTGGCCACACTTGGGAGACTGTGTCCAATCTGGGCATCACATTTTAGGAAGGATGTGAAGACGTTAGAGGGAGTGTGGTAGAGATTGATGAGAATGGTTCCAGGGATAAGACACTTCAGTTATACATGTAGATTGGAGAGGTGAAGAGAAGACTGAAAGGGGATTTGATTGAGATGTTCATGAGGGGTCTAGAAACTGTTGATAGGACAAAACTGTTCCCATTTGTGGGAGGAATAAGAAAGAGGGGATACAGATTTAAGATGATTGGGAAAGAACATTTTTTTTCATGCAGCAATTGATTAAGATTTGGAATGTGCTGCCTGAAACTATAATGGAGGAACATTTAGTCATGACTTCTGGAGGCAATTGGATAATTAACTGATGGGAAATCATTTGCAGGGTGATGGGGAAAGGGGCAAGCTGATCTTGCAAAGATTCAGTACAAACACACTGGCCAAATGATCTCTTCCTAGGATATAACTGTTCTATGGTGATTTTAATCAACCTGGTCAGTGATGTTATGACACACCTATGTTACAGGTGGGATTTGAACTTAGGCCTGCATGGCCCAGAGGCAGGGACACTCTAACAGTGCCAAAAAAGCTTGTTATAGCTAGCTGTAATTCAAGTAATTCTCTGTTAATATCCAATGATTGATCAATGATTGTTATTGTCCAATGATTAGCCAATGACTAACTAATCATTATCATAATTATTGATTAAATGGCCATTGGGATGTACAATGGTCATAAATCTCATGTATTTCAGCAACATTTCAATCAGTTCATTAGTCATCTCATGTATTTTTTTCTCTGCTAGCTATTAGCTAACATCAGTATCTACCTCTGTGCCATCACTGTGGGGATCATGTCTTACTACATGGCAGATCGCAAACATCGCAAAGCATTTCTGGAGACACGACAATCTCTGGAGGTTAAACTCAACCTGGAGGAACAGAGCCAACAGCAGGTGAGGGAGCCTGGTTAGGGTTGTGACAGTATCATGCACTGTCTTAACTCTTGGCTTAGGACAGCAGAACATGAAGAAATATTACCACACGATTATCCCAGGCTTGAGTCTTACAAACTTCCGTTATTTTGTATTCCACAAGCCAATGCCAATATCTTTACTTCCCTCCACATAAACCCAATTTCCTGCCCATTCCATAAATTAACTCTTTTCTCCAGACAATTTTGTAATTCCTGTTCCATAATAATATAAGACATTCCATATTTTCTTTACTCCATATGTACAAGTTCCTTTTGATCACTGAATACTGTACCTTTTTATTCTGAACCCATGTTTGCACAATTTCCTGACTGATAGAGCTAATTTTTCTGCTGTTTCATTTTTTAATTTTAATGCCATCGTCAATATCGAATGAGTATCCCTACTTACAAAAAGTAAAATATTCCCTGCCACAGCAATTCCTTGCAATTCATACCCCTCACAATAGAACCACCACAGAAAGTACCAATAAACACTCCCAGGACACGTACAGCTCAGGGTTAGATTCAGAGTAAAGCTCCTTTTACACTGAGCGCATCAACTGTATCACCTCAACTCATTAGATGTTTGGACATACTTGTTCTAATGGTGTTAGTAACATTACTTATTTTCCCTGGTAACTGAGCTGTAGTCTCCCTATGGTCTCACTCTTTATTGTTTGGTTATCAGTGAAGGGAGTTTTATTCTGCCTTATTAAAGCTTTGTTCAACCTTCTGTAAAGTTATTCCCTCAGTTACCTGTCCTGTTTACATGGTGTGCTCCAGAGACTTCAGTATTATCACCTTGGCATTGAGAACATACAAGAGTAAACTCTGACCTGTTCCCTCAGTCTGTGTCGTGCTGTTAGCACACACTGCATCCCAAGAGAAGCAGCTTAGTCTTCCCACCGTAATTCTCCCATAGAAGGAGCCTACTGGGATTGTCTCATGCATGCCAGCTCCCTATTGAGCATTTTTTTCCGTCCCATTGGACTTCTCTAACTTCCCATGCACATGCTGGTTTTCCTTTTGAAATCATTGTCTCGATTTCCACGGCTCTTCCATAAGCGACAAATTCCAGATCTTTGTCCATCAGTGCTATAAAACATCTTCTTCACATCTCCCATGTATCATTTGCCCAAAAATCAGTCTGTGTCCCTTAGTCCAGTACTGTCAGCCAATGGGAATAGCTTTTCATTTTTCACTTTGTCTAAGCAAATCATACCCCTCATTCAGATCTCTCTCTCAATCCTTTGTTTCAGACATTATCACTAAAATCCCTCATCTCTGGAACTACTCAAGTAAATCTCCTCTGCACCCTCTTAATTCCCCTCACACCCTCCCTAAAGTGTACTGACTAGAACTTGATGCAGTAATCTAGTCTTGGAGCCTGGTCAGAGGTGGTGAAGGTTGGTGAAAACATTTGTTTTTGTACTCAATGTTCACATTTATGAAGACCAAGCTCCCAGATAATTTGGTCACCAGTGTTAATGTGTCTTGTCCTGTCACCTTGAAACAAGTGTACATGAACCCTCTTTATAACAAAGTCTCCCACTGTCCAATCTACCAAATGTGTCACCTGACACTTCTCCGTATTAAGTTTCATCTTCAAGTTCTCTGCCCGTTCTGAGAGTCTATCTATAATTTGTTATTATCAATTTGAATCAGGCTCAACATTTGGCACTCGTCTCAAGTTTGGAATTGTTGGCAGATTGTGGAATTCTACTCTCTGATACAATGCCCAAGCCATATATAAATCAAGAAATTAGTAGTCCCAGAATTAATCAGAGATAATAGCAACTGCAGATGCTGGAGAATCCGAGATAACAAGGTGTAGAGCTGGATGAACACAGCAGGCCAAGCAGCATCATAGGAGCAGGAAAGCTTGACGTTTCGGGCCTAGACCCTTCATCAGAAATGGGGGAGGGGAAGGGGGTTGTGAAATAAATAGGGAGAGAGGGGGAGGCGGATAGAAGATGGATAGAGGAGAAGATAGGTGGAGAGGAGACAGACAGGTCAGAGAGGCGGGGATGGAGCCAGTAAAGGTGAGTGTAGGTAGGGGGGTAGGGAGGAGATAGGTCAGTCCAGGGAGGACAGACAGGTCAAGGGGGCGGGATGAGGTTAGTAGGTAGGAAATGGGGGTGCGGCTTGAGGTGGGAGGAGGGGTTAGGTGAGTGGAAGAACAGGTTAGGGAGGCGGGGACGAGCTGGGCTGGTTTTGGAATGCGGTAGAGGGAGGGGAGATTTTGAAGCTTGTGAAATCCACATTGATACCATTGGGCTGCAGGGTTCCCAGGCTGGATATGATTTGCTGTTCCTGCAGCCTTCGGGTGGCATCATTGTGGCATTGCAGGAGGCCCAGGATGGACATGTCGTCTGAGGAATGGGAGGGGGAGTTGAAATGGTTCGCGACTGGGAGGTGCAGTTGTTTGTTGCGAACTGAGCGTAGGTGTTCTGCAAAGCAGTCCCCAGGCCTCCGCTTGGTTTCCCCAATGTAGAGGAGGCCACAACGGGTACAGCGGATGCAGTATACCATATTGGCAGATGTGCAGGTGAACATCTGCTTGGTGTGGAAAGTCTTCTTGGGGCCTGGGATTGGGGTGAGGGAGGAGGTGTAGCACTTCCTGCGGTTGCAGGGAAAAGTGCCGGGTGTGGTGAGGCTGGAGCGGGCAAGGGAGTCATGGAGAGAGTGGTCCCTCCGGAAAGCAGACAAGGGTGGGGAGGGAAAAATGTGGTGGGGTCGGATTGCAGATGGCGGAAGTGTCGGAGGATGATGCGTTGGATCCGGAGTTTGGTGGGGTGGTACGTGAGGACGAGGGGGATTCCCAGAATTAATCATTGGTCTGAAAAATGACAATTTAGCACTATTCTTGGTTTCCATCTTCCTGTTTTATTTTCGTCCAGTGGAGACTGATGCTCCTATTCCATAACCCCAGTTTTGTTAATCAGCCTCTTATGTGGAACTTTGTCAGATGCATTCTTAACATCCATATAGTCAACATCTACCACATCCCATGGGATGTGGGCATCACTGTCTGAACCAGTATTTATTGCCCATCCCTAATTGCCCTGGGGGTACTTAGGAGTCAGCCACATTGCCTTTGGACTAGAGTCACATGTAGGCCAGACCAGGTAAGGATGGCAGTTTCCTTCCGTAAAGGACATTAGTGAATCAGATGGGCTTTTCCCGACAATCGACACTGGATTCATGGTCATTGTTAGATTCTTAATTCCAGATTTTTATTGAATTAAAGTTCCGCCATCTGCCGTTACTGCATTACTACATCGAAACAAGTGTAGGCCAATCAGTTGATCAAACCTACTCTTCCATTTAGAAGATCACGGCTGATCATCTACCTCAACACCATATCCCACACTGAGCCCGTAATCCAGAAATTATTTTTATCCACATAACCATCTAATACCATCTTGAATGCTTCAGTTTGACCTCCCTGAATTTATTTCCAGGCAGTATAATCAGTACCATAAATACTTGCTGTGTGAAAAAGGTTTTTCTCACATCATCTTTCCTTCAGCCGTTTAAATCTATGCTGTCTCATTCAATTTTCTTTGGTGAGTGAGGCCAGCTTCTCCCTATCTTCTCTACGCAGCCTGCTCACTTTAAAAATCTCAATTAACTCTTTGCTCAGCCTTCTACTCTCCAAAGGAGAACTGCCTCAGCATCTTCATTCTACCCTCATCACGAAAGTTTCTCAGTCCTGGAACCATTCTTGTAAATCTCTTCTGCACTCTCTCCCTGCATTCAGAGAATACACAGTTTGTGGTGGACTGTTTTTCTTATGAATAGTAGCTGCTGTAGGAATCAGATGGGATCCTTGAGGATCCATTAGGATGCCAGACAGCTACAGAAGCATACTTTTGACTGCGGTCTTCTCATCCTTCCAGCTCAATAATTGGCTGATGAGAGGAGACACTGATGACCCTTTGTCCTTTCACTGTGAGATTCTGGATTCCTTACAGTCAGTCCCATGTTGGCAAAATATTGAAAGCTCCTGTACATGGCCTGAAGACAAGTCTGGCTTGACTGCCTGGTCTGTGAAACTGGGGTCTGATTCTCACAGCCAGCTCCCCCTCACTCCAAGTTGGCATTGCATTGGCGAGCTGGCTGGATTATTCAAACACCTCAGCCCCTAACCTATCTCTGGGACAAAATTCAGAGTCTCCCCTACACCATTTTATTGTAGAATCTGAGCTATCTTTTCTCTTTTCTCAGGAACGTCTCCTTCTGTCTATTCTACCAAAGCACATTGCAGATGAGATGTTAAACGACATGAAAAAGGACAAAGAGTCAAAGGAGCTACAGCAATTCAACACCATGTACATGTACCGACATGAGAGAGTCAGGTACAGAGCAGAGACCAGAGAGAGAAAGAGACAAAGAGAGAAAAAGAGATAGTAAGAGCTGCCGATGCTGGAGTCAGAGATAACACAGTGTGGAGCTGCAGGAACACAGCAGGCCAGGCAACATCAGGGGAGCAGGAATGTTGACGTTTCGGGTTGGGACCCAAGAGAAAAGGTCTAGAGAGAGAGCTAAAAAGCCAGCAAAGGAGAGGAAGGGAGTGAGAAAAACAGGAGCAGCAAGAAATGGGGAGGGAGCGAGGGTGGGGGCCTTTGTTCTTTGCACAGTGATAGATTTTGAAGAATTGGTGTTATGTCATGCCTTCAGAAGACATTTCGGCAATTCACCGTATTGCTAAGATGTACAGACATGGGTGTGAAAGAGATATGAATGCACACTGCTGCTGTGGTGAGAGCTGGGTGGTGCGGGTGCCTGATGTAGTGAGCACCAGGTGTAGTGTTTGCTGGGTGTATTACTGGCTGTATTAATCACTGGGTGCAGCAAATGCTCAGTGTAGTGGGCTCAAGGTGTAGGGTGTAGCACGCGCTGGGTGTGGTGGACACTGGGTGTACTGTGCGCTGGGTGTACTGTGCGCTGGGTGTAGTGGATGCTGGGTGTAGTGGATGCTGGGTGCACTGGGCACTGGGTGCGGTGGACGTTGGGTGTACTGGGCGCTGGGTGTGGTGGCGCTGGGTGTAGTGGATGCTGGGTGTAGCGAGCGCTGGATGTAGTGGGCACTGGGTGTAGCGGGCACTGGGTGTAGCGGTGCTGGATGTAGTATGAAACCTGTTGTCGTCTCTCCCCAGCATCCTGTTTGCAGATATTGTCGGATTCACTCAGTTGTCATCCACCTGCAGTGCACAGGAACTGGTTAAACTTCTCAATGAACTCTTCGCTCGTTTTGATAAACTGGCAGCGGTGAGTCTGTCCTTGGAGCTCGCTCACTCACTCAGTGTACATTGTGCATACCTCTATTGTATGTATTCTCTCTCTGCACACTCACTGTCTGCCCACTCTCCCGCTGTGCACAGTCTCCCGCCATGCACACTTTGCTGCTGTGAACAGTCTTCGGCCGTGCACACTCTGTCACTGTGCACACTCCCCTACTGTGAACGCTCTTCTGCTGTATGCACTCTCCTGCTGTATGCACCCTCCTGCTGTGCACACTTGTCCACTATGCACACACTCACTGTTCACAATCTTCACCTCGTAAAATCTTAAATCGGCAACAGAGTTCCACACTTGACCAGTTTCAAGTGTGGATCCCAAGTCCATTAGCTGAAGACTGTGTTACACATAATCTTTAATAATCTACATGCATAGTTCTCTTCACTGTACTGCACAGTCACTAACTTGACAGCAATGTTTCATCCTGATTATGTGCTTGGAGTCTTTTTTCAATTTAATATCAACCTCCCTCCCCTGCAGAGTAACTACAAACTCTGAATCAATGTGAGAACACTGACCTATTTTTTGGTGTATAGTATTTGGTGGCAATGTCTAGCAGCTCGTGGTACAAGCTGGGATTTGATGGACATGCAATGACTGACTTTTATCAATTATCTAACCTTACAGTAATTTATTGCCTAATGACAATCTCCCAACTTTGCGCAGAAATACCATCAGCTACGGATCAAGATCCTGGGTGATTGTTACTACTGTATCTGTGGCTTACCAGACAATCGTGATGATCATGCTGCATGCTCCATTCATATGGGCTTGGCTATGGTTGACGCCATCTCGTGAGTACAATTTGGTAGGCTCTGGAACACTTCGGTTTCCAGAACACCATCGGGTACTGACCGCCACTTTTCCCACTCCACAAATGATTCACTGTTCTTTTGGAGCTCCTCTGGATCGTCCTCACAATTTACAATATTCCAAGTTTTGTGTAAACTTTGACATTGTCCGTTGCTCACCGAGATCCAGATCAGTAAAAAAGCAAGGGTCCCAGTCTCCACTACAAATCTTCTTCCAGCCCAAAAAATATCCATTGACCATTACTCCTTGTTTCCTGTCACACAGCCAATGTTGTATCCACACTACAATTGTCCCTTTTACACCATGACCTATAACTTTAGTCCCAAGTCCGTTGTGTGGTACTGTATTAACACCTTTTGGCAATCTACGTACACAACATAAACAGCGTCACCCTCATTGAGCCTTTTTGTTACCTCTTCAGAAAACTCCAGCAAGTTAGTGAAACACACTTTTCCCTTTAGAAATCACACTGGCTCTCCCTAACTAACCCACATAACCCAGATTTGTCTCTATGGGTAACAATTTTGAATCAAATTATTGTTTCTGGAAGTCCCCTAGAACTGAAATTAAACTGAAAACAAACATGGAGAATGCTGGAGAAGCTCAGCAGATTTGGCAACATCAGTGGAAACAGAAACAGAGTCAACATTTCAACTCCAATATGATTCTTCTTTGGAACTTCAGAACCAGTTCTGAAGACTCTTTGGATTCAAAATATTAACTTTTCCACAGATGCTGTCAGACCTAGTCAGAGAGTAATACAGCATGGAAACAGGCCCTTCAGCCCAAACTGGCCCATGGTGGCCACACTCAGCTAGTTCTAATTGCCCGCATTTGGTCCATATCCCTCTAAACCCTTCTCATCTATGTACCTATCCAAATGATTTTTAAATGTTGCTATTGTACCTGCCTCAACTACTTTCTCTGGCAGCCCATTCCATATACACACCACTGTCTGCATAAAGAAGTTGCCCCTCAGGTCCTTAAATCTTTTCCTGCTCACCTTAAACCATGCCCTCTAGTTTTCAATTCCCCATCCCTGGGAAAAAAGACTATATGCATTCATCTTATCTATGCCCCTCATGATTTTATACACCTCAATAAGGTCACCCCTCATTCTCCTACATTCCAAGGAATTCGTGGCCAACCTCTCCCTATTACTCAGGCCTACTGGTCCTGGCACCGTCCTCATAAATCTTCTTTGCACACTTTCCAGTTTTCCAGTCTTTTAAACGTGATTGTGGCCGCAGCCACTACTTCACAATTATTCATGGGGATGTTATTTATGCCTCTACAGTGAAGCCAGACACAAAATATCTGTTCAGTTCATCTCCCATTTCCTTATTGTCCATCATCCGTGACCCAGGTTGATCCCCTGAGAGGCCCAAAATAGCTAACGGCACTCAAAATTGGGGAAACTCTCCTTTCAACAGCATCCTGCTATTGAGAATCCTGACTGGGACACTGAAGAGCAGAGTCATTTTCAGGGAGCTGTGCTTGTGTGGTTTTTCGGTATGGGGTCAGGAGGGTTCAGGTAACAGGGACAGCAAGTGGGTTCTGACAGTGGGTGCTGAGTGGGTGTAGGGTTTGTGTTCTGAATGCTGGTAATAGGTGGTTGTTGGGTGCGAGCTTCTGTCTGCTTTGCGTGGGTGATGGGTACTGACTTTTGGATAATTGGTGTTGTTATTTTGTAGTTGACGTGTTGAGTGCTGGTTGGTGAGCCTGGGTGTGGGCATTAGGTACTGAGTGTTGGGAATTGTTTCTGGCTGCTAGTGTTTGGCTGTTGATTGTTGGATGCTGATGGTAAAATCTGGGTCTGAGTGTTGGTTGTTGAGTGATTATGGTGGGTGTTTGGTGCTGTGTGTGGATGCTGGGTGCTGAGAGTTGGGTACTGTGAGCTTGGCGTTGGACGCTGGATGCTGGCTGGGCTTGTTGGGTGCTGGCTGTTATGAAGGTGTGGGTCCTGGGTGTATCACTATTTTAGGGGGTCAGATCACTTCTGCTTCCTGTATGTCCTGCTGTCTGACAGGTTTTTCTGTTGTAGGTACGTTCGTGAAAAGACAAAAACAGAGGTGAATATGCGGGTTGGCATTCACAGTGGCACTGTCCTCGGTGGTGTCCTGGGGCAGAAGAACTGGCAATATGATGTCTGGTCTACAGATGTCACGCTAGCAAACAAGATGGAGGCTGGTGGCATCCCTGGGTAGGTGTTTGTTGACTGATCAGTGATGCTAAAGACTCGATGGGAACACTGAAGACACACTGGCTACATCTCGCTGGCAACATACTCACTCACTCATTCCATGTGCAGTCACATACACACTGACTCACTCTTGCGTTCTTGCACACACTCACACTCAGATACGCACATTTCATGCACATCTGCACCCATCTTCATTCACACACACACTCTCACACATGCATTTACATTCACATTTACATACACACTCATTCACTCTACTCACATACATACACCCAGCCATACACATGCACACACTCATTCACATGCACACTTGCCCTCGTGCACTTACACTCTCATCTATCCACACACTTCTATAAATACACACGTACTCATGCATTGATTCTGTCACACACATATGTACTCTCTCTCCATCTCTCTCACATGGTTAGGATCCCAGCTGATGTTATTCCTGGGCAAGTTTCATCCCAGACTGGAATCTGACCTATAAATTATATTTTAGACTCAGGGATTTGTCCAGTACAGAAGAGGCCCTTTGGCCTATCAAATCTGTACAGTCCTATCTACAATCGTCACACTTTCCAATATTTGGTCCATAGCTTTGGATGTTCTGATGCTTCAAGTGCTCATCCATGTACTTATTAAAGATTTTGAGGTTACCCACCTTTACTAACCTCCCTGGCAGTGCGTACCAGATTCCCAGCACACTCTGGGTTTTTCCAAAAAATCTCCTCTAAACCTTCTGCCCTTCACCTTAAAATTATGCCTCCATAACCTTATATGTCTCAATCAGATTCCCTCTGAACTTTTCATGCTGTAAAGAATTTTGATTGTTTTCGTTATAACAAGTGGTCTCTTGTTTAAACATAAGCGTGGAATGCTGCAGATTTTGTTTTAACAATAAAACAGAAGTTTATGAATGAAAGAAATGAATATGAAATAGAATAAATAGTTTTAAATTCAGATTTTAAAACCCACTGTAAAAGTATAATCTCATTAATCACAAAGTGCTCATATTTAAATTGAAACTTAAAACAACAACTCTCGTACAGTAATTAAAACACACATTCTATGGGTCTGCAACTCTAACACCTCATTAGGTTTAAGCCACTTCTGATTTCAACAAATAAGCTGGAACTGCAGAAAGCTTCTTCATTTATTTGTCACATGCAGTACGTATAGGAATACACAAGTACAGTGAAAAGTACACAAAGTCATCATTCACTGGCACCCACTTGGTTACAAAAACCAGAATTAAAAGATTTGACAGACCCAAAAAGTAAACAAGAGAAACAGAAAAGTCCAAATCTCAGATTCTCAGAGACCCATCTCCACAGTGGTGCAGGTGCCACTTTAATCGCTAGGACACCCAGGAGGCCATGACTGCTGCCTCACTGGCCCGCTGTTAGACACCTAATCTTATATATAAGAGATAAAAGGTACTGCAGATGCTGGAGAATCCGAGATAACAAGAATGGAGCTGTATGAACACAGCAGGCCTGTTCTCGACCACTGTGGGGGGGAAACTGTGGGACCGCAACTTCCCCCCGACAGTGGTCGAGAACGCCCTCGACCGTGTCTCCCGCATTTCCCGGAACACATCCCTCACGCCCCGTCCCCGCAATAATAATCAAAAAAGAATTCCCCTCGTCCTCACGTCCAACCCCACCAACCTCCGTATCCAACGCATCATCCTCCGACACTTCCGCCATCTGCAATCAGACCCCACCACCAAAGACATCTTTCCCTCCCCACCCTTATCTGCCTTCCAGAGGGACCACTCCCTCCGCGACTCCCTTGCCCGCTCCACACTCCCCTCCAGCCCCACCACACCTGGCACTTTTCCCTGTAACTGCAGGAAGTGCTACACCTGCCCCCACACCTCCTCCCTCATCCCAATCCCAGGCCCCAAGAAGACTTTCCACATCAGGCAGAGGTTCACCTGCACATCTGCCAATGTAGTATACTGCATCCGCTGTACCCGTTGTGGCTTCCTCTACATCGGGGAAACCAAGCGGAGGCTTGGGGACCGCTTTGCAGAACACCTGCGCTCAGTTCGCAACAAACAACTGCACCTCCCAGTCGTGAACCATTTCAACTCCCCCTCCCATTCCTCAGACGACATGTCCATCCTGGGCCTCCTGAAGTGCCACAGTGATGCCACCCGAAGGCTGCAGGAACAGCAAATCATATTCAGCCTGGGAACCCTGCAGCCCAATGGCATCAATGTGGATTTCACAAGCTTCAAAATCTCCCCTCCCCCAACCGCATCCCAAAACCAGCCCAGCTCGTCCCCGCCTCCCTAACCTGTTCTTCCTCTCACCTATCCCCTCCACCTACCTCAAGCCCTACCCCCATCTCCTATCTACTAACATCATCCCGCCCCCTTCACCTGTCCGTCCTCCCTGGACTGACCTATCTCATCCCTACCCCCCCCCACCTACACTCACCTTTACTGGCTCCATCCCCGCCTCTTCGACCTGTCTGCCTCCTCTCCACCTATCCTCTCCTCTATCCACCCTCTATCCGCCTCCCCCTCTCTCCCTATTTATTTCAGAACCGTCTTCCCCTCCCCCATTTCTGATGAAGGGTCTAGGCCCGAAACGTCAAGCTTTCCTGCTCCTATGATGCTGCTTGGCCTGCTGTGTTCATCCAGCCCCACGCCTTGTAATCTTATATATACTCAGTTTTAAGCAATCTCTGCAGGGTTTTATCTGAAAACATTTGGTCTCATCTCTTCAATCTGATATCAACTGTTTACTCCAAGGTAATTTAGTCTCACCATGTCCAATTCTTCCCAGGAACTCTGTTCTTTTCAGCCATCTTCATCCAAGGACTTCACAGGACTACTCAAAACTCAAAGTAATTTTTTTACAAAATCTCCCTCTATAAGTTATGGGTGTTACCCGAGATCTCTTACAAACGTTGAGGCCCCGTTATTTACCTTGCTATGGCACAGAACAGTGTGAGGGAAACAGAAAATAATGCACAAAAGCCCAATGATTCTAAAGCTGGGCTTCAGAAACTGTTTTTAAAGAAATCACCCTGACTACAGAAATATTTCTAAGTTGATTTAATTTCAGGCACAGAGAAATCCCATATGTTAAAAAGCTTTCTTTTTGTATTGGGACACGAGTGTCACTGGTTCCAACAGCATTTATTGTCCGTCCCAGTTGCCCCTTGGTGGCTGCTTTCTTAAACTGCTGTAGTCCATGTGGGAGATGCCATTCGGGAGGGGATTCCAGGATTTTGACCCAGTAACACTGAAAGAACAACAATATGTTTCCAAGCCAGGATGGTGAGTGGCTTGGAGGGGAATTTGCAAATGCTGGTGTTTCCAAGCATCTTGTGCCCTTGTCATTCTGGATGGTAGTGGTTGTAGGTTTGGAAGGAAACATACACAGAAAGTTCTGAAGAAGGATCACTTGACCCGAAACATTAACTCTGCTTTCTCCCCACAGATGCTGCCAGCGCGTTTGAGTATTTCCAGCAATTTCTGTTTTTGTTTCTGATTTCCAGCATCCACAGTTCTTTGGTTTTTGTTTTGTGAAGGTTTGGAAGGTGTTGTCTAACTCAGAAACCAGCAACAAAAGCTTACATACTTAAAAATATATACTATATAAAACTTACAGACTTAAAAATTTATGTAAGTCACACAGTCTGCAACACAGCACACACATGTTGCCACACGCGCATGTAAATGCTCATTCATGCACATACACTCACCCACGCATACACATTCCCTCAGTACTGATGCTCTGACAGTGCAGCACTCCCTCAGTACTGGCCCTCTGGCAATGCAACACTAACTCGGGACTGATCCTGCAACAGTGCTGCACTTCCTCAGTACTGACCCCCTGACAATGCAGCACTCCTTCAGTACTGACCCACCGAAAGGGCAGCACTCCCTCAGTAGGACCATTGATAGTGCCACACTCCCTGATGCAGCTGATCACAGTTCAATTCAAACTTTTTCCAATCCATTGCCTACCCAAGGAGTAAGAATGTTTATGCTCATGTTCGATTAGAACCTAATCGTTAGAGGTGAATTTGTTCCTTGTTTGCTTTGTTTACAGGAGAGTGCACATTTCAGAAAGCACCTGTAATTGCCTGAATGGAGAGTTTGAACTTGAACCAGGAGAAGGGGAGAAGAGAAATGAGTATTTGCGGGAGAAGGGGATCACGACATACCTGGTGGTGGTGGCAAAGTCTGCGGCTGTCAAGAATGGGATCAATGGAGTGGTGAATCTGGGGGGACTGGAGAGTTTCATAGAAACTTAGAAAATAAAAGCAGGAATAAGCCATTCTGCCGTTCTGCATTTACCCCATACCCTTTGATTCCTTTAGTCCTAAGCGCTGTATCCAACTCCTTCTTGAAATTACACAATGTTTTAGCCTCAACCATTTTCTGTGGCAGAGAATTACACAGAGAACAAACTATACAGCACAGGAACAGGTCATTCTGTCCTGCAAGCCTGTGCTGACACATTTTGTCCTTCCATACTAAAACTGTCTTCAAGGGAAGGTGATGACCTAGTGATGTTATTGCTGGACTGTTAGTCCAGAGACCCAGGTAATGATTTGGGGATCTGAGTTCAAATCCTGCATTCAGTTGGAAAAAAAATCTGGAATTAAGGGTCTAATGATGACCATGAAACTATTGCCGATTGTCATAAAAAAAGCCCATCTGGTTCACTAATGTCCTTTAGAGAAGGAAATGGCCATCCTTACCTGCTCTGGCCTACATGTGACTCCAGACCCACAGCAATGTGGTTGATTCTCAACTGCCCTCTGGACAACTAGGGATGGGCAATAAATACTAACATAACCAGCGATGCCTTCGTCCCATTAATGAATGAAAGAAAGGTCACAGGATCCGTATCGCTCTGTTCCCTTCCTATTCATGTATTTTTTCCAGATGCTTTTTGAAGGTTCACTGCTCTCTGGGTGAGGAAATTTAACCTGTATCCAAAGACTGTGATCCCCCTTATTCTTCTGAACTCCAGCCAATGTAATCCTAACCAATTCAATCTCTCCTGATATATCTGTCCTGTCATCCTCAGAATCAGCCTGGTAAACCTTCGCTGCACTCCCTCAATAGTAAGAGCATCCTTCCTCAGATAAGAAGACTAAAACTGCATGTAATATTCCAGGTTTGGTCTCACCAAGGCCCTGTATAACTGCAACAACATGTCCCTGCTCCTGTACTCGAAACCTCTTGTTATGAAGGCTAATATACCATTTGCCATCTTTCCTCCCTGCTGCACCTGCATGCCTACCTTCAAAGACTGGTGCACAAGGACACCCATTCTCTGCCCTCACCTTACAGCTGTTCAGATAATAATGTGCCTTCCCATTTTTGCTACCAGAGAGAATAATTTCATATTTGTCCACATTATACTGCATCTGACATGCATTTTCCCACTCACTCAGCCTATCCAAATCACACAGCAACATCTCTGCATCCTCCTCACCCTCCATTTGTGCCACCTGTAGATTTATACGTATCACATTTACTTTCCTCATCTAAATCATGAAAGTATATTGGGAACAATTAGGTTCCTAGTACCAATTCCTGTGGTACCCTACTAGTCACTGTCTGCCATTTGAGAAAAGACCTGTTTATTCCCACTCTTTATTTCCAGTGTGCCAACCAGTTTTCTATCCATTTCAAAACACTGGCCCAAGTCCCATGCACTTTATTTTTGCGCATGAATCTCCTAGTGGGACTTTTCAAATTCCTTTTGAAAGTCTAAATAAACCATATCCACTGGTGTCGTCTGATCAACTCTACTAGTTACATTCTTGAAAAATTCCAGTAGATTTGCCACTTTTGTAAATCCATGCAACTCTGTCCAACCCCGCACTGTTTTCCAAATGCTCAGCTATCAATTCTTTTATAATGGATTCTAGCATTTTCCCTACTACTGACATCAGGCTGACTGGTCTATAATACCTGGTTTTCTCACTGCGTCCCTTTTTAAAAAGAGGATTACATTAGCCAACACACAATCTGTAGGAATTATTCCAGAGTCTATAGAATCTTGTAAGATAACGGCCAATGCGTCCATTATTTCGAGAGCTAATGTGGGATGTAGATTATCAGGCTGAAAGGGGTTTATCGGCCTTTGATCACATCAATTTCCTCAGCATCATTTCCCTACTAATACTGATCTCCTTCAGGTCTTTGTGATCACTAAACCCTGTGTTCTCCAACATTTCAGGGATGTTATTTTGTCATCCTTTCTGAACACAGAACCAAAGTACGTATTTAATTAGACGTTGTTCTCATTATGAATTCCTGTTTTTGACTGTAAAGGACCTAAATTTGTCTTTTCAAATACCTAAAGATACTTTTCCAGTCAGTTTTTATGTTCCCCGCAAGCTTACTCTTGTACTGTATTTTTTGCTTCTTAATCAATCTCTTTGGCCCCCTTTTGCTGGATTCTAAACTGCTCCCTCTTCTCAGGTCTGTTCTTTTTTCTGGACAGTTTAGATAACTCTTCCTTCGATGTTATCTGTAATTTGCCTTGTAACCTTTGGCTTGTCATCTTTCCTGTTTTAATTTTGTTGCAGACAGGAATGAACACTTGTGGCAGTTCATGCCTGTGGTTTAGGGGGAGGTGATGGCCTTGTGGTATTATCATTAGACCATTAATCTAGAGATCCAGGTAATGTTCTGGGGGCCTGGGTTCAAATCCTGCCATGGCAGATGGTTAAAATATGAATTTGTTTAAAAAGCTGGAATTACAAAATCTAATGTTGATCATGAAACAAAGAACAAACAAGAAGTACGGTACAGGAACAGGCCCTTCAGCCCTCCAAGCCTGTGCTGATCATCATGCCCTGACTAAGCTAAAAAACAAACTTTCTGCCCTTATTCAATCTGTATCCCTCTATTCCCTCCCTATTCATGTAACCATCCAGATGCCTCTTAAATGTTTTCAATGTGCCTGCTTCTACCACCTCCTCTGGCCGTGCACTCCAGGTTCCTACCACTCTCTGCGTGAGAAACCTTCCTTGCACTGTGCCCCCTTGTAATTGAAACTCCAACCCTGGGAAAAAGCCTCTGGCTGTCCACTCCATCTGTGCCTCTCATAATTTTGTAGATCTCTATCAGGTCTCCTCTCAGCCACTGTTTTTCCAGTGAAAACAGTCCTAGTCTTTTTAAGATAACAAGGTGTAGAGCTGGATGAACACAGCAGGCCAAGCAGCATCAGAGGAGCAGGAAAGCTG
>JAHRHZ010000269.1:710296-724740 GCA_024137785.1 Ginglymostoma cirratum | reverse complement strand
TTGGTGTGGACTTGTTGGGCCGAAGGGCCTGTTTCCACACTGTAGGGATTCTATGTTCTATGTTCATAGCCAATTGCCGATTGTCTGGAAAAAACCCATCTGTTCACTCATGTCCTTTACAGAAGGAAATCCGCTATCCTTACCTGGTCTGACCTACATGTGACTCTGGACCCTCACCTGTCCTCTGGACAATTAAAGATGGGCAAAAAATGCCTGCATCCTGTGAATGAGCAAAAAAGAATTGCTTGCTGTTGCCTTTCCACTGTCACCCCTTTCAGTATTGTTCCCCATTCCAGCATAGTCTCCTCACACCTTGTACCACTGTAATTTCCTCTATTTAAATTCAGGACCCTAGTCTCAGAATCAGCTACCTCACTATCCACCTTGATGAGGAATTCTATCATATTCTCATCCCCAAGGGGCCTCACACAACTAGATTGCGATTTATTCCTTTCTTATTACTCAGTCTAGGATGGCCTGGATATTCAGTTCCCATACCCAGTCACCCTGCAGTCATGTCTCTGTAAGTCTGACTATGTCATACATGTTTTCATCAATTTACTTGATTAATTCATCCACTTTCTTGTGAATACTCCATTGTCAAAGCACAAAAGTATTAAGGCTTGTCGTTTCCGCACTATTTGTCCCAAATGCATTGTCTTTCAGTGTCCCTGTTTGATTCTGGCCCTTCAGTCCTCTGCCTATCACGTTTCTTATTCCCCTTTCTGTCTTTTATTTGTGGCCTTGTTTCTCCTTCCTCTGATACATTGCATAAGTTCCCATCACCCTGCCATTTTAGATTAATGTCTGCCCAACCACTCTTGCAAATACTGTCCAGAAGAGCTCAGTTCCGGTACTGCCCAGGTGTAAGTCGTCCAGTTTGTATTCTATGATGCTATTAGTAAAGCTAAGTTCCCTACATGCTTTATTAACCGCTCTCTCTACCTGTCCTGCCACTTTCAATGATCTGTGCACATACACATCCAGGTCCCTCTGCTCCTGCAGCCCCTTTAGAATCGGATATTGTCTTTCAATGTTCTTCTGTTCAAAATATGTCGCCTCACACTTCTTTGCAATGAACCTCATCTGCTACTGTTTTGGCCTCTCCACCAATTTGTAAATGTCCTTTTGGAGTTCCGCACTGTCCTCCTGACAGTTTGCAATTCTTTCTATTCTAATGTTAGTCTTCAAACATTGAAGTTGTCCCCTGTACACAAAGACCCAGATCATTAATATGTATCAGGAAGAACAAAGCTCTGAATATCAACCCCTAGAGTCTCCACTAGAAACATTCCTCCAGACTAGACTTCCTACTTCCCATCACTCATCCAGTTTTGGCCATGTTGCTACTGTCCCTTTTATTCCACTACCTATAAATTTGCTCACCAGTCTGTTGTGTGGTGCTGTATCAAACACCTGGAAATCCAAATAGACCACATCAGCAGTGTCACCCTAATCGAACATTTCTGTTATCTCTTCAAAAACTTCCTGCAAATTAGGTAAATGCGATGTCCCCTTCAAAAATCCACACTGACTCCTCATAACCAGTCCACCTTTCTCAATGCAATGACTAATTCTATCCTGAATATTGTTTCAGAAAAACAGTCCTTTTCCTCTCAAAGTCCACAATCAAAAATACTGAAAAATGAAAAGATGCATGAAAACTTGACGTTTCGGAAGGGTTTAGGCCCGAAACGTCAAGTTTTCCTGCTGCTATGATGCTGCTTGACCTGCTGTGTTCATCCAGCCCCATGCTTGTTATCTCGGATTCTCCAGCATCTGCAGTACCTTTTATCTCTGAAAATAAAAAGATGCTGTCTTTATACTGTAAAAGGAGACCCAGATCCTTTTGCACTGCAGCATTCTGCAGTCGCTTCCCATTTAAATAATATACTGCTTCTCTATTCCTCATACCAAGATGACTAACCTCATATTTTCCAGTCATCTCTCCCTAGTTTGATTCGTGATCACCCCTATCTCCTCGACTTTATTCTGACTTCTCTCTTTTACCCTCATTGAAATAGTGATCTGTTTTCTCTCTCTCTCTCTCTATTTCTCTCTCTGTAAACTTCTTCCTCTGTCCATCTTTGTCTCTCTCTGTTTCTTTGTTTTTCTTTCTCTCTCTCTCTCTTCATTTTTGTCTGTCCATCTATCTCTCTCTCAGTGTCTCTCTTTATCTCTCTCTCTCTCTCTGTCTATCTGTATTTCTTTGTCTCTCGCTTTTCTGTTTATCTGTGTCTGTCCGTCTGTTTGGAAGTAGTTGTATGTACAAAGATTCGTAAAAGCTTGGAGTTCTCTTCTACAAACAGAATTTGATGCAAGATCAGTTGTTCATTTTTGTTAAGCAAAGATACGAGGGGATATGGGTCAAAAGCAGGTCTATGGAGTTAGGTCATAGATCAGCCCTGATGTCATTGAATGACAAAACAGGCTCAAGGGGCTGATTGTTCCTATGCCTCTATCTCTCTGTCTCTCTCTCTCTGTCTCTCTTTCTCTCTCTCTCTCCCTTTCTCTGTGTTTGTCTCTTTGGTTTAACTGGCAATCTCTCTGTCTCATCTGTTTACCAGATAATTTGCTCTTTTTCAGAAGTTGTCTCTCACATCATCCAATGGAAACTCACCACTGTTGATCAACACCACAGACTGTAATGGCAGTCTCCATACCAACTGCAACACCCCTGATGACCCAGAGGAGCTCGATACGCGGGTGAGTGAGTGGCACAATTGCCTCAGAGTACAATGGGAGAAAATGGGACGTGTGGAACTTTCAATGTCCATTCCACATCACGTCCTTGCTGCAGAAAGGTGACACTGCAAAGTGTCTGTGATACCTGCTAAATCTGTGTGTAGCTGGTCAGTCTGCAAACCTTGACTGCAGACAGCAGTATCCCCAGGCTAACACATACCATTGACATCCAAGTCACAGTTGGAGCACAACAGTGTATTGTTCCTCTTAGAGTCCTTGTTGAAGGTGGTGGATATCATGCCAATTAAGTGGGTTGCTTTGTTCTGGGTGGTGTTGCTTCTTGAGTCTTGTTGGAGCTGGACCCATCTAGACAAGTGGGGAGTATTCCATCACACTCCAGACTTGTGCCTTGTAGATGGTGGACAGGCTTTGGGGAGTCAGGAGGAGAGTTATAGTATTCCTCTGACCTATTTTTGTTGCCACTGCATTTAAATAGCAAGTCCAGTTGGGTTTCTGGCCAGTGGTAACCCTCAGGATGTGAGGGTTACCTCAGGGTATTCAGTGATAGTAATGTCATTGAATTCCAAGGAGCGGTGGCTAGATCATCACTCATTGGAGATGGTCATAGCCTGGCATTTGTGTGGCACAAATGTTACTTGCCACTATTCAGTCCAAGCCTGGATATCATCCAGGTGCATTTGAACACGGACTGCTTCAGTATCTGAGGAGTCATGAACGGTGCTGAACATTGTGTAATCATTGGCAAACATCCCCACTTCTGACCTTATGATGGAGGGAAGGTCATTGATGAAGCAGCTGAAGATGGTTAGGCCTAGGACACTACCCGGAGGAACTCCTGCAGAGATGTCCTGGAGCTGAGATGATTGAACTCCAACAACCATGACCATCTTCCTATGTAAGATAACAAAGTGTGGAGCTGGATGAACACAGCAGGCCAAGGAGCATCATAGGAGCAGGAAAGCTGGACGTTTCGGGCCTAGACCCTTCATCAGTAAAATCTGATGATCCTTTTTTCTGATGAAGGGTCGAGGCCCGAAACGTCAAGCTTACCTGCTCCTATGATGCTGCTTGGCCTGCTGTGTTCATCCAGCTCCACACCTTGTTATCTCGGATTCTCCAGCATCTGCAGTTCCTATTATCCCATCTTCCTATGTGTCAGATATGACTCCAACCATCGGAGAGTTTTCCCCTGATACCCATCGATTCCAGTTTTGCTAGGGCTCCTTGATGTCACACTTGGTCGAATGTAACCTTAATGTCAAGGGCTGTCACTCTCATCTCACCTCTGGAATTCAGCTCTTTTGTCCATGTTTGAACCAAGGCTGTAATGAGATCAGGAGCCGAGTGGCCCTGATGGAACCCAAACTGGGCGTCACTGAGCAGGTTATTTCTGAGCAGGTGCTGCTTGATAGCACTGTTACTGACACCTTCCCTCACTTTACTGATGATGGAGAGGACACTGATGGGGCAGTAATTGGCCGGGTTGGATTTGTCCTGATTTTTGTAGACAGGACAAATCTCAGCCTTTTTCCTCATTGATTGGGTAGATGCCGGCGTAGCAGCTGTACTGGGACAATGTTCAGGTGCCATACTGAAAGGGTAATGCCTTGGGACTTGTTACAATGCTAAAGTGCCAGATAAATATGTGGAATTATTGAGTGAGGTTGCCAGGCTCCTTTACTGACTGTTGCAGCTGTTAAGTATGGACTGTCAGTCTAAACAATTAAACCTGGCAGGAATCTCAATCTGAAATCAAACCAGGAAAGGCTGGAAATTCCCACCAGCATCAGTGAAGAGAGAACCTGAGTTAGCATTTAACATTGATGACCCTTTGGATTGGAGGGTAGCTAATGTAACCCCTGTATTTAAAATGGGAGGTAGAGAAAAACAGGAAATTATAGATCGGTCAGCCTAACATCAATAGCACGGAAAAGGCTAGAGTTCATTACAAAACAGTTAAGAGCCGAGCACTTGGAAGTCAGTGATTTGATTGTCAAAGTCAGCATGGATGTACAAAAGGGGATTTTTTGCACTTGTAATGCATAAAGTTAATGAGCAGGAATCAATAGATGTGGTTTACTGCAGGGCAGCATGGTGGCTCAGTGTTTTTTTTTTAATTCCTTCATGGGATGAGGGTGTCACTGACCAGGCAGCATTTATTGCTCATCCCTAATTGTCCAGAGGGCAGTTAAGGATCAACCACTTTGCTGTGGGTCTGGAGCCACATGTAGTCCAGACCAGGTAAGGATGGCAGTTTCCTTGTCTAAAGGACATTAATGAACCAGATGGGTTTTTCCCCAACAATCAACAATGGATTCACGATCATCATTAGCCCCTTAATTCCAGATATTTATTGAATTCAAATTCCACCATCTGCCGTGGCAGAATTCAAACTGGGTCCCCAGAACACTATCTGAGCCTCTGGATTAACAGTCCAGTGATAATACCACTAGGCCATCGCCTTCCCTGTTAGCACTGCTGCTTCAAAGTGCCATGACCTGGGTTCGATTCCACCCTCGGGCCACTGTCTGTGTAGAGATTACACCTCCCCGTGTCTGCGTGGGTTTCCACTGGGTGCCCTGGTTTCCTCCCACAGTCCAAAGATGTGCAAGTTAGGTGGATTGGCCATGCTGAATTTCCCTGTATTGTCCAGGGATGTGTAAATTAGGTGGATTATCTCTGGAAAATGCGGGGTTACAGGGAAAGGGTAGGGGGATGGGTCTGGGTGATGTGCTCTTCAGAGAGTCAGTGTGGACTAGTTGGGCTGAATGGTCTGTTTCCACACTGTAGAGATTCTGTGTTTTTAATAAGGTCCCACATAAGAGATTAGCATATAAAATTCAAGTGCTTAGGTTTGGGTAGTGTACTAACATGGATAGGAAACTTGTTGGCAGGCAGGAAACAGAGAGAAGGAATAATGGGTCTTTTTCTGAATGGCAGGTGGTGGTTGGTAGAGTACCTCAGAGATCAGTACTTGGACCCAAGCTATTCATTTAATGGTCTAAATGAGGGAACTTAATGTAATATCTCCGAGTTTGCATAAGACACAAAGCTGGATGGGAGCGTGAGCCATGAGGGGTTGCAGAGATTAATTGGACAAGTTGAGTGAGTGAGTGAGCAAATGCATAGCAGTTGCAGTATAATGTTGATAAATGTGAGGTTATTCACTCTGGTAGCAAAAACAAGCAGGCATTTTATTACCTGAAAGACAAAAGATTGTGAAAACGGGAGGAACAAGAGCAGGGATATCTTGCTGCAGTTGTACAGGGCCACGTGGAGACCAAACCTGAAGTATTGTGTGCCGTTTTGGTCTCCTTATCTGAGGAAAGACAAAGGAAGTTTTCTAGACTGATTCCTGGGATGACAAGACTGATGCATGAAGAAAGATTGGATCAGTTAGGACTTTATTCACTGGAGTTTAGAAGAATGAGTCGTGGACCTCATAGAAACCTTTAAATTCTAACAGGACTAGACAGAGGAAACACAGGAAGGATGTTCTTAATGACCAGGGTGTCCACTCCAGGAGGTCATCGTCTAAGGATACATGGTACGCCATTTAGGACTGAGACGAGGAGAAATTTCTTCTCCCAGAGACCAATGAACCTGTGGAATTCACGAGCACAGAAGGTGGTTGAGGTCAAAATATTGAATGTCTTCAAGAAAGGGTTACATACAGTTCTTAGGACTAAAGAGATCAAAGAGTATGGGAGAAAGTGGGAACAAGGGACTGAGTTAGATAATCAGCCATGATCATATTGAACGGCAGAGCAGACTCCAAGGACTGATTGGCCTTTTCCTGCTCCTATTTTCAGTATTTCTATGTTTCTGTGACCCTTCATGATGACCTGGGCTCCAGCTGGCTTTTCGTCAGTTTGAGACATTAACTGTTTCTCCATAGATGTTGCCAGACCTGCTGAGTTTCTTCAGCGTTTTCTGCTTTTATGTTAGATCTCCAGCATCAGCAGTAGTTTGCTTTGTTGGAATGGGAAAGTTGAGAACAAATCAGTCGGTCCAGAGAAATGATAATCGGGAATATCAGGATCATCACCAATACCTACAGTCCACAAACAGAAGTATTTGTGTGTGAGGCATTGCTGAGTAACTTGTGAAAACACAAACTGCCAGCAGCCTTGTTCCCCATTGACTCACCTCCTCCATTCTACTCTTTGTTTAGGTGGTTAACCCTTCATTTCCAAACCCTCGGAGGCGCCTGCGATTGCGTGATATATCGGAGCAGGTGATTGATGCTCAACAGAACCAACTGGAGCTGAATCGTTTATTGAATGCAGCGTTATTAGAGCGAGAGAACGTGCAGGCGTGAGTAACATTCCCACATGGCCGGGGAGAATAGAGAAGGGAGGAGAAAGAGCGAACATGTAGCTCTGGCCTTGTCTCCATCTGTGTATAAACAGCCATTGAGAATCAACTCAGCTGGAGGGCATGGGAGCAGAAAGTAACAACAAACGGAGGAGATGGGAAAAGTGAGTAGGGGGACAGGGAGTAGGCGCAGACAAGCGAGCGTAGCAAACTGGGCTGGGAGCATGGACGATAACACAGTGTGGAGCTAGAGGAACACAGCAGGCCAGGCAGCATCAGAGGAGCAGGAAAGCTGACGTTTCAGGTCAGGACCCTTCTTCAAAAATGGGGGTGGGGGGAGGGAGCTCTGAAATAAATAGAGAGAGGAGGGATGGAGCTGGGGAAGGTAGATGGGATGGTGATAGGTGAGTGCAGGTATGCAGTGGTGGGGATTGGTCAGTGAGGTGGGAGGAGTGGACAGATGGGAGAGAAGATGGACAGGTTGTGTCAGGTCAAAGAGATGAGGATGAGAGGGAGGATTGGTCATGGGATGAGTCTGGGGGTGGGGAGATTTTGAAACTAGTAAAGGTGTAGGCTCCCAAGGCGGAATATGAGGTGCTGCTCCTCCAGTTTCTGGGTGGCATCATTGTGACACTGGAGGAGGCCCAGGATGGACATGTCGCCCAGGGAGTGGGAGGGGGAGCTGAAGTAGTTTGTGACTGGAAAGTGTTGTCATTTGTCGCGAACAGAGCACAGGTGCTCTACAAAGCGATCTCTGAACCTCTGCTTGGTCTCACCAACGTAGAGGAGGCCACATCGGGAGCAGTGGATGCAGTAGACCACGTTAGTGGATGTGCAGGTGAACATGTGTTGAATGTGGGATAACAAGGTGTGGGGCTGGATGAACACAGCAGGCCAAGCAGCATCATAGGAGCAGGAAAGCTTGACGTTTCGGGCCTAGACCCTTTGAATGTGGAATTTTTTTTGGGGCCTGGGATGGGGGTGAGGGGGGAGGTGTAGGGGCAGGTGTAGCACTTCCTGCGGTTGCAGGGAAAGGTGCCGGGGGTGGTGGGGCTAGTGGGGAGTGCTGAGTGGACGAGGGAGTGGCGAAAAGTCCTTGGATGGATGTGAGGGTTGGGGTCCACCACTGCTCCCAATGTGGCCAGCTCTACATCAGTGAGACCAAGCGGAGGCTCAGAGACAGCTTTGTAGAGCACTTGCACACTTCTTGCGACAAACGACAACACCTTATAGTCACGAATCACTTCAACTCCCCCTCCCACTCCCTGGGTGACATGTCCATCCTGGGCCTCCTCCAGTGTCACAATGATGCCACCCAGAAACTGGAGGAGCAACACCTCATATTCCGTCTTGGGAGCCTACAACCTAATGGTCTCAATGTGGACTTTACCAGTTTCAAAATCTCCCCACCCCCGGACTCATCCCATGACCAGCCTTCCCTTTCATACCCGCCTCCTTGACCTGACACAACCTGTCCGTCTTCTCTCCCGCCTATCTGTTCCTCCCACCTCATTGACCAATCCCCACCACTGCACACCTGCACTCACCTATCACCATCTCACCTACCTTCCCCAGCCCAACCCCTCCTCTCTCTTTTTATTTCAGAGCTCCCTTCCCCCTCCCCCATTTCTGGAGAAGTGTCCCGACTTGAAACGTCAGCCTTCCTGCTCCTCTGATGCTGCCTGGACTGCTGTGTTCATCCAGCTCTACACCTTGTTATCTCTGACTCCAGCATCAGCAGTTTGTGCTATCTCTGAGGGAGCATTGGCGGTCTTAATGGCTGTCTGATTGGCCTATTTGTAGCACTGTGATTGGCTGAACAAACTCCTTTGTCCCTCACTGGGTGGATGTCCCAGCCCCAGACACTTCCAGTCCATTTGATTGGTGAGCAGCTCTAGCAGGTCCTGGGAGCATTGGAACTTGGTAGTGGCTCTGCTGGAGCTGAAGATAGTCCCAAGTAGAAGGTCCCAATCCTGGAATGAAGTAATCGGGGAGCTTTGGGCTGTTGAGGAGGCAGTTTTGAGACACATTAGGGAGGGTCTGAGGAACAGGAAGCATTTTGCACTGTGGAAGAGTGGCAAGGATGTGGAATGCTTCCTTTTTAGCAGGTGCTTTTGATAGACGAGGGGAAACCTCCAATGAAAATACCCCCTTTCTATCTGCCATTTTAAAAACAGATGTCAAGTTCTGATGTGGGCCACCTAGTACTAGGGTCAACTTCAGTCTCAATTAATCTTTAATTAGTGATTTGCATCTGGTGGTCAGGCTGCTGAAATCAGCACCCACCCACTGTCTGGGTGAGCTCAGGGGTTGGTGAACTGGGCATGTAACCTATCTTACAGACCTGCCTACCAACAACCCACTTGGAGGGCCCAGGGATTGGGAGCCAAGAGAAGGAGCAAGAATCAGAGGAATGGTGGGAATGGAAGGGGAAAATGGAGTCAGGCTCTGAGTAACTCTGGGTTCCAGAGAAGTGAGTGAGTGAGAATCAAGGGGTACAGTGGTTTAGAATCTCCTAACTCTAGTCACTGACCCTTGTGCTGTTCCCTATCAACAGGTTGAAAGGGAAATCCACAAACCGTCTCTCGATGCGATTCATTGACCCTGAGCTGGAGAGCCGCTTCTCACTGGAGAGGGAGAAACAGAGTGGAGCAGCTTTCAGCTGTTCCTGTGTCGTCCTCACCTTCACCTTCTTGGTGCAGCTTCTCATTGACCCCGGGTAGGTGGATATTAGTGTCAGGGCATTCATCTGATGGACACCCACAGACTGGGCTACAGCTGACCAATGGACAGATACAGGACAATATAAACAAGGCAGGTTAAAACTTTTCAACTTTTGTACAAGGTAGTTGGAAGCAGACACTCTCTGATAGTTGAAAGTCTAGATCAAGGGACCATTGATACAAAATTAAATGTAAGATTTAAAACAACAGAAGACAAAGTTCTTCACACAGGAGTTGTGAGGTTGTGTGTTTCATTTCTAGGACTAGAAACTCTGATGAAAGGTGTCTGATTAATATATATTTGGATTTTAGAATATTGGCATATAGGATTGTTTCAGATTGGTTACTTTTCTGAGCATTTGATAAAAAAGACCAGACAGCTCTTCTGGAACAATGACCTAATGTGTGTCAGATAGCAGGGAGTCTGTGAGGAGTTAATGGAAAATTGTTTTTACTTTATCAGTTTATGACAAGTGGGGTAGACATTCAGGATCATTAGCTTGTTTTCAGTCCAAGACAGTCGAGGATTGATTTTAGTTTAGAAAACCAAGGGATTAGAAGTTTTTGGGCATTTCAGAAGAGACCTCACCAGTGTCAGAAACAAATACAGTTTCCATTCTAAAGAAGGAATATAGCATGGTTTAGAGAAAGCACTGTTACTTTACTGCCTGAGGTTATCATGAAGGCCCCATCTTCTCAACTTCTCCCCTCCCCTGAGGCTTGGTGACCATCAGGTCAAACCACCACCAGTCGTTTCTCTCGAATGAGAGAGCAGTCCTCTGGGACTATGGTGAGTTTACCTATTTAGCGTAGTCGATAAATTTAGTGTGTGCAAATCTGCAGGTTATTAAAAACTGAGAAAGTGTAAGCTCTCAGTTTTCTGAGTGTTCATATGAGAAGATTTCACAGTTCATAGGAAATAACTGGGGAGTGTCGGCTATGTTGAATTTAAAGATTTGATATGGAAGGGTAATTTCTCTGAGTTTCAATTGCTGTAAGGTAATGGTGTTGGGGAATAAATTAAAATTATTTTTCAGCATTTTAAGATTTTTTTCTAACTTATCCATGTCTAGATAAGTGTTTTTTGTTTTCTTTTCTTTAAGAAAAGACAGAGTGGCGTTGGAGGCAGTCTAGAGAAGCTTCGCTATTATGATCCTGTGTAAGGAGGGTGGGCATGGACTGGCTACATTGTGTAGCTTCTCCCTGTGAGCAGCTGTAGTAATCAAATTCAGGGACCTCAAGACCACCGGGACCAGTAGCATTTTATGAAAAGCCAGGGTCTAATTGAGGTGGATTGGAGTGTGGAGTCAGGGGTTGGGATGAGATCAAGGTAGATCTGTTTTAAATTCTATTTTCCTGTGATCAATCTCTTTCTGTTTTCTGTAGATTGCTAGTGAATTACATCACGTTCATTGTGGGGGAGATTCTACTCTTGATCCTCACCCTGTGTTCCCTGGCTGCCATCTTCCCCAGGGTGAGTCCTTGATCAGAGTCCTCAATTCTACCCCGGCCTGGGTGGCTGTTAGTCCAGCTGTTTCAATTGTTAATTGTGCCCAGGGATCTTCTTCTCTGAAGGTTAATACTGTCAATTTAATTCCTCTTCAGGTCTTCCCCAAGAAACTGGTTTTCTTCTCAACGTGGATTGACCGGACGCGATGGGCCAGGAACATCTGGGCAATGGCTGCTATTCTAATCCTCACTGCTGTAGATATTGTAGACATGGTGAGTGCTCCTTCAATTCCCATCTCACGCACAGACACTGACATACAAGCATAGAGGCACACAGTCACAAACACAAGGACATGCATACATACATACAGGCACATAGAGGCACACACATGTAAGCACACACACATGTAACATACATGCAAACTCAGAGCTTGTACTTTGGGGAATTATTTGCACCCGTCTGTCTGGAGAGGAGGTCAACAATGTAGAATTTTCAGATCATTGAATGGTGGAACAGGCTGAAGTGACAGAATGGCCTAGTCCTGTTCCTATGTTCCTAGGTGGATTTGTAAAGGGTGGAACATGCGTAATTAACCTGATTGAGTATTTTGAAAGAAATGACAAAATGCATGTTATGTAGTTAAACTTCGAGAAGGCACTCGATATCCCTTGGGAGAGCTGTCTTACAGTCAGGTAACAGCTTGACATAATCACACTCACTGAATCACACCTTGTAGACAATGTCCCAGGTACTGCCATCACTATCTCTTTCTCTACCATTACCATCAGGCAGTGGATAGAACCTGGTTTGTTGAACGCTACAGGAAAGCACACCAGGAGGAGAATCAGACACACTTAAAAATGAGGTGCCAACTTGGTGAAGCTACCAAACAGGACTACTTGCATGCAAAACAGAATAAGCAGCAAGTAATAGATGGAGCTAAGTGATCCCACAGTCCATGGATCAGATCTAAGCTCTGCAGTCCTGCCACATCCAGTCGTAAATGATGGTGGACAATTAAACAACTCACCAGAGGACAAAGCTGCATAAATACCCCTTATTACCAATGATGGGGAGCTCAGCATACCTGTACAAAAGATAAGGCTGAAGCATTTTCAACAATCTTCAGCCAGAAGTGTCAAGAGGGTGATCTATCCCAGTCTCCTATGAGGTCATAGAAACGTATGATTCCTGTTGGCGTATCAAGCCTGCTGCACTATCTAATAAGATCATGAATGATGGGTGTGGTCTCAACTCCACTTTCCCATCGACCCCAATAATCATCGACTCTAATAATAATAATCCCTCGTCAATCAAAAATCTGTCCATTACAGTTTGAATAAAGTCAATGACGCAGCCTGCATTGCTGCCTTGTGAAGATCATTTCACAGATTAATATCCTCTGCGAGAAAATATTTCTCGTCTCCATCATGTAATGATCCCAGCTGATGTTATTACTGGATGATTCAGATCCAAGACTGAAATCTGACTTCACTGATTGTATTTTGTTTTTTATTTATTGTCAGCAAGTTGGCCTGTCATGGAAACACATGCGTACAATGCTGCAGATTTAGTTTTAACGATGAAACAAATTTATTATACAAATGAAATTAAGACAAAAATAGAATAAACCAAATGATATTTGTGTATATACATGAAATACACATTTAAAGATTTTGAAACATATTATAAAATATACTTCTATTAATCTTTCTCTGGAAAGATGGCGGCTGAGAGGAGACCTGATAGAGGTTTACAAAATTATGAGAGGCATAGATAGGGTGGATGGTCGGAGGTTTCTTCCCAGGGTTGAAATTCAATTACAAGGGGGCACAGGTTCAAGGTGAGGGGGAAAGTTTAAGGGAGATGTGTGAGGGAGGTTTTTCACGCAGAGAGTGGTCGGAGCCTGGAATGCATAGCTAGAGGAGGTGGTGGAAACAGGGATGTTGGCAACACTTAAGAGGCATCTGGATGGTTACATCAATAGGGAGGGAATAGAGGGATACAGATCGAATAAGGGCAGAAGGTTTGATTTTTAGTTTTAGTCAGGGCATGATGCTCGGCACGGGCTTGAAGGGCTGAAGGGCCTGTTCCCGTGCCATACTTCTCTTTAGTTCTCTTTGTTAATCCCAAAGGAACTCCTTTACAGTACTCACACCAGTGAGAATTCACTTCCCTTTCGCATCTCTCATGTTTAGTTGAACTATGACTCAATGACCGTCTTAAGAGTCTGATTGCCTCTCCCTGAAGCATTCATACAACTGAGCTTAGACTTTCTCAGCTTCAAATAGCCTCTTTAGAGTTTTCATCCCATATTTCTGGTCTAGAACTTGAAAGTTAAACTGTTTACCAGTGAGGGAATTTTTCTCAGCTGTTTTAAAGCTGTTTCTAATCTCATTTCATCAAATACAATTGCTATACACATCCAGCTTCATACAAGCCTTCTGCACACTACCAACCTGAAACCTAAAATCTTTTTCCCAAGCTCTGGATTCTTCCTCTATCAAAAGAAAAAAAAATCAATCCCTGACCTTCTAACCTGAAAGCGTAATGTAAAACTGTTTATGTTGTTCACTCATAAAAATCTGTTCCAAAGAAAACAAGTTCCCATTCGTCTCCAAGAATAATCTTAATGTTTTTCAAAAGAACCAGCTTGGCTATGGAAATACTTACAAGTTAATCATTAACCCCCTTCATACACAGAAACCAAAACTGAAATGGACACAGGCCCAACCTATCCAATCTTTTCCCATAAGATAACCTCATCATCCCAGGAATGAGTCAAATGAATATCCTCGAAAACTGCATCTCACAATTATATACTTTTTCAAATAAAGCGACTGAAATTTTTCATAGGACAGATATGAATTCAGCAGCCTTGGGACTGGGTTCATGTTGGAATTTAGGAAAAAAACATTGGAACCAGCTTAATCCAGAGAATGAGGCATTGGACAAACCAAATAATATAATCTCAATGCACCTGAGCTCAGGTATTTTGTTGCTGCTGATAACAATTAACTTCTCACACGTTGCATTTGTTAAATCTCCCGTGCTGCCTCCACTTCCCTACATCAGCGCAACCTGGTTAATATGAGAGAAGGTCAATCAGAAAAGTTTGTGATTTTTGGACAACACAACCTTTTCCTTCAGAGATAAAAGGTACTGCAGATGCTGGAGAATCCGAGATAATAAGCATGGGTCTGGATGAACACAGCAGGTCAAGCAGCATCATAGGAGCAGGAAAACTT
>JAHRHZ010000269.1:672405-705296 GCA_024137785.1 Ginglymostoma cirratum | reverse complement strand
GATGAAGGGTTTGGGCCCGAAACGTCAAGTTTTCCTGCTCCTATGATACAACCTTTTCCTTTATGATTTCATGGGGTGTAAGCATCACAGGCAAGACCAGCATTAGTTACCCTGGAGCTGAGTTGGTTGCTTGGCCATTTCAGAGGGCAGTTGAGTAGGCCTTGATGTTGGACTGGATGAGAAAGTAGATTCCCTTCCCTAATGGATATTGGTGAGCCAGATGGATTTTTACAACAATCAATTATAATTTCAGGGTTACCATTTCTATGACCAGCTTTCGATTCCAAAGTTTATTCAATTTGAACATATATCACCAGACAGTTAACCTTGGCTTGTGGATTGTCAGTGTGCCAATGTTAGCACTGTATTAATCTCTCTTTTGGGTACTGTGAGGAGGCACATTTGAAAGCAATGTGCTGGTACTCCAGATGTGGTCTCACCAATGCCCTGTAAAGCTGTAGGAAACATCCCTACCTTTATGTATCGCTCTCTTTGTAATAAACATCGACATTCCTTTTGCCTTTCTAATCATTTGCTGTCCCTGCATACTAACCTTTTGTGATTCATGTGCTAGGACTCTCAGATCCCTCTGTACCTCAGAGTTCTACAGTCTTTTTCTGGACACCCTTCCAGTCACCACTAACAATATCCAACTGTGGCGAAAAGATCCCGTCCTGGCAAAACTAAAATCAGCTGGTGGTGATGGGAGAAATCAAAGGCCCATCACAACCAGAATTGAAACCTGCCTGGACCTGGTGAGACCAGATCATCATTGAGGACGGCTGTTATTTTGGGGAGCAAGGGTGATTGTCCTGAGCAAAAGTCGCCACCACATACTGGCTGAGCTCCACCAGGGTCATCCAGAGGTCTCTAAAATGAAGATGTTGGTGAGAAGTTATGTCTGGTGGCCAGAATTGGATGCTGACATTGCTGCATTGGTAGGGCAATGCCCAGAGTGCCGAGTACAAAAATTACTGCCAGCAGCTCCCCCACTTTTGTGGGAATGGCCGGGTAAATCTTGGACTCAGTTACACATCGACTGTGTCGGTCCTGTCATGAGTTCCATGTTTTTAGTCATTGTGGATGCCTACTCAAAGTGGTCAGACCTGCATAGTGTTCATTCGTCAAACACAGGGACAATGATTGAAAAGTTGCAAGCATCTTTTGCAATACACGCACTCCCCAGTAGTGTTGGTCGCAGAAAACTAGCATGGAAATCATGTATTTCTTTAAATCGAATGGTGTTTGGCATGAAAGGACAGCTCCATACCATCCATTGTCCAATGGTCTGGCAGAAAGAGCAGTCCAAACTTTGAAGGCAGGCATTTGGAGTTAAGAGGCATGGTCGATGCCAGGTCAGGTCCAGTGATGTACAAAATTCAGGTAGGAGAGATGCTCCTAAACAAGCATGTGGACCACATGAAAGCTGAAAATGTGCAAACGGGGCAGGAGCAAAACATACTGGGTCCCTCAGAACATCCGGCAGGGCTGTCAGAACCCATCGGTTCTCCCCCTCTGCCTGGCATCAAAGAAGCATCTGAGGATGATATGGGCATAGTAGATGTTATAACCTCAACTCCATTACAGCCTGAAGAAGATGAAATTCAACCAAGATGCTCCGGGCGCAAGAGGCAGGTCACGATCCAGTACACGCTGCCAGTATCCGAGGCAGAGATGGAGGAACCTGACCTGGTGTGAAAATGTCCCAGGAGAAGCTACAGGAAAAAGAATGGGTCTATGTCTCAGGAATTAGAGGGGCAGTATGTTGTGATTGGAATGAGTCCGACCAGACAGACTTCATAGAATAGGAGTTCCCTGATAGAGGCCGTTAACCAAGTCCAATTAAGGAATCTTGACAAACAGATATAAACAGGAATGTCAGGGGTTCTGCTCACTTTAGAAACTAGCTACGAGTCAGCTGGGTCAGTGTCACGTACTCTGCACATTTAAATAAAAGGTGACTTGGTGATGGAATACTGGCCTTCATGGAGTTATTTGACACAGGATACTGCAAGGGCCCTGACAACATTCCAGCAACAATACTGAAGATTTGTGGTCTGAACTTGCCACACTCCTGGCCAAGCTCTTCCAGTGCAATGACAACACTGGCATCTACCCATAAATATGGAAGTTTTTGACCATAAAAAGCAGGACAAATCCAAACCAGCCAACTGCTGCCCCATCCCAGGCTCCTCAGTGTAGTGTCCTCAGCTTTCCCAATGGTCTTCACTCCGTCATAAGGTCAGAATTGGGGATGTTTGTCAATAAAGCAGTCCATGTTCAAATGCCTGGGCTCAGGCTACACAAATGGCAGTCAATGACCATCTCCAATAAGAGACAATGTAATCATCACCCCTTGGTATTCAATGGCATTATCATCACTGAATCCCCCACTGTCAACATCCTAGCTGTTACCATTGACCAGAAACTGAACTGGACTAGATATATACATACGGTGGCTTACAAACAGCAGGTCAGAGGCTAGGAATCCTTCAGCAAGTAACTCACCTCCTGTCTGTTCAAAGCCTGTCCACCATCTAAAAAGGTACTGCCTAGCGTGCAGTGGAATACTACTCACACTGAGTGCTGATCCAAGAACATTGAGGAATGCAGACATCATTCAGAACAAAACTTCCGACTTGATTTGCACCGAATACACCACCTTCAATATTTACCTCCCTCACTGATGCTCAGTAGTAGCATGTGTACTTTCTACAAGATGCGCTGCAGTGACTCACCAAGACTTCTTTGAATGCACCTTCCAAACCCAGAATCACTTCCATGTGGTAGGATAGAGTCATAAAGTCATGCAGCACAGAAACAGACCCTTCGGTGTAACCAGTCTATGCCAACTATAATCCGAATTTCAACTAGTCCCACCAAACTACTTGGCCCATATCTCTCCAAGCCTTTCTTGTTTGTATACTTATCCAAATATCTTTTAAACTGTATAACTATACCTGCATTCACCACTTCCTCTGGAAGTTCATTTCCTTGGTCTTGAAATCCCCAACTCTGGGGAAAAGACACCTGCCATTCATCCTATCCATTCCCCTCATGATTTTTTAAACCTCTATAAGGTCACCCCTTAACCCCCTATGATGCAGTGAAAAAATCCCAGCCTACCCACCCTCTCCTTATTACTTAAATCCTACATTCCCTACAACATGCTGAATAATCCTTTCTGAACCCTCTCCAGCTTAATGTATATATAGATACATGGGAACACCACCATCTGCAGGTTCCCCTCCAAGCCACTCACCATCCTGACTTGGAAATATATCGTCATTCCTTTAGTGCCACTGGGTCGAATTCCCTCCCTAAAGACATTTTTGGGTCAACCTATATGACATGAACAGCAGTGGTTCAAGAAGGCAGTTCACCACCATCTTATCAACTAGGGATAGGCAATAAATGTTGGCCCACAGTGCATTTAATGGAAATAATTGCAATTTCTGGTAGATCAAAGGATAGGAACATTGCTATGGTTGACAAAGATATGCCTATGGATTTAGGTCATAGCTCAGCCATGATCTCATGGAATAGTGAAACACATTGGAGCAATATTGCCACCCGTGCCCTGTTACTGCACAAATGTTCATGCACTGACGGATGCAATCTGGCTGATTCCCCCTCATTCTGTCTCTTTCTCTCTCTAACCCAAGGATCACTGGACAGTGAACAGGAGCAGGAACTCTGGCTGATTTTCTCTCTGTCTCTGTGTCTCTAACCCAGGATCACTGGACAGCGATCTGGAGCAGAAACCCTGACTGATTCCCCATAACTCACTCTATCTCTCTCTCTCTCTTTCTCTAACCCAGAGTCAATGGACAGTAGTCAGTAGCAGGAACCCTTGCTGATGTTTCTATGTTAAGATTACTGAAATGATTGAACTAGGAGTCCGTTTTCCAGTTTTGTGTGTTTCAGCTTGATTTGCGAGTGATATGCAATATTTTGCAGTGAAGTAATTTAAATAAGAAGAAAACTGTACAAGATTGGTCGAGAGCCAAGGTTCCAATCAGAAGTGAGCTTTGAACTGTAGGTGCTGTGATTCATCGGGTTAATGTGTAACACAGGGACCTAATTATCTGCTTTTAGTCGGCTAATTATGGCCTGTGTGGAGTGATGGCATAGTTTCCACATGATGGAGTTCTCATTAGACTGTTGAAACTGGCTGATTGCCAATAATTGTGTCAATAGACAAGTAGTCCGATCAGGAGAGAGCAGTGGAAAGATTCCCAAGGACAGCAGACACTGGGTGTCTCTGTATTTGTATCCCTCTGCATGTCTGTCTATTGTCAGTCCGTGTCTATTATATAAGCATTTGAATCAGGAGAAGGGTTAGGCTGCTCAGGCCCTCTAACTTGCTCTGTTATTCAATAATATCATGGCGTACTGATTCACACTAACTTTCATTACTGTTGACTCCCTCCACATTTAGGGCTGCTAACCATCCCACAGTGGACACGATTCTACCGCATTAGATATCAGTCTTCCATTGTTTATTAACAACAATGTGGGAGATTCTAAAAGTCTTTTGAAAAAACTAAAGCTCACTGCAGAACGTCTGGACCGTCATCATTTGTTGAAAGCAGTGATCTTGATTTGCATGTGATATCATAAGTTGACACACTGCCTTCACGAAAACTGCCACACTGAGGGCAAATGCTCGTTGCTGGAAACGTTTGTACTAATCTATGTCAGCTGTGAAAGACTTTTAGAGCAGACAGTCCCAAGCCTTGAGGTGTAAATGCTACTATATGCTGCTGTCACTACCTCATCCCATTGTGAAGAAATTGACAGTGGATCTAGGCCACAGGTTTGGAAGCTTTATGAAGCCTAAAGAGATAGGGATGTAGAAATAGCTTGGGGAGAAATAAAAAATGGATGAAGGAACTGGACATTTTTACTCTGTGGTGTGAAACGTTTTGCATTTTGACCATAAATTTAACAGTAGCCTGAGAGGTAAGAAAGAAACTGGTTTGTGATGGAAAGGAGTTCAAACTAGGCAGAGATACTGCTTCAGAGATAGTAGGAACTGCCGATGCTGGAGAATCTGAGATAACAAGGTGTAGAGCTGGATGAACACAGCAGGCCCAGCAGCATCAGAGGAGCAGGAAAGCTGATGTGTCCAAGCAGATCAACAACTTCAGGGCAGTGTGGCTCCCTTAATGAAACCTGTATGTTTGGACAACTCATGGAATGACATGAATGGAATGATTTTAGGATTAGAGATAAAAGGTACTGCAGATGCAGAATCCGAGATAACAAGCATGGGGCTGGATGAAGAGTTTAGGCCCGAAACGTCAAGTTTTCCTGCTCCTATGATTTTAGGATTACTTCTGTTTCTCCTTTTGTGTATTGTACCTGCACTTTAAAGTCATTGCCACTGACGAATGAGAAGACAATAGGGGGCCTCCTTAGACACTATCACTCAGTTAAAAAAAAGTGATGACTTTCTTGCGCATGGTTGAACTAACAAGTAACAATGTGACATAATGCTCAAAAACAAATCTCCAAGAAATCTTCACTCAGAGTTGGCAACCTGATTGTCGATCAAAATTCTGTCTAACTCAGCGTCAAATATATTCAATGAAAGGCAGCCTTCAGTACTTCTCACACAGCAAGTTGTTAGGGTTTGGAATGCACCGCCTGAAAATGCGGTGGCGGTACATTCAATTCAGGTCTTCAAGAGGGAATTGGATGGTTAGTTGGATAGTAATGGTGTGCAAGGATATCAGGGAAAGGCAGGAAAATGGCACTGGATAATAAAGCTGGTGCAGGCATGATGGGCTGGATGGCCTCCTTTAATACAGTAATAATGTTGTGATTCTACTTTCTGGAGGAGCATTCCAAACACCTTTTGAATCTGTTCTCCCTAGTTTGGTTTCCTCCAAAAGGAAACATCTTCTCAGCATCAAGCCTGTCCACCTCAGCCTTCCTGCTCCTATGATGCTGCTTGGCCTGCAGCGTTCATCCAGCTGTACACCTTGTCACCTCAGAATCTTATGTGTTTCAATAAGATTGCATCTCAGTCTTCTAAATTCCCATAAATTACAGGCTCAATCCGCTCAACTGAGCAATAAAAAAACCTTCATCCCAGGAATTAGCCGAATCCTTCTTGAAACACTTGCAATGCAAGAGTTGAAGATTGATTGATTGATTGTCATGTGTACTGAAATACAGTGAAAAGGTTTGTTTACGAGTAGTATAGGCAGGTCATAGTAAGCAAAGGATGTACAGATCAAAAAGACTTAGACAGAGGCATGCAGGTTATATTGCACAGGGAGTGTGCTAGGCAAGATCAATGTTAGCAAGATCAGCATTATTTGAGGCTACAGCATCCATTCCTTAGTCTAATAATGGCCAGGAAGAAGCTGTTCCTGAAGCTGTTCATGCGTGTGTTCAGGCTTCTGTATCTTCTGCCTGAAGGAAGAGGCTGTAGGAGGTCATTACCAGGGCACGATGGGTCTTTAAGGATGCTGGCAGCCTTTCTGCAGCAGCGAGCCATGTAAATACAGTCCATGGATGGGATGTTGGCTTCTGTGGTGGACTGGGCTGTGCACACAACCTTTTGTAGTTTCTTACAGTCCTGGGCAGAGCAGTTGCCATACCAGGGCATTATGCACCCGAACAATATGCTTTCAGTGGTGCATCTGTGGAAGTTGGTGAGTGACCTTATGTATGTGCCAAATTTCCTGAGCTGCCTGAGGAAGAAGAGGCATTGTTGTGCCTTCCTGACTGCTGCATTTACATGGGAAGTCTAGGACAGGCCATCAGTTATCGTCACTCCGAGGAACTTGATGCTGTTCAATTTCTCAACCTCAGTTCCGTTGATGTAAATGGGGGCATGTTCTCCTTTCTTTCTGAAGTCAATGATCAGTTCTTTAGTTCTGCTGACACTGAGAGACAGATTGTTTTCATGGCACGACATCACCAAGCCCTCTATCTCCCTTCTGTAGTTTGACACATCGTTGTTAGATATCCATTCCACTACAGTGGTGTTGTCATCGAACTTGTAGATGGCCTTCATTATGAATTTGGCCACACAGTTGTAGCTGTAAAGGGAGTACAGTAGGGGCTGAGAATACATCCTTGGTGGGCTCTAATGTTGCGTGTTATTTTGGAGAAGGGGTAGTTACCTATCTTCATTGATTGCAGCCTATGAGGCAAAAAGCTGAGGATTCAGTTGCAGAGGGAGGTGCCAAAACCAAGGTCATGGATAATGGTGTTGTAGGTGTAGCTGTAGTCAAGGAGCAGGAGTCTGACGTAGGTGTCTTTGATGTCCAATGTTTCAGGGATGAGTGCAGGACTAGGGATATGGCATCCTCTGTGGACCTTTTACATCAGTAGGCAAATTGTAGGGGATTGAGGCAGGCTGGGAGATGGGAATTGATGTGGGCCATGAAGAACCTTTCAAAGCACTTCATGATTACTGAGGTCAGAGCCACTAGGCAATAGTCATTAAGGCACACTTATGCTTTCTTAGCTTTCAAATATGCTTTCTTAGGTACAGGGATTGTGGTGGTCTTCTTGAAGCAGGTGGGGACTTTGACCTGTAGGAGGGATTAAAATTTTATACAGTGTTCATCAGTATATCAGTGTGTGTCTGTATCTGTTAATGTATCTGTCTGTGATATGTCTGTGCCAGTGTCTGTGTTAGTACCTGCCAGTGTGTGTGCCACTCTTGTGTATGTGTTAATCTTGTGTATGTATGTGTCAGCTGTGTGTCTTCTGTGTTAGTCTTGTGTTTTTGTGCCTATCTCGTGTGTGTGTATCAGTTTTTCTTCATTCAGTCTTTTGTGTGTGTGTGCACGTGTGTTGTTGTCTAGTTCCTCCTTAAAACAAGTTAGACAATTCTACCAGACTATTACGAATGAATTTGCCCACGCGTCCCACAATACCAAAGTGATCAAATTACAACAAACACAAGCCGGTACTAATGCAGAACAGGCCCAACTTTATTAGGAAACAAGTTACAATACCTTTTATGACAAAACAATACTACCTGTAATCCTATTCAGCCCCTTAAGTTGATAATGTTTCCCAAGTTTCTTATAGATTCACGTAGCCACATTCTCTCTGTCTCTATGAGACTGTGAAGCTGCTTCCTCTCTCCCTCTCTCTCTCTCTCTCTCTGAATGGTCAGCAGGTCTCTGCCTTTGACCATGCTGGTCTCTTCAGAGGATCCAAGACAGATTGGTCTGCAGGTAAACCCTATTTTTATACCTTTGTGAATGGTTTTCTGGAACTTTCTGGTTTTCTGGCCAATCAGGGAGACACACTTAATAGTTTGAAACATTATCAATTATTTACATGGTTTCCTACTGTTAGTTTCTTTGTGTAGCACGACCTGGTGCCGTTCTGTCTGGGCCCTCCTTTGTTTAGTAGATAAGTTGTTGGGGAATATGTCTTTCCGGGATAACTATTGCATTTTACATTATGCAAATATCATTAGCATCTGGCTGCTGCGTCTGGTGTGTGGATTTTGTGACTTTGGAGTTCTACTTGGCCAATGTACCCAGCATTCTTTGTTGTTTGAGATAACAAGGTGTGGGGCTGGATGAACACAGCAGGTCAAGCAGCATCATAGGAGCAGGAAAACTTGACGTTTCGGGCCTAAACCCTTCATCAGAAATGGGGGAGGGGAAGAGGGTTCTGAAACAAATAGGGAGAGAGGGGGAGGCGGATAGAGGATGGATAGAGGAGAGGATAGGTGGAGAGGAGGCAGACAAGTCGAAGAGGCGGGGATAGAGCCAGTAAAGGTGAGTATAGGTAGGGGAGTAGGGAGGAGATAGGTCAGTCCAGGGAGGATGGACAGTAACCTGTTTTTCCTCTCACCTCAAGCCACACCCCCATCTCCTATCTACGAACATCATCCCGCCCCCTTCACCTGTCCGTCCTCCCTGGACTGACCTATCTCCTCCCTACCCCCCTACCTACACTCACCTTTACTGGCTCCATCCCCGCCTCTTCGACTTGTCTGCCTCCTCTCCACCTATCCTCTCCTCTATCCATCCTCTATCCGCCTCCCGCTCTCTCCCTATTTATTTCAGAACCTTGGAGATGAGCTGGGCTGGTTTTGGGATGCGGTCGGGGGAGGGGAGATTTTGAAGCTAGTGAAATCCACATTGATACCATTGGGCTGCAGGGTTCCCAGGCTGAATATGATTTGCTGTTCCTGCAGCCTTCGGGTGGCATCACTGTGGCATTGCAGGAGGCCCAGGATGGACATGTCGTCTGAGGAATGGGAGGGGGAGTTGAAATGGTTCGCAACTGGGAGGTGCAGTTGTTTGTTGCGAACTGAGCGCAGGTGTTCTGCAAAGCGGTCCCCAAGCCTACGCTTGGTTTCCCCGATGTAGAGGAAGCCACAACGGGCACAGCGGATGCAGTATACCACATTGGCAGATGTGCAGGTGAACATCTGCCTGATGTGGAAAGTCTTCTTGGGGCCTGGGATTGGGGTGAGGGAGGAGGTGTGGGGGCAGGTGTAGCACTTCCTGCGGTTGCAGGGAAAAGTGCCGGGTGTGGTGGGGCTGGAGGGGAGTGTGGAGCGGACAAGGGAGTGGTGGAGGGAGATAAGGGTGGGGAGGGAAAAATGTCTTTGGTGGTGGGGTCTGATTGCAGATGGTGGAAGTGTCGGAGGATGATGCGTTGGATCCGGAGGTTGGTGGGGTGGTATGTGAGGACGAGGGGGATTCTTTTTTGGTTCTTATTGCGGGGACGGGGCATGAGGGATGTGTTTCGGGAAATGCGGGAGACACGGTCGAGGGCGTTCTCGACCACTGTGGGGGGGAAGTTGCGGTCCTTGAAGAATGAGGACATTTGGGATGTACGGGAGTGGAATGTCTCATCCTGGGAGCAGATGCGGCGGAGGCGAAGGAATTGGGAATAGGGGATGGCATTTTTGCAGGAAGGTGGGTGGGAGGAGGTGTATTCAAGGTAGCTGTGGGAGTCAGTGGGCTTGAAATGGACATCGGTTTCTAGGTGGTTACCCGAGATGGAGACAGAGAGGTCCAAGAAGGAGAGAGAAGTGTTGGAGATGGTCCAGGTGAACTTCAGGTTGGGGTGGAAGGTGTTGGTGAAGTGGATGAACTGTTCGAGCTCCTCGTGGGAGCACGAGGCGGCGCCGATGCAGTCATCAATGTAACGGAGGAAGAGGTGGGGTTTAGGGCCAGTGTAGGTACGGAAGAGGGATTCTTTGTTGTTTGACCAAGTTAGCAATGTCTCTTAGCAACCAAAAGGCTGCTACATTGTTTGTGTATGTCAGTCTTGTGTGCATCTGTATGCATTTATTTGTTTGTCTCTGACACACAGTTGTCCCCGTCTCCACTGCAACTCTTCACTTCTGCACTAACTTCCTAATCTCCTGTCGACCCTCAGTCTTGAATCTTCTCAGATTAAACCTACTGTGCCATCTTGCATTCTGCAAAGGCCCTATCAGTTTTTAATATTCTGAATGTTGGGCCGTTTAACATTAAGAAGGAAGCTGTACAGCCTGTGTGTTTCCTGCCAGACTGTGTCTCCTATTTGTATTAGCGTAGGACTCGGTTTCTGGCACATCAGTGGAAGAATCAGCAAAGTCCAAAGAGATGGTGGAGGGGCAGTGAAAATCAAACCCGTCCCACTCGTTCTCCCTCTTTCTTCCCCTGTGGAGACGTCAGGACCTTTTGGTTAGCAAGCTTATTATTCAGTTCCACAATAACTGTACAAACTTCAGCTGTGTGTGAGAAACTGCAATTCAGATCAAATTTAAATATTGAAGGTTCTCAATTAAGAAAACCTGCAAGAACAAATTCTTGTTAGTGTAAATAAAGTGAATGCCATAGCGAGGGAATGATGGGCTGGGGTTATGGCTTGAGTGGGGAATGTTATGAGGGTGTGAGTAATGGTGACGTCAGCACAAGGCAAGAGGGAGAATTAGAGTGGTGCTGGAGCTGATGTTGAGCTTTGGTGCACATTATGGGGAGGGGATCACTGGGGGTTACCATGGCTGTAAGGTTACTATGATGAATGTGGAGTCAGTGAGGACTGAGGGGCTGATTATGAAGGGTGTGAAAATTGAAGGGATATTTTGGAGGGTGTGAGGATTCAGTGGATGATTCTGCAAAGGGTTCAGATTTAGGGACTGATTCTGATGGGAGTGAAGATTGAGGGGCTTAATGCTGGTGGGAGTGAGGATTATGGCAGAGCTGAAGTTTATGCTGGGAATTAAATAGGAGTCATCTTGTGATATTGTTGATGAAAATATTTTTGCCACTCCACTGTGTTGAGTAATTTTGGTGTTTTATTCCCAAGTTGAGCTGTCTGCATAGTTACCAAGCTTCGTCAAAAGGAAACCTGACCCAGGTCAGCAGGAGCTGTGTGAAACAACCAAAATACTACAGCTACATCTCCGTACTAGCACTTATTGCCACAACCATGTTGGTGCAGGTCAGCCACATGGTGAAGGTGTTCCTGATGTTCATGATCACTGGGAGCTATGGCTTGGTCAGTATCCTGAACTGGCGAGAGGTCTATGACGAGTATGACCGAGAACGTTTTCAGGAATTTCAGTAAGTATATAAAACAACCTGAACAAATGGAATTCTGATTAATAACAAAAATATTTCTGCAGCTAAGAGAAAGAAAACAGAGCCAAGTAGATGAAGACTCTGTGGGTCAGAGGCTCCGAGAGATTCAGATATTGGGAGTTTGTGTTCTTAAGGTTCAAGAGTTTAAAATAAAACAAAGAACTGTGGATGCTGGAAATCTGAAACAAAAACAGAAATTGCTGGAGAAACTCAGCAGGTCTGGCAGCATCTGCGGGAAGAAAGCAAAGTTAATGTTTCATGTCCAGTGACTGTGTATCAGAGGTTCTTTAGTTTGACACAAGGTGAAGTTGCCTCTACACTATCACATCAAACACTCCCAGGACAGGGTCAGCACAGGGTTAGAAACAGAGTGTAACTCCTTCTACTATCATAAAACAAAACTAAAGCTATCTCCATCCATTTTAAACTGCCAGCCGAAAGGAAAGCTGCCCTGACACTGTCCCCGTCAAGCCCTCCCAAGACAGGCACAGCACAGCGATTAGATGCAGAGTTAAGCCCCCTGTACCCTTTTAAACTGAAAGCAAAGCTCTTTATACCTTTTAAACTTAAAGTAAAGCTCTTTATACCTTTTAAACTTAAAGTAAAGCTCAATTGACACTGTTCCCATCAAACAGTCCCTGGACAGGGACAGCACAAGGTGAGATACAAAATAAAATTCCCTTGACACTGCCACCAGCAAACACTACTAGGACAGGTACAGCACAGGGTTAAATACAGAATAAAACTCCCTCTACGCTTTTAAACTGCAACTAAACCTCTCTCCATAATCCTCATCCAACATTCCCAGGACAGGGACTGTACAGGGTTGAATACAGTGTGAAACATCCCTCCTATTTTAATATGAAACTAAAACTATCTCTACAGTGTCTCCATCAAAGACTCCCAGCACAAGTACAGCATGGGGTTAGATACAGAGTAGTCTTCCCTCTATTCTTTTAACCTGGAAGTAAATCTTCCTCTACACAGTCCCCATCAAACATTCCCAAGATAGATACAGCATAGGGTTAGATACAGAGTGAAGGCCCAGCAACACTGTCCCAATCAAGTTCTCTCATGATGGGGACAGCACAGGGTTAGATACAGAGTAAAGCTCCTACTCTTTTACACTTAATGAAAAGCAGTTTGTACTCATTTAAGCTGAAAGTATAGTTCTCTCTACACTGTCTCCTTCAAACACTCACAGCACAGGTACAATACGGGGTTAGGCACAGCATAAAATTCCCTCTACTCTGTCCCTGTCAAACACCCCTAGGACAAGTATCACACAAGTTAGGTATTGAGTAAAGCTCTCTCTATATGTGCTGTACCAGAGCACTGACTGCGTTTCTCTCCTGGATCACTGTAACTGGGTGTTTGATTCTGAACCGGGATTCTTGGCCAATATCTGCTCCGTCACTGAATTTACAAACTTAATCATTGACATTGTCCATCTGCAACCCTGCCTCAGACCATCTGCTGCTGAAGACCTCACCAATACGTTTGTTACCTTTCGAGTGGATATTTCCAAGGCTGCCATCTGAGTGTGCACAGTTCGCCCTAAGAGTCACTCCTGATCTGGCAACATCTCAATTTTAAAACCCTCACCCCAGTTTTTACATCCCATCATAACCTCACTCCTCCCTATATCTGTAACCTTGACTGGTCCAACAATTCCCTGACATCCTTCAATTCTGCCTTTGTTTGCGTCCCTAATTTTGATCTCTGGAATATTGGTGTGTGCGCCTTTGTTTGCCGGGGCCTCATGCTCAAATTCCCTCACTAAAACCCTACCATTGTCACTTCTTCTTTACTATAGATCTCTCTAGCTTATCACTTTGACCAAGGTTCTAATTCTTCCCTGTGTGTCTAATTTGGAAACGCCTCTGTCCGCACCTTCAGATGTTTTACTCCATTGAAGGTACTGTTTCAATACTGGTTGTTGTCAGGCCTGATCTAGCCATTTGGCTTCAATTCCAGACTGACCTGGCTAACTCTTAACTAACTCTTGAAGAAGCCCAACAAGTCAATCAGCCGATATTAAACTGCTGCTAACAGTCGAAGAAGACCCACTGCTTTTATCGGGGCACCTGCAAATGGGCAAAAAAATACCAGCCTTTCCAGTAATGTTTGCATGCCAAGAAGATGGGCTAATGCATTTGCTGCTCCAGGAGCGATGGTTGTTGTACAATTTGGGAACAGAGTGGGTACAGAGGGGGTTCTTAAGACCAGGGCAAGGGTTTAGGTACAGACTGGGTAGAAACCAGAGAGGCATGATGCAGGAGCCTGGGATGGTTACATGACAAGGAAGAGGTGAAAGAAAGACAGTTGTACCTTCTGGTGGGGAATAATTACTGAAAATCTCAGTGATACAACACCCTAGAATCAGTAAATGCCATTAACTCAATGATACAGACAGCGAAATACATCTGACACATCAATCTTGGGTTTAGCCTGTAGTTAAACCTCAATGATAATCTACTGTGACCCTGACTGACTGTGACCCTGGCTGTGTGTCCCCGAGTGATTGTTATCCCTGACTGACTGTGCTACCAACCATCTCTGCCACTGACACTTATCGGGGACTAACTTCACGCTGTGTTTGTTTCCACAGATCACTTGTGGTGCCATCTCGGTTTTCCATGGTAGCCATGATCTTCGTCATGATGATAAGTCTTTACTATTTCACTCGACACGTAAGTGCAGTTAACTCTGTGACAGGATAGGCTTAGGGATGGAGGTCTGTGGTGAGCGGCACAGGTCACTGGGCTCGGAGTCACTGAGCCGGGGTCACTGGATTCAGGGTCATTGGGCACAGGGTCACTGGGCTCGGGGTCACTGGATTCAGGGTCATTGGACACAGGGTCACTGGGTTCGGGGTCACTGGATTCGGGGTCATTGGGCACAGGGTCACTGGGTTCGGGGTCACTGAGCCAGCGTCACTGGATTCAGGGTCATTGGGCTCGGGTCCATGTGTGGGAGCTGGGGAACAGGGTGTCTGAGGGTTCCAGACTCAGACAGAATCAGACAGCATCCAGTCAGAAAATTTGAGAAATGATGTGTGCTGAGAGTAATGTGCTTGGGAAAAACAGGTGACTTTGGACCTGAAATAGTAGGAACTGCCGATGCTGGAGAATCTGAGATAACAAGGTGTAGAGCTGGATGAACACAGCAGGCCAAGCAGCATCAGAGGAGCAGGAAAGCTGACGTTTCGCGTATAGACCCTTTCTTTCTAAAGCTGCCCCCCAGTGTGGGTTTCCTCATTCCCTGTCACAGATTCATTGATGGAAATTGAGGTGATTTGGAAAAAGGAAACCTGCACCCAAAGATTTTCATCCTGCATTCATCAGGATAGAGAAACATAAGATCTCAAAAGAAACACACGTTCCACACAAATAACATAATTTCTACCTTGCACAAGGAGACCATTCATCTCATCAGGTCCATGTCAGCACTCCAGATGAGCTCTTCATTTCCTTGCCTTCTCCTGGTAAACCTAGACATTCATTATTTTCAAATCGTAATCCAAAACCCTTTTGAAAGCCTTGATTGAGTCAGCCTCCACGACCCTTTCAGGCAGGTCATTCACATTCTCACTACTCTCTGTGTCAGAAAGTTACCTGGGGCCCAGACACAGTGACCTGAGGCTAGGAAGCAGTGACCTGGGACTCTCACATTCACCTGTTGACAGCTGGTATCGAGTTAATTGGCAGCTAAGGGCCTGCCGTTAGGGCCTCTCCCTAAATAGCAGTAAATTAGAGAAATGTAATATTAACTGAGGGATTAACTGAGAAGCACCAGAGACAAGTAAAAGTCAAGCTAGCGTAATAAAGTAGGATAAATACCGATAATAAGTAATAATAGGATAAGGGATTGGTTTGCTTATTGCTAGACTGCCGGTTTGTGATGCAGCGTCTTATCAATGGAATGGGTTTAATTCCCGCTCTGGCTGAAGTTACCATGAAGGACTTTCTTTCTGAATCTTGCCCCTCACCTGAGGCAGAATGACCCTCAGATTAAACTGCCACCAGTCATCTCTGTCGAAAGGGAGTACAGCCATGAGGTCCAGTAGGGTTATGGCTATTTCACCTTAATAATAGGGTGGGTAAGCCAAAGCAGAATAAAAGGAGACTGAAGTTAAGGTAATGGGAGTATCTTTAAGATTAAGTAAAAAGAAGCCTTGGGAAACAAGACTGAGTCAGTTTAAGACATAGCAGGTGATATGTGTGATCTGTCATATGAGAGAAGGACTTGCCTGAAGGGAGAAGGTGATAAGACAGAGGTTGCGATACGCATCAGTACCAACAGTAGAGATAGAATGAGTAATGAGTTCTTGCATCAAGAATAAGGAGCTAGGTAGCAGACTAAAGAGCAGGAGCTCAAAGGTTGTAATCTCTGGATCATTCTCAGTCCTATGTGCCAGCGTGTACAGAAATAGGAGTACAGGGCAGATGAATATACAGCTCAAGAGCTGGTCAAGAAGGAAGGTTTGAGATTGCTGGATCGGTGGGACCATTTCTGGGGACCTGTACAAGCTGGACCCGAATAGGATCAACATCCTTGCTGGTGGGTTAGCGAGTGCACTTGAAAGGAATTTAACACAATGTGTTCGTACAGCTGGGTCACAGTGTACTTTAGGAAAGGAACCAAGGCAGAAAGAGCTCAGCCATGTTAAGTCTCAAGGGAGTAAGTTGAGGTTGGATGGCCTCAAACGCAATATGATGGGTAAGACAACTGAGTTAAGGATGTGGATTGACATTTGGAATTGTGATGTTGCCACGGAGACATGGTTGAGGGAAGAGCAGAACTGGCAATTCGACATTCTGGGATACCGGGTCTGCAGGCAAGACAGGGGATGGTGTAAGGGAGAAGGTGGTGTTGCGTAATTAAAAAAGGAGTCAGTTACTGCAGTAAGGAGGGACACAATATTGTAAAGGTCTTCAAATGAGGCTTTGTGGGTAGAGCTTTGGAATAAAAAGGGGGGCTATCACATTGCTATGAGTGTATTTTTGACCCTAAACAGTCAGTGGGCAATAGAGGAGCAATTCACTGTGGTGTGTAAAATCAGTACTGGATTAATTTTATTAGGGGATTTTTGGCATTAGAACATAGAACATAGAACAATACAGCGCAGAACAGGCCCTTCAGCCCTCGATGTTGCGCCGACCTGTGAACTAATCTAAGCCCATCCCCCTACACTATCCCATCATCATCCATATGCTTATCCAAGGACTGTTTAAATGCCCCTAATGTGGCTGAGTTAACTACATTGGCAGGCAGGGCATTCCACGCCCTTACCACTCTCTGAGTAAAGAACCTGCCTCTGACATCCGTCTTAAGTCTATCACCCCTCAATTTGCAGCTATGCCCCCTCGTACTAGCCGACGTCATCATCCTGGGAAAAAGACTCTCACTGTCCACCCTATCTAATCCTCTGATCATTTTTTAGGTCTCTATTAAATCCCCTCTTAGCCGCCTTCTCTCCAATGAGAACAGACCCAAGTCCCTCAGTCTTTCCTCATAAGACCTTCGCTCCAGACCAGGCAACATCCTGGTAAATCTCCTCTGCACCTTTTCCAATGCTTCCACATCCTTCCTGTAATGGGACGACCAGAACTGTACGCAATATTCCAAGTGAGGCCGCACTAGCGTTTTGTACAGTTGCAGCATGATATCACGGCTCCGGAACTCAATCCCTCTACCAATGAAACCGAACACACCGTATGCCTTCTTAACAGCACTATCAACCTGGGTGGCAACTTTCAGGGATCTATGTACCTGGACGCCAAGATCCCTCTGCACATCCACATTACCAAGAATCTTTCCATTGACCCAGTATTCTGCCTTCCTATTATTATTCTATTAATATTCTATTAATTGGCATTAATTGGGATAGTCATAGTGTAAAGGAATTAGAAAGGGCAGATTTCTTGAACTGTATTCAGAAGAGCTTTTTATACCAACGTGTAGGAGAACAAAGAACAGTACATAGGAACCTTCGGGTCACCAAAACTGTGCTGATGCATGATCCTTTCTCAATTAAAAATCTTTTGCCTGTATGCTATCCGTATCGGTCTATTCCCTGCCTACTCATAAATATATCAAGATACCTCCTAAGCATTGCTATTGTATCCGTCTCCACCACCTCCTCTAGCAGCACATTCCAGGCACTTTCTACCTCTGTGCCAAAAAAACCTGCCTTTCACATCTCCTTTAAACTTACCCTCTTATACCTTAAACCTCTGAGCCCAAACAATTGATATTTCTACCTTGGGAAAATCATACTATCCATTCTATTCATGCCTGTCATAATTTTGTAAACTTCTATCTGATTGCACCTTATCTTTTGACATTCAAAAGAAAACAAGCCAAGTTTATCCAATCTCCTCATAGCTAAAACCCTTCAAACCAGACAGCATCCTGGTACCCATTACCATACCCTCTCCAAAGCCTCCACATCCTTCTGCTGACCTACACTTCTCTCCCTCTGCTGTACAACAGTGCTAGCCATGGTGCCACTGATCTAGCTGCTGCTGCTTTCCCTGAGAGGCCATTCCCCAAAACGGTATCCAAGACAGTATAGGAGCTGCAGCTGTGTACATAGTCACCATGGAAACTGGAAGTGTCCCTGATTTGCCACATATTCCAAGGGGCTCAGTTCTCATGCCATTTTGAACCTTATCAGCTGCAAACACTAAACTAGGAACTGATTACACAACTTAATCCATTTGTCACCAAACTCAGGTCTCTCACTTGCGCTCTCTATTCTTAGCAGACTACAACTACAAAAAGTAAGTACATTTTAAAATTTTATTTCACTTGTTTCTCCGATCAACTTTTTTAGAGATGTTATTATATACCTCAAGAGCAGGCCTCCCAATCCAGGGGTAAGGACACTGTGAAAATCTGGTTCCTGAGCAGCCAAGCCTGTGTCCACAATCCTGTTCTCCATCTAGCCAACATCTTCCAGAACGCTCCTGGTTGCTTCACACCAACATCCATGGAAGGTCCAGTGTGAGATGGTGCAATGCTGGACCTAATCTGGGGACTGAAGCCAGAAAGGTGTCTGAGGTGATAGTGGGGGAGCATTTTAGTGATACTGACCACAACACCATATGATTTACATTTTTTATGAAAAACAAGAAAGATGGCTTGCAAAAAGGGTTTTGGATTGAAGAAAGGCAGAATGTTTTGTTAAGTAAAGTAGGAGCTGGCCACATTAGACTGGAAACAGTGACTTCTGAGTAAATCTGCAGCAGAACAGTGGGAGGTGTTCAAAAAGCAGTTACAGAGGGAGCAATTCAACAAAGGATCTGGTGGAATATAGAAAGTGCAGTGGGAACATAAGAAAGCAGTTGGAAGAGCCAAAAGGGGATGTGAAAAAGCACTGGCAGGACTAAGTTTAGGGAGAATCCCAAGACATTCTATAAGTATATCAAAAGGAAGAGGATAACAAGGCAAAGAGACAAAAAGGTAATTAGAGACCAAGGGGGCAATCAGTGTGTGGACATATAGGACATCGGTCGGGTGTTAAAAGTGTACTTCACTTCTGTCTTCACTCAGGAGAAAGAGGATGTAGGACAAAATTCAGGAAGAGTGGCCATGAGGTTCTTGAGCAGTTTGACATAGGGAGTCTAAATGTATTGCGGAAGACACAGAGAGGAAGGCACAGGGACTCAGACCCATATTGTTGATTCTGCTCTGACCCCAAGGGAGGGGTCAGAGAATTATCATAGAATCCCTACAGTGTGGAAACAGGCCCTTTGGCTCAACAAGTCCACACTGACCCACAGAGCATCCCACCCAGACCCATCCTCCTTGGAACCCACCTCATCTACACATCCCTGAGCACTTTGGGAAATTTAGCATGGCCAATCCACCTAGTCTGCACATCTTTGGACTGTGGGAGGAAACCAGAAGAAACCCACACAGACACAGGGAGAATGTGCAAACTCTACACAGACAGTCACCCGAGGATGGAATCGAACCCAGGTCCCTAGGACTGTGAAGCAGCAGTGCTAACCACTGAGCCACCATGCTGCCCTGGATTGAAGGACACCTAATGTAGTTCGAGAGGCAAGGGTGGACATCGGACCACTGGAAAATGAAGCTGGAGAAGTAGTAACGGGGAACAAAGAAATGGCAGAAGAACTGAATAGGTACTTTGCATCAGTTTTCACAGTGGAAGAAACTAGCAGCAAACCAGGACTTTAGGAGAGTCATGGATTAGAGTAGTATAGTGTAGTGGCCATCACTAAGGAGGAGGTGCTTGGGAGCTGAAAAGTCTGAAGGTGAATAAATCACCTGGGACCAGTTGGACGACACCCCACAGTTCTGAAGGAGATAGCTGAGGAGCTTGTGGAAGCATTGATGGTGATTTTACAGGAAGCATTGCAGTCAGGGAGGGTGCCAGCAGACTAGAAATTGGTTAATGTAATGCCCCTGTTTAAGAAGGGATGGAGTCAGAAGACAGGAAACTATATGACCAGTTAACCTGACCTTGGTCGTTGATAAGATTTGAGAGTTCATTCTTAAGGGTGAAATTGCAGTGTACTTGGAAGTGTGTGGTGAATAGAGCTGAATTGGATGACTTCATCAAGGGGAGGTCATGCCTGTTAAATTTGTTAGAATTCTTTGAGGAGGTAATGAGCAAATTAGACAAAGGAGAGTCAGTGGACATGATCTATTTGGATTTCCAGAAGGCCTTTGACTTGGTGCCACTCAGGAGGCTGCTAAATAAGATAAGACCCTATAGTGCCTGGGGCAAGATACTGGCATGGATAGAGGACTGACTGACTAGCAGAAGGCAAAGAGTCGGGTTAAAGGGGTCTGGTTCAGTCAGTACCCGGTGGTGAGTGGATATAAGGGGTCCACAACTATTCATGTTAGATTCAATGATCTGGACAAAGGAACTAAGGGCATTGTTGCTAAGGTTTCAGAAGACACAAAGATTGATGAAGGGACAGGTAGTGGTGATAAAGTGAGGAGGCTGCAGAAGGATTTGGACAGGCTAGCTGAGTGAGCACAGAAGTGGCAGTTGGAATATAGTGTGGGAAAGTGTAAGTTTATGCACATTGGTAGGAAGAATAGAGTCATAGACTACTTTCTAAACAGGGAAAGGCTTCATAAATCTGAAGCACAAAGGGACTTGGGGTCTTTATTTAGGATTCTCTTAAGGTTAACATGCAGATGTAATTAATATGCAGTTAGGAAAGCAAATGCAAAATTAGCATTCATTTAAACAGGAGTAGAATACAAGACAGAGGTAACATAGTGTGGAGCTGGAGGAACACTGCAGGCCAGGGAGCATCAGCAGTGTAGGAAAGTTAAACGTCAGCTTGCCTGCTCCTCTAATGTTGCTTGGCCTGCAGTGTTCATCCAGCTCCACAATTTGTTATCTCTGACTCCAGCATCTGCAGTTCTGTCTGTGAATACAAGAACAGAAATGTACTGCTGAGGCTGTATAAGGCTCTGGTTAGACTTCATTTGGAATATTGTGAGCAGTTTTGGACTCGGTATCTAAGGAAGGATGTTGACTTTCACTTGAATGTTGAAGGATGAGTGGTGACCTGATAACAGTTTACAAAATTATGAGAGGCATAGATGGGATAATAGCCTTTTCCCCAGGGTATAAATGTCAATTATTAGGGGACATAGATTTAAGGTAAAAGGGGGAAAGTTTAAAGGAGATGTGAGAGGCAGGTTGTTTTACACAGACGGTTGTAAGTGCCTGAATGTGCTGCCAGAGGAAGGTGGTGGAGGCGGATACAATAGCAACATTTAAGAGGCATCTTGACAAATATATGAATAGGCAGAGATTCGATGGATACAGACTGTGTAGAGGCAAAAAGTTTTAAGTTTAGAAAGGTATCGTGTGTCAGTACAGTCTTGGTGGGCTGAAAGGCCTGTTCCTGTGTTGTACTGTTCTTTGTACTTTGATATGCTGGCCTTGGAAGGAGGTCCAGATGCAGGTCACAAGAATGATCCCAGGGATGAAGTGCTTGTCATATGAGGAGTTGTTGTGGACTCTGCGTCTGTACACAATGGAGTTGAGAAGAATGTAGAATCATAGAATCCCTACAGTATGAAAGAAGGCCATTCAGCCCATTGAGTCCACACCGACCCTCCAAACAGCAGATTCACCACCCCCTGGCTGAAGAACTTCCTCTACATCTCAGTTCTAAAGGGTCGTCCTTTTACTCTGCGGCAGTATCTCTTGGGTCCTAGTCTCTCCTACTAGTGAAAGCATCTTCTCCATGTGCATTCAATCCAGGCCTCATCAGTGTTCTGTAAGCTTCAATCAATGGGGAGGCGATGGCCTAGTGGTATTAATGCTGGACTGTCAATTTGGAGGCCCAGATAATGTCCTAGGGACCTGGGTTCAAATCCCACCACGGCAGATGGTGGAATTTGAATTCAATAAATATCTGGAATTAAGAGTCTAATGGTGACCATGAGTCCATTGCCAATTGTCAGGAAAAACCCATCTGGTTCACTAATGTCCTTTAGGGAAAGAAACTGCCATCTTCACCTGGTCTGGCCTACATGTGACTCCAGACCCACAGCAATGTGGTTGACTCTGAACTGCCCTCTGGGCAATTAGGGATGCACAGTAAATGCTGCCTGGTCAGCGACACCCTCATCCCATGAATGAATGAAGGAAAAAAAAATCCCCACCCCTGAAATTGCTCATAATATTCCAAATACAATATTATAGCCTTATGCAGTACTGTTTCCCTCATGATTATAATTTCACCAAGTTTTTCTCTCCATTTCCTGACTTAAAGCTATTGCTGGATTTTTTTGTGTGATCTGTGGTGAAGATAGAAGCAAAATATATGTTCATTTTGTTATTATATACTATTTCCCAGTCTCGCTGTCCAGAGGACCAACACTCAATCTGGTTCTTTCCTTTTCAAATACCTATAGGAACTTTGGCTATTTGTCTTTCTATCTCCAGCTAGCTTTCTGTTATAGTCTGTGTTCTTTCTCCGGGTCAATTTTTTAGTCATTCTCTGTCGATTTTTATATTCTGACCAATCATCTGACCTGTGACTCATCTTTGTGCAGTTATATGCTTTTCTTTTAATAAGTTTTATGCTTTTCCTAAGTTCTTCAGTGGACTATGTATGATGGGTCTTCCCATTTGAATTTTTAATTATAGAAATATACTTAGTCTACATATTCTCAAATATTCCCTTAAGTGTCTGCTGCTGTGAGGTTGTAGACTTGCTCGCTGAGCCAGTGGGTTTGGTTGCAGACGTTTCATCACCCTGCTAGGTAACATCATCAGTGCGCCTCCGGTGAAGCGTTGGTGTTCTGTCCCGCTTGTTATTTCTATGCCTCGGTTTGCTGGAGTGGTTGGCATCACTTCCGGTTCTGTTTTTCAGTGGTTTGTATATCGGGTCCAGATCATTGTGTTTGTTGATGGAGTTCTGGTTCAAATACCAGAGAATTCCTGGAGGCCAGGCATTCCAACTGGAACTCTATCAATAAACACATTGAAATGGACACAATATACATAGTTACCTCTATTTAATTTTAAAACTCTAGTTTTAGACCTAATCTTCTTCCTTTTCAAACTGGATATAAAATTTAATCACATTGTGGTCACTGCTACCTCGGATATTTTTAATCCTAGGTTATTAACTAATCCTATTTGTTATGGTTTGCATGGGAGGCGTGAGCTGCTAATCAACTCCCACTAACTCCTCAAGCTGTACCTGCTTGATTCAGTCGCCAGATTGGTAAACTTGTTTCCTTTATTGTTGTTGTCCAGAATAAGAGACCTGAACCAGGTTTCATTCATTGAAAAACCATGATAATTCAAGATAATGTTTTTAAAAAACCAAGGCAGTATGGCTCTGTAGAAATGATATGTTTTTTTAAAACAAGGAAAGAAAGGAAAAGTGAAAGAACCCAGCCCCAGACCGGACCTCATTTCTGATCGAAGGTCAGTCAGACTTAGGTCTTTGAATAGAAGTAGCAGTTCAGATGTCGGAGCTTATGAAGTAGTCAGGGATATCGATATTTGGGAAGGTTCTCATTTTCCCAAAAATTCTTCGCTGAGAGAGAGATATGTGCAGCTTGTCCAGCTGTAAGATTTCTTCTATATTTTTAGTGGTGGGGGAGGGAGGGTGGTGTGGGTGAGAGAGAGAGACAGAATCTCTTCCTTCTACTAAATTACCCAGGGCCTGGAAAAAACAGAAAGCAACTCCAGAAGAGTGTTTCTAGGTGACCTTCAGTACATAGGCCATGTATTTTTCAGACCAAATTTGTGTAGCAATTAAAGCATCAATCTACATTTTTTATCTCTCTTAAAAGATTTACTTTCTTTTTCCAAAGATTTGTTAACTTCACAGTACTTAGCAGGGGAGTCTCAGCCCACGTTACTGTTGAACAAGTCCAAGAAATCACATGTCCCTTCAAAACCTTGGTTAACCCTTCTAAAACCAGAATGACCAAGTTGTTCCATGTTCTAGTTCTAATGTTCCTTAAATATACATATGTATTCCAAACATATTACACAGCACCAAGATTAGCACAACCTGTTCTCTGGGCAGTTCTGGAATGTATTGCTGTAACAAACTATCTTGAAAGTGTTGCAAAGTATTTATGAATTGGAAAGCAGGAAGTTAGAATTTGTCGGTAAAAATGATTGGGAAATGCAGTGCCATAGTCGCTTTAAAGGATTTGTGCTTTGTCTGTGCATAGAGATTTTTAAAATGTTGGTCTTTGAGTAACCGGAGGGAGCAATTATAGAAAGTACTTGTAATGGAAACACTTGTAGCAATAGGGCCTTAGAGGTGAAAGGCAAAACCTCAGACTTGTTTCGATGTTTTGACAAGTTCAAATTTAGCCAATCAACTTAAACCAAACCCTTAGAAACTTAAAAAAAACCTATCAAATTTAAATCTGATTGCGTTGACAGCCTAAATCCAATAATGTTGTGACAATTTGTTGCATCATCGGCGGTATTTAAGAAAGTGTTTTTTGAAAATCGGCAGAGAGAGGGAGAGAGCTAGAGCCAACTGCCATAAGACAGCACCTTTTGCTTTCAGAGAAAGCCCATCTAATTTAAAGGTACCATGGTAGTTTAGCCAAAAATCCTCACAGAAGCAATTACAGGAAGCCATCTGTAAAGGAAGATTGTCAGGAGAAAGGCTAGAGAAAGCAGGAGGTCCCAGAAGACAGTCTCTGTGAACTTGGAGAGATTAAGTTTTAATTTATTGTGCTCTTATTAATTGGATTTATTAAGTGGGGCTTGTGTTGACTTGAACAGTATTCCAGTACAATTTAGACCAGCTAAGGAGTAGTTATTGTAAAGGGGAGATAGTGTTCGGTCTATTAGTATCTCTTTTAATTTATTCATTGTTAAGGTTAAATAAATAGATTGTTACTTGTTAATTATAAAGTGGATTAGGGATTTCCTTTCCTTTTACCATTAATTTAACAGATTATGAGGGGTAACTATTAGAAGGGAACCTCCACTCCCGTAGTAGCAGATTGGGGCTTGTGTCGGTTTAAGTATCAGAGGGTTCGGCCTTTCCCTCTGTGTAACAAAAGCACTCTATAAACTCCTCTTCCTGCACATTGAGGATACCTTCCATTGTGTTGTGTGACATTATCATTATCTTAAATGGGGATAGATTTTGAGCAGATCTAGCTACTCACCACTGAGCATCCATGAGACACTGTGGGCCATCAGCAGCAGCAGAACTGTACTCCAACACAATCTGTAACCGGCATATCCCCCACTCAACCATTACCGTCAGGCCAGGGGATAACCCTGGTTCAACAAAGAGTGCAGGAGGGCATGTCCAGAGCAGCACCAAACACACCAAAGAAGAGGTGTCAACTTGGTGAAGCTAGAAAACAGAGTATTTGCACGCTAAACAGAATAAGCAGGAAATGATAGACAGAGCTAAGCAATCCCACAACCAAGAGATCAGATGTAATCTCTGCAGTCCTGCAACATCTAATTAAACAACTCACTGGAGGAGGAGACTTCACAAATATCCCAATCCTCAATAATGGAAGAGGGCAGCACATCAATACAATAAAGAAAGCTGAAGTATTTAAAACAATCGCCAGCCAGAAAGGCTAAGTGAATAATCCATCATGGCCTCTTCCAGAGGTCTCCAGCATCACAAGTGCCAGTCTTCAGCTAATTGATTCACTTCACATGATGGAAAGAATGAAGGCACTGGATACCGCAAAGGCTATGAGCCCTGATAACATTCCGGCAATAGTACTGAAGACTTGTGGTCCAGAACTTGCCATTCCCTAGTCAAGCTGATCCAGTACAGCTATAACATTAACATCTACCCGACAATGTGGAAGAGGCCCAAATATGACTTGTACACAAAAAGCAGGACAAATCCAACCCGGCCAATTATCGCCCCATCCCTCTCCTCTCGATCATCAGTAAAGTGATGGAAGGTGTCAGTAACAGTGCTATCAAGCAGCACCTGCTCAGCAATAACCTGCTCAGTGACGCCCAGTTTGGGTTCTGTCAGAGCCACTCAGCTCCTGATCTCATTACAGCCTTGGCTCAAACATGGACAAAAGAGCTAAATGCCAGAGGTGAAGGGAGAGTGACAGCCCTTGATATCAAGGCTCATTCGACCGAGTGTGGCATCAAAGTGTTTCAACTAAACTGGAGTCTGTGCAATCGAAGGAAAAGAACTCGTTTGAAGTGGTTCATTAGATAAAGTCCCACTATTGCTTTATACACATTTATCCCTTTAAGATAACAAAACTGTCAAGCTTCAGTTGACCTTCTAGCATCAAAAGCTGGTGAGAGAATTCCAGAGTGCCAGTTGGCCTCAGTACCATTGAGCCATGCTACTATGTGAAGTGCATACAATGGCTCGGTTCAAAGAGTTAACAACGTTCACACAAAACCCATTGTCTTCAAGAGGAAATAGTTTGACCCAATCAAATCCTTTAATCATTTTAAACACCTCAATTAGAACACTATTTCATCCTGTACACACAGGATAAGGGAAACCTAGTCTATAATCTAACCATTAATTGCCATTATCACTGAAACCCCTTATCTGCAGCCTGAACTGTACTCTCCAGAGCTGAATGCAGTTTACTTCAGCTGAGATCTGAGCAAGGAGTATTTCAGAGTTAAATCTGTGTGACTCACAAGACTCATTGATACTGGAAATGTCGATTGTTTTATCTCAGCAGGTTCAGGAGGGTCAGGGGTAGAATGAAGGGAGAATAACTGCAGAATATGACTCCCGTGTGCTTTATCAGTCTTACGAACAATGAGCTCCCTCTCTCTCAGGTGGAAAAGTTGGCACGGACATTGTTCCTGTGGAAGCTTGATGTCCATGAGCAGAAGGAACGAGTTTACGAGATGCGGCGATGGAATGAAGCGCTTGTCACCAATATGTTACCGGAACATGTTGCTCGGCATTTCCTTGGTTCCAAGAAGAGAGATGAGGTGATTGACAAGTCACATTTATTACCCATGTTTCTTCTGTGTGTGTGTGTGTCTCTCTCTCTCTCCATCCCTCTGTCTCTCTCTCTCTCTCCCCTTTTCTCTGTCTTTCTTTCCATCTCTCTCTATCAACCTCTCTCTGTCTGTTTCTTGCTCTACCTTTCACCCTTTCTCTCTGTCACCCTCTCTTGCACTCGCTCTCTCTGTTACCCTTTCCCTATCACCCTGTCTCTCTCTCTCTATCTCTCTCAATCACCTTCTCTCAATCACTCTCCCTAACTCTCTCTCTAATATTCCTGATGCCTCTCTAACAGTGCTAACTCACTCTGGATACTGTTATTGAAATATTTCTCAACTGTTTTCCTTCCTGCAGGAATTGTATAGTCAGTCGTATGATGAGATTGGGGTCATGTTTGCATCAATCCCCAATTTCTCTGACTTCTACACCGAGGAGAGTATTAACAATGGAGGCATCGAGTGTCTGCGATTCCTCAATGAAATCATCTCGGATTTTGATGGCGTAAGTAGAGGATCTGAATTTGCTCAGTTTGTAACTGTACCAGGTAATATTCTGGGGACTCAGGTATGATTCCCACTAGTTCAGATGGGTAGCAACGGTGATTGTCCTGAGCGAAGGGCATCACCAGATACTGGCTGACATCCAGGGGTGTCAAAATGAAGACGTTGATGAGAAGTTATGTCTGGTGGTCAGGATTGGATGCCGACATAGCCATGTTGGTGGGGCCATGTCCAGAGTGTCAACAGGCACAAAAATGACCGCAGCAGCTGCCCACATTCATGGGAATGGCCAGGTAAACCCTGGACTATGCCAGTCCTTTCATGGGCTCTGTTTTTAGTCATTGATGTGAGATCAGGTTCTGTGACGTATAAAGTTCGGGTAGGTGAGGTGGTTCTGAACAAGTACATGGACCATATGAAAGCTGCAAACTCGCAAACAATGCAGGAGCAAAATACACCCATCCCTTGAACATCCAGCAAGGCTGTCAGAACCCATGGGCTCTCCCCATCCACCGAGCTTCGAAGAAACCCCTGAGGATAAGATGGACACAGCAGATGTCACAGCTTCGATGCCATTACCACCTGATGAAGCAGATGAATTTTGGCGGAGACACTCTGGCTGCAAGAGGCTGCCTACAGTCTGGTACATGTCGCTGTATCCGAGGCAGAGTCGGAGGAACTGGACCTGGTGTGAAAACGCCCCAGAAGAAGCTAAAATAGAAAGAATGGGCCTACGTCCCAGGACTAAGAAGGGGAGGGATGAAGCAATTAGAACAAGATCAGCAAGGTTAACCTGGTCCAAGCAGGGAGCCCTGGCTGACAGATATAAACAGGAGTGTCAGGGGTTCTGGATGAACACAGCAGGTCAAGCAGCATCAGAGGAGCAGGAAAACCTGATGTTTCAGGCCTAGACCCTTCATCAGAAATGGGGGAGGGGAAGAGGGTTCTGAAATAAATAGGGAGAGAGGGGGAGGCGGATAGAGGATGGATAGAGGAGAGGATAGGTGGAGAGGAGGCAGACAAGTCGAAGAGGCAGGGATGGAGCCAGTAAAGGTGAGTGTAGGTAGGGGGGTAGGGAGGAGATAGGTCAGTCCAGGGAGGACGGACAGGTGAAGGGGGTGGGATGATGTTAGTAGATGGGAGATGGGGGTGTGGCTTGAGGTGAGAGGAAAAACAGGTTAGGGAGGTGGAGATGAGCTGGGCTGGTTTTGGGATGCGGTTGGGGGAGGGGAGATTTTGAAGCTTGTGAAATCCACATTGATGCCATGGGGCTGCAGGGTTCCCAGGCTGAATATGATTTGCTGTTCCTGCAGCCTACGGGTGGCATCAATGTGGCATTGCAGGAGGCCCAGGATGGACATGTCATCTGAGGAATGGGAGGGGGAGTTGAAATGGTTCGCGACTGGGAGGTGCAGTTGTTTGTTGCGAACTGAGCGCAAGTGTTCTGCAAAGCGGTCCCCAAGCCTCCGCTTGGTTTCCCCGATGTAGAGGAAGCCACAACAGGTACAGCGGATGCAGTATACCACATTGGCAGATGTGCAGGTGAACATCTGCCTGATGTGGAAAGTCTTCTTGGGGCCTGGGATTGGGGTGAGGGAGGAGGTGTGGGGGCAGGTGTAGCACTTCCTGCAGTTACAAGGAAAAGTGCCAGGTGTGGTGGGGCTGGAGGGGAGTGTGGAGCGGACAAGGGAGTCGTGGAGAGAGTGGTCCCTCCGGAAGGCAGATAAGGGTGGGGAGGAAAAAATGTCTTTGGTGGTGGGGTCCGATTGCAGATGGCGGAAGTGTCGGAGGATGATGCGTTGGATCCGGAGGTTGGTGGGGTGGTATGTGAGGACGAGGGGGATTCTTTTTTGGTTATTATTGCGGGGACGGGGCGTGAGGGATGTGTTCTGGGAAATGCGGGAGACACGGTCGAGGGCGTTCTCGAACACTGTTGGGGGGAAGTTGCGGTCCTTGAAGAATGAGGACATCTGAGATGTACGGGAGTGGAATGTCTCATCCTGGGAGCAGATGCGGCGGAGGCGAAGGAATTGGGAATAGGGGATGGCATTTTTGCAGGAGGGTGGGTGGGAGGAGGTGTATTCCAGGTAGCTGTGGGAGTCAGTGGGCTTGAAATGGACATCTGTTTCTAGGTGGCTGCCCGAGATGGAGACAGAGAGGTCCAGGAAGGAGAGAGGAGTGTTGGAGATGGTCCAGGTGAACTTCAGGTTGGGGTGAAAGGTGTTGGTGAAGTGGATGAACTGTTCGAGCTCCTCGAGGGAGCACGAGGCGGCGCCGATGCTCCATCCCCGCCTCTTCGACTTGTCTGGCTCCTCTCCACCTATCCTCTCCTCTATCCATCCTCTATCCACCTCCCCCTCTCTCCCTATTTATTTCAGAACCCTCTTCCCCTCCCCCATTTCTGATGAAGGGTTTAGGCCCGAAACGTCAGCTTTCCTGCTCCTCTGATGCTGCTTGACCTGCTGTGTTTATCCAGCCCCACACCTTGTTATCTCGGATTCTCCAGCATCTGCAGTACCTTTTATCTCTGTCAGGGGTTCTGTTTGCTCTCGGAGCCAATTCTGAGCTCGCTGGGTCAGTGTCATGTACTATGCACGTGTAAATAAACAGTGAAGTTACTTCGACATCCTTGTGTTCAAATATTCCATTGCCTCACTTGTCCCTTTTTCTACAACCTGAGACTTGAAGATTGCCAAGTTCCCATTCAGCTTGTGCCTGGCTTATCCAATCGCCAAGTAGTGACATAGATGTCTGAGCTCTGATTGATGGGTCTCCTACTATGGTTTACCATTTAACTCCATCCCTACCTTCATATTCTTCTCTCTTTCTCAGTTATTGGATGAACCCCAGTTCCGAAACATCACCAAAATCAAGACCATCGGTAGTACCTACATGGCAGCATCCGGCTTAATACCAGACACTGTTCCCAGCAGTTACAATAATACTGTCAAAGTAAGTGTTTCTTGACACTGTTTGTGTGTCTGTGTCTGTATCTGTTTCTGTCTGTCTCTGTGTGTGTGCCTGTGTGTGTGTGTCTGTCTGTCTGTCTGTCTGTCTGTGTCTGTGTCTGTCTGTGTGTGTGTGTGTCTCTGTGACGTTAAAAATCAGAGTTCACCCATTTGAGCTGCAACACAAAGGGACCTGAGGGTATTTATACATGAAATACAGGAAGCTAACACACAGGCACAGCAGGGAATCAGGAATGCCAAATGGACTGTTGGCCCTTATTTCAAGGGGGTTGGAGTATGAGAGTAGGGAAGTCTTACTGTAACTGTACAAGGTGCTGGGGAGACCACATCTGCTGTATTGTAACAGTTTTGATCCCCTTATTGAAGGAGAGATATCATTTCATTAGAGGCAGTTCAGAGAAGGTTCACTGAGGTGATTGCTGGTAAACGGATATTATTGTAAACTGAGGCTAAACGGATTGAACTCTAAACATTAGAATTCAGAATATTGTATCCTCCAGTCCTGATGAAAGGTGTAAACCCGAAACGTTAACTCTCCTGCTCCTCTGATGCTGGCTGACCTGCTGTGTGCCTCCAGCTCCACACTGTATTTACTCTGACTCCAGCCTCTCTGACTTCTGTCCACCAGTTGACCTTACTCATTAGCATATTTATTAACTCATTTATTCTCACTCTATTTTCCAGAAGGATCAACAAGAATCAGTGAAGGAACGCTGGCAGCACCTAGCAGATCTGGCAGACTTTGCATTGGCCATGAAAGTCACTTTAATGAACATCAACTATCAATCATTTAACAATTTCATGCTACGCATAGGTAAGAGTGATTAACATAATCTCACCATATCTCAGATTAAAGTGACCTCACTGTGTCTCAGATTAACACAATCTCACTATGTCTCAGGTTCACTATAATCTCAGTGTATCTCAGATTAAATAATATCAGTGTATCTCAGAGTAATTTCTAAAATTAAAGTAGCCTCACCATGTCTGAGATTTAAATGATCTCATCAGAGATTTCAGTAATTTCACTGTGTCTCAGGTGAAAGTACTCTCATAGAGTCAGAGATAAAAGGTACTGCAGATGCTGGAGAATCCGAGATAACAAGGTGTGGGGCTGGATGAACACAGCAGGCCAAGCAGCATCATAGGAGCAGGAAAGCTTGACGTGGAAACAAAATATCATTTTTAAACTATTGTGAAAAAAGTTTACATTGTAGTGTTGAAAATGTTTCCTCACCCTTGCATCATTCCACAGCAGTTCTGTGCCAGGTATAATTAACAGAGGTCTATTACCTCTAACTGCAGTGCTTTTCTCTTCTGGTTTCGCGTCCTGTTACTATTCCTTTAATTGTCTGACAATCAATGCCGTGTTATCTCGTCTTGAGCTGAACCGTGCGCGTTTATGCACTCCCAGGAAGGTGGGGTCGATGCTTGGCAACTGTCTGCTCATTGACACGGCGGTCGACCAAACATCTTAGCCAAGTTCAGACGGCGGGGCCAATGAGATGGCAAGGCGGGTGGGATTTCCTCCCGGTCCAACCCTTTTACAAGAAATCAGATGGGTTGGAAGTAGCTGCAGTGGCTGATCTGATTCTCGTGTGTGTATATCCCTGTCTATTTCTAGGACGTCCGAGGATCGCTTTTTCAAAGTTTCCAGCAGCACATTTTGCGAAAAGTGCTTTTATTGTTTCTTGACCTTCCGTCCATTGCACTTTATAATGGTATGGTTGCTTACACGTGGGAGTAGAGGGGGATTTACTTAAGTGACATGTATTTAATTGGGGAATTTCCCGGGACCTGTACGCCTCCTCCTGTCCCAGGGTGGTAATAGTATCGGGGAATGAGAACCCTTTCGCAATATTCCTGAGGCGTTGTGTTTTATGAATTCCTAATGAAATGTCCCACTAGTTGAAGAGGGTTTAATTTCATTGGACAATACCCTCAGACGGGGGGATGTTTTTTTTACTGACGTATTCAGCAGTGGTCAATGAACCAAGCTGATCCTTTAGGGAGGAAAAAAGACCATCAGAATATCCCTTCTCTGAATCAACTTTCCCTTCACAGTATCTAGTTTACTTTGTTCCCGTTACCACGAGACTTGATAAAACAAGGTGTGGAGCTGGAGGAACACAGCGGGACAGGAAAGCTGACGTTTCGGGTCGAAAATGATGGATTTAGGCGGCTATGGAGATAGGGCTGGAGCCTAACTGAGGAGCTCTTTCAGAAGCCCATACAGATACAATGGGTCGAATGGCCTCATGCTATACTGTAAAATTAAGTGATTCCTGCAAGGGCTCTATTCCTATTGCCCAGTTTCTCTGATAGTAGAAACTGCAGATGCTGGAAAATCTGAGATAACAAGGTGTAAAGCTGGAT
>JAHRHZ010000269.1:645440-670832 GCA_024137785.1 Ginglymostoma cirratum | reverse complement strand
GTGTGAATGGTGTGGGGTGTGTCGGAGTCAGTGTGAACAGTGTGGGGTGTGTAGTAGTCGGTGTGAACGGTGTGGGGTCAGTAGTAGTCGGTGTGAACACTGTTGTGTGGTAGTCGGTGTGAACGGTGTGGGGTGCGTAGTAGCCAGTGCGAACGGTGTTGGGTGCATAGTGGTCGGTGTGAATGGTGTGGGGTGTGTAGGACTCGGTGTGAACGGTGTGGGGTGTGTTGGAGTCGGTGTGAATGGTGTGGGGTGTGTTGGAGTCGGTGCGAACTGTGTGGGGTCAGTAGGAGTCGGTGCGAACGGTGTGGGGTCAGTAGGAGTCGGTGTGGGGTGTGTTGGAGTCGGTGCGAACGGTGGGGGGTGTGTTGGAGTCGGTGCGAACGGTGTGGGCTGTGTTGGAGTCAGTGTAAATGTTGTGGGTTGAGTGGAACTTAAGAACTAGTAGCAGGAATAAGAAATTCAGCCCCTTGAACCTGCTGTGCGTTCAACATGATCATGGTTGATCTTATCTCAGCTTTGGCTCCACTCTTCTGCCCGCTCCCCATAGCCCTTCAGCTCATTACTTACTAAATACTGCCTGTCTCGTCAACCTCACTCAGTGGGACCCAGAAGAGGGCAGCAGAGTGGTGACGCTGATTGGCTCACATGGGGAAGATTTGTATCAGTGCAGTTCCAGAAGGTGGTTTGCAGAAGGGCTGTTTTCAAGTGACAGTTTAATTGGGGATAGAAATGTCAGTCAGAGGGGTTAAGTGCTGCATTTGTGTGATGTGGGAGATCTGCGATGCTTCCAGTGTCTAGGATAACTACATCTGCAGGAAGCGCACCCAACTGCAGCTCCTCACAGACTGCATGGATAGGTTGGAGCAGCATGTGGATGCACGTAGGAGCATGAGGATGGCGGAAAGCGTCATACCCAGGAGTTTTAGAGATGTGGTGATGCCCAAGGTGCAGGCAGATAGATGGGGGATGGCTAGAAGGGGCAGGCAGGCAGTGCAGGAATCCCCTGTGGTGGTTCCCCCCCCCCCCAACAAGTATATTGTTCTGGATACTGTTGGTGGGGGTTGGCCCATCAGGGATAACAGCAGCAACCCAGACTGGTGGCACCACGGCTGGCTCTGTTCTTAAGAAGGGAAGCACAAAGACCACTAGAGCAGTAGTTATAGGGGACTCTATAGTTAGGGATACAGATAGGCGCTTCTGTGGATGTAAAAGAGACTCCAGCATAGTGTGTTGCCTCCCTGGTGCCAGGGTCCAGGATGTCTCTGAATGGACAGAAAGCATTCTGAAGGGAGAGGGTGAACAGCCAGAGGTTATGGTACATATTGGTGCTAACGACATAGGTAGGATGAGTGACGAGGTCCTGCAGCAGCAGTTCAGGGAGTTAGGTAGAAAGTTAAAGAGCAGGACCTCAAAGGTTGTAATCTCGGGATTACTCCCTGTGCCACGTGCCAGTGAGGCTAGAAATAGGAGGATAGTACAGCTCAACACGTGGCCAAACAGTTGGTGTAGGAGGGAGGGTTTCAGATATCTGGACCATTGGGATATCTTACAGGGCAGGTGGGACCTGTACAAGAAGGACGGGTTGCATGTAAACTGGAGGGGCACAAATATTCTGGCTGGGATTTTTGCCGGTGTCACTCAGACGGATTTAACCTGACTTGGCAGGGTGGTGGGAACCAATGCAAAGGTGAATTGACTGAAAAGGAATTAGAGAATAGGGCCAATACGACTCAGAGGAAGAGCAGGCAGGGTGTGGTTGCTGATCAAAGCGGGTCTGGTGGACTGAAGTGCATCTGTTTCAATGCAAGAGGCGTAACTGGTAAAGCAGATGAACTTGGATCTTGGATTAGGACTTGGGACTATGATGTTGTTGCTATTACAGAGACTTGGTTAAGGGATGGACGGGATTGGCAGCTTAATGTTCCAGGATACAGATGTTTCAGGCGGGATAAAGGGGGATATAAAAGGTGTGGGGGAGTTGCACTACTTATTAAGGAAAATAACACAGCTGTACTGTGGGAGGACACCTTGGATGGCTCATACAGCGAGGTAATGTGGGTAGAGCTCAGGAACAGGAAGGGTGTAATCACAATGTTTGGGGTTTACTATTGGCGTCCCAACAGCCAGCGGGAGATAGAACAGATATGTAGGCAGATTTTGGCAAGATATAAAAGTAATAGCGTTGTTGACATGGGAGATTTTAACTTCCCATATATTGACTGGGACTCACTTAGTGCTTGGGGTGTGGATGGGGCAGAGTTTGTAAGGAGCATCCAGGAGGGCTTCTTGAAACAGTATGTAGATAGTCCAACTAGGAAAGGGACCATACTGGACCTAGTATTGGGGAATGAGCCTGGCCGGGTGGTCGACATCTTAGTAGGGGTGCAGCTCAGGAACAGTGATCACAATTCATAAGCTTTAAGGCACTGATGGATAAAGATAAGTGTAGTTGTCAGGTCAAGGTGCTAAATTGGGGGAAGGCTAATTACAATAATATTAGGCCGGAACTGAAGAACGTAGATTGGAGGCAGATGTTTGAGGGCAAAGCAACATATGGTATGTGGGAGGCTTTCAAGTGTAAGTTGATAGGAACTCAGGACTGGCATGTTCCTGTGAGGATGAAGGATAAGTATGGCAAGTTTAGGGAACCTTGGATAATGAAAGATATTGTGAGCCTAATCAAAAAGTAAAAGGAGGCATATATCAAGGCTAGGAGGCTGGGAACACACGAAGCCAGGGTGGAATACAAGGAAAGTTGAAAGAAACTTAAACAAGGAGTCAGGAGGGCTAAAAGGGGTATGAAAAGTCATTGGCCAACAGGATTATGGAAAACCCCAAGGCTTTTTATACATATATAAAGAGCAAGAGGGTAGCCAGGCAGAGGGTTGGCCCACTCAAGGACAGGGAAGGGAATTTATGTGTGGAGCCAGAGGAAATGGACGAGGTATTAAATGAGTACTTTGCATGAGTATTCACTAGAGAAGGACTTGGTGGACGATGAGTCTGGGGAAGGGTGTGTAGATAGTTTGGGTCATATTCAGATCAAAAGGGAGGGGATATTGGGGGCCTTGAAAAACATTAAGGTGGACAAGTCCCCAGGGCCTGATGGGATATACCCCAGAATACTGGGAGAGACAAGGGAGGAAATTGCTGGGGTCTTGAGGAAAATCTTAGTATCCTCAAAGGTTACAGGGGAGGACCTAGAGGATTGGAGAATAACCAATGTTGTTCCCTTGTTTAAGAAGGGTGGCAGGGATAATCCAGCCAATTGCAGGCAGGTGAGCCTTACATCAGTGGCAGGGAAATTATTGGAGACGATTCTTCAAGACAGGATTTACTCCCACCTGGAAATCAATGGGTGTATTGCAAGAGGCAACATGGTTTTGTGAAGGGGAGGTCGTGTCTCACTAACTTGGTTGAGTTTTTTGAGGAAGTGACAAAGATGATCGATGAGGGTAGGACAGTGGATGTTATCTACATGGACTTCAATAAGGCCTTTGACAAGGTCCCTCATGGCAGAATGATATAGAAGATAAAGTCACACAGGGTCAGAGGTGAGCTTGCAAGATGGATAAAAAACTGGCTTGGTCATAGAAGACAGAGGGTAGCAGTGGAAGGGTGTGTTTCTGAATGGAGGGCTGTGACTAGTGGTGTTCCTCAGGGATCAGTTTTGGGACCTTTGCTGTTTGTAATATATATAAATGATTTGGAGGACAATGTAACTGGTCTGATTAGTAAGTTTGTGGATGACACAAAGATTGATGGAATTGCAGATAGCAATGAGGACCGTCAGAGGATGCAGCAGGATATAGATTGGTTGGTGACTTGAGCAGCGAGATGGCAGATGGAGTTTAATCCAGAAAAATGTGAGGTAATGCATTTTGGAAGGTCTAATCCAAATGGAAAATATACAGTAAATGGCAGAACCCATAAGAGTATTGATAGGCAGAGGGATCTCGGTGTACAGGTACACAGGTCACTGAAGATGGCAATGCAGGGAGAAAGTAGTCAACATGACATATGGCATGCTTGCCTTCATCGGCTGGGGCATTGAGATTAAAAATTGTCAGGTAATGTTGCTGCTTTATAGAACCTTAGTTGGGCCGCATTTGGAATATTGCGTTCAATTCTGGTCGCCACACTACCAGAAGGATGTGGTGGCTTTGGAGAGGGTTCAGAAAGGATTTACCAGATGTTGCCTGGTATGGAGGGCATTAGCTATGAGAAGAGGTTGGAGAAACTTAAGTTGTTCTCACTGGAACGATGGAGTTGAGGGGCGATCTGATAGGGGTCTACAAGATTATGAAGGGCATGGACAGACTGGACAGTCAGAAGCTTTTTCCCAGGGTTTTAGTTGTGACAGGCAGCATGCCAGTGCAGGCTTGGGGGGGGGCGCCGAAGAGCCTGTTCCTGTGCTTTAATTTCCTTTGTTCTTTGTTTCGGCATCCACAGCTCTCTTTGGTAGTGAGCTACACATAACGAAGGTCAGGTATGGGTGGAAATTATACAGTGAACGGCAGAACCCTTAAGGAGTATTGAAATGCAGACGGATCTGGGTGTGCAGGTCACAGATCGCTGAGGATGGCTACGCAGGTAGATAAGGCAGTAAGAAAAAAGCCTATGGCATGCTTGCCTTCATCGGAAGGGGCAATGAGTGTAAGGTTAGACAGGTTATGTTGCAACTTTATAGAACTTTAGTTAGGCCACATTTGAAATTTTGCATAAATTTCTGGTCACCACACTACCGGATGGAGGTGGATGTTTTGGGGATGGTACAAAAAAGTTTTGTCAGGGTGCTGCCTGGTACAGGGGCAAGTTTAGCTTTGAAGAAAAGTTGGATAGACTGGGTATGTTTTCACGGAACACAGGAAGCTGAGGGGTGACCTGATAGAAGTTTATAAGATTGTGAATGGCATGAATAGAATGGTAAGATGAGGGTGGAGGGATCAATTACTAGGGGACACCGGTTCAAGGTGGGAGGGTGGGGAAGTTTAAAAGAAATGTGCGAGGCAAGTTTTCCACACAAAAGGTGGTGAGTGCCTGTAACATGCTGCCAGAGGAAGTGTTGGAAGCAGACATAATATCAGCATTCAAGAAGCACCCAGACAAATACAAGAATAGGGAGGGAATAGAGGGATATAGATCCTGTAAGTGAAGACAGTTTTAGTATGGAAGGGCAAAATGTGTCGGTGTAGTCTTGGAGGTCCAAAGGGCCTCTTCCTGTGCTGTATTGTTCTTTGTTCTAGCAGAGATGAAGAAGGGAATTTCTGTGAAGATGCAGAGGATATGGGAAAAATTTTTAATAATTTTTTTTGTCTCTGTATTCAAAAAGGAAAGGGAAGATGTGCATATAGTAATTCAAGAGGAGCAGCATGAAATATTGGACAAAATAATTAAAACGAGAGGAAGTGGTAGAGCAGTTGGAATCCTTCGCAGTGGATAAGTTGCCAGGGCTCGATGGATTGTTCCCTCAGATGCTAAAGGAGGTCAGGGAGAAAATAGCAGAAGCTCTGAGGATTATTTTCCAATCTTCAGTAGACACAGGTGAGGTGTCGAAGAGGAGGCTTGCAAATGTCATTCTGTTGTTTTAAAAGCGTATAAAGGAAATGCCAAACAATTATGGGTCTGTTAGTCTAACTTCAGTGGGGGACAAATTGTTAGAATCAACCTTGAGAGACTGGGTAAACTTTTACTTAGAAAGGCATAGACCAGTCAGGAATAGTTAGCATGGCTTTGGTAAGGAAGGTCATGCCTCACAAATTTGATTGAATTATTTGAGGGAGCGACGGGGAGAATCGATGAGCATCGAGCAGTGGATGTTGTCTACGTGGATTTTAGTAAGGGATTTGACAGGTCCCACATGGTGGACTAGTTAAAAAGAAAGGCAATGGGATACAGAGTAATGTGTCAAATTGGATCTAAAGTTGGCTTAGCAACAGGAAACAAAGAAGAATGGTCGATGGCTGCCCTTGCGAATGGCTCAGTGTTGAGGGTCCTGCAGTTTGATTTAAGTATTAATGATTTAGATTTAGAGTCTTAGAGTAATACAGCATGGAAGCAGGCCGTTCAGCCCAAACTGGTCCATGCCGACCATGATACCCACTCAGATAGTTCCAGCTGCTCACATTTGGTGCATATCCCTCTAAACCCTTCCCATCCATGTACCTATCCAAATGCTTTTTAAATGTTCTTATTGTAACATTTGAATGTAGAGGCCACAATTGAGAAAATTGCAGACGATACAAAAATTGGTTTTGTAGTGGGTGGTGTAGCGGATAGCTGTAAGCTCCAAAATTATATGGATTGGTGGACAGGGCAAGAAAGTGCCAAATGGAGCTTATCTCTCATAAGTGGGAGGTCAAACAGTAAAAGGGAATACACAATAAATGGGAACATACTGAGGGAGAGATGAAGTGAGAGATCTTGGTGTGCAAGTGTACACTAAAGGTAACAGTACAGGTAGATAAAGTTCTAAAGAAGGCATATGGAATGCTCGGAAATAGTAAGAACTGCTGATGCTAGAGTCAGAGATAACACAGTGTTGAGCTGGAGGAACACAGCAGGCCAGGCAGCATCAGAGGAGCTGGAAAGCTGACATTTTGAGTCAGAACCCTTCTCCAGAAATGGGGGACAGGGAAAGGAGCTGGGAAATAAAGAGAGAGAGGAGGGTTGGGGCTAAGGAAGGTAGGTGGGATGGTGATGGGTGAGTGCAGGTAGGGATTGGTGGGATTGGTCGGTGGGATGGGTGGGGTGGAAAAGTGGGATAGAAGATGGACAGGTTTTGTCAGGTCAAGGAGGCAGGGACGAGAGGGAGGGTTGGACATGGAATAAGGCCAAGGGTGGGGAGATTTTAAAACTGGAGAATTCTATGTTTAGGCCATTAGGCTGTAGACTCCCGAGGTGGAATATGAGGTGTTCTTCCTCCAGTTTGTGTGTGGTGTCATTGTGACACTTGAGGAGGCCCAGGATGGACATGTCATCTAGGAAGTTGGGAGGGGGTGGGGTTAAAATGGTTGGCTACTGGTAGGTGTTGACGTTTGTCACGTACAGAGCGCAGATGCTCTATGAAACGATCTCTGAGTCTACGCTTGATCCCACTGATGTAGAGGAGGCCACATGGGGAGCAGTGGAAACAGTAGACCAAGTTTATGAGAGATAAAAGGTACTGCAGATGCTGGAGAATCCGAGATAACAAGGTGTGGGGCTGGATGAACACAGCAGTCCAAGCAGCATCATAGGAGCAGGATGCTGCTTGGCTTGCTGTGTTCATCCAGCCCCACACCTTGTTAGACCAAGTTTATGGATGTGCAGGTGAACCTGTCTGATATGATTTACTAGAATGTTGCCAGGACTGGAGAATTGTACCTATAAGGAGAGATTGGAGAGGTGGGGCTGTTTTCCTTGGAACAGAGAGGCTGAGGGAGGGTGCGACATGATTGAGGTATACAAAATTGTGAGGGGTAGAGACAGAATAGACAGGAGGAACCTGTTTTCCTTGGCAGGAAGTTCACAAACCAGGGCTCATAAATTCAAGCTAAGTGGCAGACAGGTTAGAGAAGATGTGAGTAAAATTTGTTAATGCAAAGGGTGGTGGGTGTCTGGAATTCATTACCAGAGTTGATTGGGAGGCAGAGACCCTAAACTTCAAGATTCAAGATGGTGGCAGAGTTAGCAGGGCTGCATGTGGCTCTTGCTGGGGATCATCTGCTCCTGCATGCTTTCTTTTTACTTCAGCTCTTTTTCTTCCTTTATTTTCTTTCATTTTTCTTTTCTTTGGTGCCTTTTGTGACGGGTTAGTTGCTGAATTGGTGTGGCAGCTAGAGCGGGCAGTACATGGAATGGCAACTCCTCTGGGCAGTCGGAGGCAGCGATGGACACACCTCTTCATGGCGACTGGAGGTGATGGTAGCGGCAGCAGCAATAGAGATATCCTCCCAGCATTCGGGGCTGGCGGTGGCAAAGCTCCTCCAGCAATCGGAGAGGGCAGCAGAATTTTCAAGATGGCAGAGCCGCCAAGGAGACATCTCAGAGGAGAATGGCCTGAGCAGATTCTTGGCAAGACGACAGTGGTTTGGTAGTAGAGCCAGTGTCTCCTGGTTGCGGTAGGCCCAGAGCAGGGACTCCTAGCGTTGGTGAGGCAGCAGCTGCAGCATGGTGCGCTCAGAGCCAGGACTCCTGGCATCGATGCAGCAGTGAAGCCGGGGTCTCCAGTTGCGAGGCAAGTGTGGGTTCAGCACAGGACCCGGCATCAGTGGTGGGCCCAGTCGCAAAGAGATGGTGCCTAAAGGGGCAACTCCTACATTGGTGGGTCTGGTATAGACGGCAGTGAGGCAATGGAGCAGCATTGGCGGTGCAGATGTCATTGCTGAGCCAGTTCAGGTCTCTTTCAGTTATATCATTTATCCTTTATATTCTTAAACTATTCTCTTTCAGTTATACCTTTTTATTATTTTGTCCTCCTACAGTCCAAAAGATGTGCAGATTAGGCAGATTGACTGTGCTAAATTGTCCGTAATGTCCAGGGATGTGCAGGCTAGGTGGGTTAGCCATGGGAAATGCAGGGTTACAAGGATAGGGTGGGTCTGGCTGGGACGCTCTTCGGAAGGTCAGCATGGATTCAATGGGCCAAATGGCCTGCTTCCCCACTGTAGGATTTCAGTGATTCTTAAACAGTTCAAACTGGCAACAGATTGTGGCAACTGCTGAAGTTTTTCATTGTATTTTACTGTATTATTCACTGTAAAATGCAGGTGACAGCAAATACATCACTCTTTAAAAATACCTGGATCTGCACCTTAAGTGCTGTAAGCTGCAGGGCTTCAGGCCGTGTGCAGGATGATGGGATTAGAAAGCTCATCTAGGTGCCTTTGGGTGAGCATGGATTAGATGGGCTGAATATCCGTCTTGTATTGTATCATTTCTCTGGTTCTATGAATTATAAATAGCTGGGGCCTGAGAACTAGGAAAAAACCCAATATCCAGATTCTTTGCTTTCTGTTGGTTAGCTGATCTTTTATCTAACCTAATAAATTACCCCTAACCCCGTGTGACTTTACCCTGTATATTAACCTTTTGCACGGCACCTTATCAAATGCCTCTGGAAGTTCAGAAGTAATACATCTACAGGATCCCCATTATCCATATAGCTCATTGTATCTTCAAAGAACTCCAGCAAATTAGTCAAACATGACTAACCCTTCATGAAACCATGCTAACTGATGGATTATATTTTGACTTTCCAAATGTCTTGTTATTACTTCCTTAATAATATATTCTAACAATTTCCTAATGACATATTAGACTGGCTGATCTGTAGTTTCCTACCTTCTGCCTCCTTCCCTTTTTGAATAAATGTGTCACATGAATATTTTTCCAAGTTTACTGGAACTTTTTGGTGTGAACGGTCCTTAACATGATGAGAAGGGTAAACACAGGAGGGATATTCCCAATGAAAAGGAAGTCCAGAACCAGGGATCAGTTTAAGGAAATTTGGGTAGGCCTGTTTAGGGCTGAGATGAGGAAACATTTCTTCACCCAGAGTGGTAAGCCTGTGGAATTCTGTGACAGAAAGCACCTGAAGCAAAAACATTTAATGTTACCAAAGAGTTAGAGAGTTCTTTGTGCTAAATGGGTATGGGATGAAAGCAGGAACAGGGCATCAAGTTGGATGATCAGTCATGATCATATTGTACGGTGAATGGTGCAGCTTGATGCTGTGTGTGTTGGGCAGTGAATGGTGTGGTTTGGCGCTGTGTATGGGACAGTGAACGGTATGGCTTGGTGCTGTGTGGGGGACTGTGAATGGTGCAGCTTGGTGCTGTGTGCATTGGGCAGTGAATGATGTGGCTTAGTGATATCTGTAATGAAGTGAATGGTGCAGCTTGGTGCTGTGTGTGTTGCAGTGAATGGTGCAGCTTGGTGGTGTGCGTTCTGCAGTGAATGGTGCAGCTTGGTGCTGTGTGTGTTGCAGTGAATGGTGCAGCTTGGTGCTGTGTGTTCTGCAGTGAATGGTGCAGCTTGGTGGTGTGCGTTGGGCAGTGAATGATGTAGCTTAGTGATATCTGTAATGAAGTGAACGGTGCAGCTTGGTTCTGTGTGTGTTGCAGTGAATGGTGCAGCTTGGTGCTGTGTGTGGGGCAGTGAATCGTGGTTTGTGTTACAGTGAGCTGGAGCTTGTTGGTTTCGGCTCCTTCGACCTTCACATTCTTACCTCTCTATTTGTAGGTCGTTGAGGAGACATACCTGGTGCTGAAAGATTACGGATTCCGTTTTGCACGGCGTGGTCCTGTCTATGTCAAAGGCAAAGGCGAGCTCATCACCTATTTCATGAAAGGTCGAGAGAAGCAAGGTTCCTTCATCAACAGCTCATCTGTCACTCTGCCTCATCAGGTGGTGGAGAATGCATGAGGACTCACACCACATCACTCTGGCCCAGGGCTCCATTCACTGTAACAGCAAGACTCAGGAGAGGTGTGCAGTCGGGAGCAGGGTACTTGAGGATACAAAGAAAACAAAAACCTCAAAGTACAGTCTCAGTATGTGTGGCAAAAGTTTGAGATGGGCAGGTAACCAAGCAATGACTCCAACCGTTTTCTGTCTCTGCTGCAGTTTTCTTGGACAAAATAGGGCACGAATCTGGAATGATCTCACACCCAAGTGGTCTGAATCTCAAACTTGATTTTGAATGCAGCTGCAGAGAAACTACAACCTGCACTGTAGCTCAGCCCAACCCTTGATGAGGGCCAGTGACCTGCAGGCTGCACCAACCGAGGGAGGACAATCATAGGCTGTGTTCATTTGTTTAATTCTGCTTTGTTCCGTCTCCTGCATTGGCTGTTGATTTTACAATACATTAGCCTCTGATTTTAATATCCTAATGTACATGTTGTATGGCCTGTAGTGATTTAAGTGATCTCACCTCTGCCCCTCCTCATCTGTGTGGCTTTCCTGCTTCTGTTTTACATTGGCTTATTTATATATATATATATCTATGTAAAGATTTGATATACCTATAAGCACAGGTCTGAAGGTTTAAAGTGTTCTACTTTGTGTCTTTATACCTAATGGTAGGAACATTCCTCCTCACCACACAGTCATGGCAGGTATTGATGTGAAGCCACTCACCAATTGGAACAGCTTTTATCTTCTCAAGACTATCGAATGTTTCCACTTCAAAAACCAGATACAGCCCAAATCACCATACTTGTTCCAGCCTCAACATCATATTTACCTGTACTTCCAGATCATATTCAAGACCTGAAACTGCCATATTGCAGCCTAAGGCCCTATGTTTTATAGACATATCAGTGCATATCCCAATCCCAGCATTGATTGACAGGAGCACCTGCCCTCAAGTCAGACTTTAATTGACAGGTTTGACTAGGATCATTGAGTGTTGGATTTCATTTATTTCTTTAAAACATTTGGATTTCCAAATTTGATATCATTTGGAGCATAGTGATGTGATGAATGAGGAGCTAATCTGTTGGTTGCGGAAAGCATGCTGATCAGGAACCTGGAAAACTTCTGCTTTTAAAAGAGTGCTGGATTTTTAACATTCATACCCACTAGAGTGGAACAGGCAGGTGAAAATGAGGAGAAATCTCAGCAGGGTATGAGGATATGGTGAAGGGGTCTGAGAACTCTGGTGAAGAATCCTGAGCATTGAGTGAGAAGCTGGTGGATATTAGAAATTGTAGGGCTTTATTGTATTTGCAGCTGAAATGATTTTGATGCTTTGATTGTCATGCAACCTGGTGCCTGGTTTAAGGTTGAATAATCTCATACCTGTTTCTGTTGCTAGTTATTGTCTACTCTGGATAGAGAATAGACATCATATATGTATCCAAGGGCAGAAAGTAATCAGATGAAAATCCTTAGGATTGTGGATGAAGTGGAGGGGGTGGTGGTGTTGGGAGTTTTGTGCTGATCGTGGATGAGTTGGGATAAGAATTAGATGGAGGGGCCAAAAGAGTGAGGCAAAACATTTGGAGTTATGCAAAACTTTCTGAGCAGTTCATAGGATTAAATTATGAAATGTAGTGCAGAATTGGGAGTTGTTTCAAACACAGTCATTGCAAATCTGTGTTTTTGGTGATTCGGAGAGATGGTTTTGGCCAAAGAAATATCTGATTCCAAAAGTGTAATGGGGTTATGAACAGTTTACAACACTGGCTGTACAGGTAACATCAACCATCAGGGTTTAGCGGTATGATGATGAAGTCATTGTTGAATTCTCCAGCCTGACACTAAGAATGGAAACTATCAGAATTAGTGTAAAGTTACTGAATTATGGGGCTGCTGCCTCATTAGAGAGACATGACTGGGGCAGTTCAACCCGACGGTCATCCTGCCTTGGGTGAGGGAAGAGGTTGAGAAGGAAAATGGTAACCTCAGCCGGGGAATTGAACCCACATTATTGGTGTCACTGTGTTTTGCAAACCAGCCAACTAAGTTAAACTGACCCCCAGTCAGAATTAGTGTATACGGTACTCAAGGTGAGGCTGGTATCTAATGTGTTTCAAGAACAGTCTTACTGTTTAACTATTTCAATTAATCAGCAAGTTAAATAGCACCCACAAACAATGGGTGCATTGTTAGTCTTAGTGCTTCCTCTGTGCTGCTGTTGTGCCCAGCATGAGGGAACCTCAGCCTAGATTGTGGGAAATCTGCATTTGGGAATGTTGCTGACAGTAATTTCCCATAGATTGGGATCCTTTGTCTGATCCTTTCAAAGTCAGACATCACAGATCCAGAGCAGTGTCACCTGTCAGGTACCTGTCATGGTAAAGTGGGATGGGGGAAAGGAAGAACATCTGCTACCTTCTCCAAACCAAACATCTTTACAAAGCTTGTACAGTGATCTGTTTGGAAAGTCTCTATTAAATTATTACATTCTGACTTAGAATGGAACAATCCTTGCCTGTTTTAAGCTCTGCAACTCAGTTAAAATACTTGTAGGATTGAAGCTTACTGATTATTGAACTGAGGAGCAGAGCAGTAATCTCAGCTGTCACAACGAATAAGTGGTTGAATCAGAGGCACATACATCATTGTGGCAAAGAAAGCAGGCAGAACGAACAACTGACAAGACCAGTAAGTGGCTGTAAACCTATAGATCGTCAGATGTTTCATTCCTATTTTATTTAGGAGGCACGCCATGATGAAACCAGGAACTATTAGTATGCCCAGTTTGGGCAGCACGGTGGCACAGTGGTTAGCACTGCTGCCTCACAGCACTAGGGACCCAGGTTCAATTCCACCCTTGGGCAACTGTCTGTGTAGAGTTTGCACATTCTCCCCGTCTCTGCGTGGGTTTCCTTCAGTACTGAACCTGACAGTGTGGTGCTCCCTCAGTACCGATCTTCCAACAGGGTGGCAATTCCCTTCTGATAAAACTGCTTCAATTACGTGCTCAAATCTCTGAAATACCTTTTTGTTGAAAAACTCAGGCAACATCCCATTAACAAAAAATGACCCCTATTCCAGTTTGAACAAGATGTAGAAAATGATTAAAAATTACAGAATCAGTCATCCCTTTAATTGAGGAATAGTTCAAAACATCAAGATCAACCCTATTCGCATCCTCTTCCATAGCCTCTTTGTGCTGTGGTTGTTGAAGAACGTGGCACTCAGTGACTGGAAGGACTGGCCGAACCACGTATTGCAGAGAGACTGCTGCTTGATACAACTGCTTCTTGCTGCATCCTCAAGCTGTCAAATACTCGATGAAGTTCCATCTTTTGGAAGAGTTGCTGGTGACTTTCTAATTTTGTCCTCATGGATTCTGAATCTGCTCCTGGTACAAAGTAAGGCAGTTGCAGTGAGAAAGACAAATGTGAACTCTCACACTTTTCATTGTCAGAATCCCAGACATGTTACATTGCAAAAGGTGGCCATTTAACGCATTGTATCTGTGTCATATCTCCAAATGAGCACCTCACTAAGTGTCTTTCTTTTGCCTTCTACCTGTAACCCTGCACACATCGTTTCTTTTCAAGTAACAGTCCAACTCCATGTTCAATGTTTCAATAAACCTGCTGCCACCACACTCTTGGGCAGCTAACTTCAGACTCAATCATCCTCAACAATGTCTCATGGAATCGTACAGTTCGGGAGAAATCCTTTGGGAATACAGTCTATGCTAATAAAAGCTACTCTAAATTGACACTAATGCCACTCCAGCTTTTGCCCATAGCCATGAATGTTATGACACTTCCAGGTGCTCATCCACGTATTTTTTAAAGGTTATGAGGTTTCTCACCTCAACTACCCTCCCAGGCAGTCCATTCCAGATTCCCACCAACCTCTGGATGAAAATTCTTTCCCTCCAATCCATTCTAAATCTCCTGCCTTTCACCTTAAAATTATGTTCCCTTGTTATTGACCCTTCAACTAAGGGGACAGCTGCTTTACATCCACCTTGTCCATGCCCTCAATCTTATGTACTTTAACCAGGTCCCTCTCAGCCTTCTCTGTTCTAAAGAGAACAATCTGATCAAAGTTTTGGCAAAGATCTGTAGCTCGGGTTGTGGATGAGGTTGTTGACTTGCTCGCCGAGCTGGCTTGTTCTCATTCAGACGTTTCGTCAAAATGCGAGGTGACATCATCAGTGGAGCCTCCGATGAAGCGATTTTATTCTACTCTGCTTGGAATTTATACTGTTTGCTCCGTTATGGTGAGTACAGTCATTTCCAGTTTTGATCTCTATGGGTTTGTATATGCGGTCCAATTGTTGATTGCATTACGAGTGGAGAACCATGCCTCCAGGAATTCCTGTGCGTGCCTATTTTTGGCTTGGGTTACTATGGTTACCTTGTCCCAGTTAAACTGATGGCCTTCATTGTCTGAGTGTACCGATATTAAGGAGAGTTTGTCATGTCACTTTACTGCTAGTTGATGTTCATGTATTCTGATGGCTAGTTTCCTTCCTGTCTGTCCAATATAATGTTTTTGGCAGTTGTTGCAAGGTATTTTGTAAACCACGTTGGTTCTGCACGTTGTGGGAATGTGGTCTTTAATCCTTGTGAGTGTTTGTCGTAGTGTGGCTGTGGGCTTGTGGGTCACCATGATTCCTAGTGGTCTTAATAGTCTTGTTGTCAGTTCCAATATGTTCTTGATGTATGACAGTGTAGCCAGTGTGTTAGCGCGTACTGTGTCCTCCTGTTGTTGTCTGTTTTGTAGGCATCAGGGATAAAGTTGCAGGGATATCGGTTTACAGCGAGGATTTTGTATAAGTGCTCTTCCTCTTTCCTGCGTAATTCCGGGGTGTTGCAGTGTGTCCTGGCCCGTTTAAATAGTGTTCTAACACAGCTTTGCTTGTGGGCGTTGGGATGGTTGCTGTGGAAATTGAGGATTTGATCCGTATGGGTTGCTTTTCTGTATACTGAGGTTTGGAACTCCCCATTGGTCATACGCTCAACTTCAACATCCAGATACGCAAGTTAATTGTTGTTTTCTTCTTCCCTTGTGAACTTAATTCCTGCGATTACGCTGTTTGATGAGGTGGTGGGTCTGTTCTAATTTGTTGTGTTTAATAAGGACAAATGTCTCGTCTACGTACCGGATCCACGGGTTAGGTTGAATTTGGGGGAGGGTGGTGCGTTCTAGTCTTTGCATGACTGCTTCTGTGATGAGTCCTGAGGTGGGTGACCCGTCTTGGTGTACAGTTGATCTGTTTGTATATCTGACCATTAAAGATGAAGTGTGTGGTGAGGCAGAGGTCTAGTGCTTTAAGTATGGTGTCATGGAATCCTTAACTTCCACAGCAACCATCCCAACGCCCACAAGCAAAGCTGCATTAGGACACTACTTAAACGGGCCGGGACACACTGCAACACCCCAGAACTACGCAGGAAAGAGGAAGAGTACTTATACAAAATCCTCGCTTTAAACCGATATCCCCACAACTTCACCCGCAAATGCCTACTAAACAGGCAACAACAGGAGGACACAGTACGCGCTAACACACTGGCTACACTGTCATACATCAAGAACATATCGGAACTGACAACAAGACTCCTAAGACCACTAGGAATCATGGTGGCCCACATGCCCACAGCCACTCTATGACAAACACTCACAAGGAATCAAGACCACATTCCTACAACACACAGAACCAACGTGGTTTACAAAATACCTTGCATCGACTGCCAAAAACATTACAGCGGACAGACAGGAAGGAAATAGCCATTAGAATACATGAACATCAGCTGGCAGCAAAATGCCATGACAAACTCTCCTTAATATCGGTACACTCAGACAATGAAAGCCATCAGTTTAACTGGGACAAAGTAACCATAGTAGCCCAAGCCAAACATAGACACGCAAGGGAATTCCTAGACCATGGTTCTCCACCTGTAATGCAATCAACAAGCACATAGAATTGGACCCCATATACAAACCCATACAAATCAAAACCAGAAATGACACTACTCACCATAACGGACCAAACAGTATAAATTCCAAGCAGAGTAGAATAACACCACTTCATCGGAGGCTCCGCTGATAATGGTGACAAAATGTTTGATTGAGAACAAGCCAGCTTGGCGAGCAAGTCAACAACCTCAGAACAACCTGATCTTATCCAGCGCCCCTTCATAGCGAAACCAGTCCATTGTAACTCCAGTGGTGGCCGAACCAAAGTCCTGTACAGCTTCAACATGGGGAGGCATTTGGGTGGCACGGTGGCTCTGTGGTTAGCACTGATGCCTCACAGCGCCAGGGACCCGGGTTTGATTCTATCCTTGGGTGACTGTCTGTGTGGAGTTTGCACATTCTCCCCTTGTCTGCGTGGGTTTTCTCCGGGTGCTCCGGTTTCCTCCCAGAGTCCAAAGATGTGCAGGTTAGGTGGATTGGCCATGCTAAATTGCCGGTAGTGTTCAGGGATGAGTAGCTTAGTTGGGTTATAGGGGGATGAGTCTGGGTGGGATGCTTTGAGGTTCGGTGTGGACTTGTTGGGCCGAAGGGCCTGTTTCCACACTGTAGGGATTCTATGATTCTATGACCATACCTCCCTGCTCTTATCACCTATTCACCTCATTCACCTTTCCTGCCACTTCCAGGAATCTGTGTACAAGGACCTCAAGATCCTTCCATTCCTCTGAGTTTTCTTTTGTCCTACATTCATCCCTTGTCTTGTTACTTCTTTACACTTAGAACATACAAGAACATAGAACAGTACAGCACAATAAAGGCCCTTCAGCCATGATGTTGTGCCAACCTATTATCCTACTCTAAGATCAAGCTACCTTGCATCCCCTACGTTATACCATCATCCATGTGCCTATCCAAGAGTCACTTAAATGTCTCTAAAGTATCTGACTCCACTATCACTGCCGGCAGCGCATTCCACACACCTACCACTCTCTGTGTAAAGAACCTACTTCTGACATCTCCCCTATACCTTCTTCCAATCACCTTAAAATTATGCCCCCTCATAATAGTCATTTCCTCCCAGGGAAAAAGTCTCTGGCTATCCGCTCTATATATGCTTCTCATCATCTTGTACACCTTTATCAAGTCACCTCTCATCCTTCTTCGCTCCAATGTAAAAAGCCCTAGCTCCTTCAACCTTTCCTCATAAGACCTGCCCTCTAGTCCAGGCAGCATTCTGGTAAATCTCCTCTGCACCCTCTCTAAAGCTTCCACACCCTTCTTATAATGAGGTAGTCAGAACTGAACACAATATTGCAAGTGTGGTCTAATCAGGGTTTTATAGAGCTGCAGCATAACCTTGTGTTTTAGAGTTAAATTTCATCTGCCACTGATCTACCTATCTGACCAACCAGTCCATATCATAGAACATAGAACTATACAGCGCAGTACAGGCCCTTCAGCCCTCGATGTTGCGCCGACCTGTGAAACCGATCTGAAGCCCATCTAACTTACACTATTCCTCCTGTAACTTCTTACCCATCGTCAATCACCTGGCCAATCTTTGTGTCATCCACAAACTTATTTATCAGCCCTCTCGCATTTTCTCCTATATCGTTTATGTATATTATGAACAATAAGGAACTCAGCACTGATCGCACTGACACATTACTGTACACCGGCCTTCAATCACACACAGCCTTCTGCGACCACCCGGTCTCCTACTAGTAAACCAATTGTGTATTTAATTTGCCAAGTTAACCTGTGGTCAATATCCTGGAACTCCCTCCCTAACAGCACTATGGGTCTACCTACAGCACATGGACTGCAGCAATTCAAGAAGGCACCTCACCATCATTTTCTCAAGGTAAATCAGGATAGGCAATAAATGCTGCCATGGCCAGCAAAACCTACATCCCATGAAAAGAATAAAAAAACCTCCCCACAGACTCCCTCACTTACTCTAGCCCTCAGTTCAATCCCTCTTTCCCCCTGTTGGATCCCTTGATTCCTCTCTCTCTCTTTCCCTCGTTTGCTTTCTTGCTAGCTATTGCTAAAACCCCGAAGACCGTAAGATGAGGGAACAGAGGAATTCCATTCAGTGCACCAAGTCTACACTGCCATTCAATGAGATCATGGCTCTTCTGATTATCCTCAATTCCACTTCCCAACCTTGTCCCCAAAACCCTTATTTTCCATACTAATTAAAAATCTGTCTATCCCAGCACTGACTATACTTAATGACCCAGCTTCAACAGCCTTCTGTGGGAAAGAATTCCACAGATTCACAACCCTCTAACAGAAGAAATTCTTCAGCTCTGTCTTAACTGGGTGATGCCTTACTCTGAGATTATGTCATATGGTGCCAGACTTTCCCACAAGGGGAAACAACTTTTCCCACATCTACCCTGTCGAGTCCCTGAAGAACTTTGTATATTTCAATAGGGTCACGTCTCATTTTTCTAAATTCCAATACATACAGGCCCAACCTACTCAACTTCTCCTCACCTAACAGTCCCCTCCATACCTGACATCAGCCTAGTGGACCTTTGGAATGCCTGCCATGCCAGTATATCTTTCCTTAGAAAAAAGGACAAAACCTGTTCACATTTTACCAGGTGTGTTGCCTGATACCACTCTCTTTCATCCTCACTCAATCCCCTCCCCCCCTCACTAAGACTAAAACATGTAATATGCGGAGATTAATGTCAATGCTTTCAGCTGTTGATTATTTTCTATTAATTCATGGGATGTTAGTGTCCTAGGATTAGGGTAGTATTTATTGCCCATCTCTAGTTACCCTTGAAAAAGTAGTCATGAGCCACCTTCTTGAAATGCTGCAGTTCATTTGGTGTAGGGGCACTGACAATTCCATTTGGGAAGGATTTTGACGTGGGCCATATTTGTCCAGGGAATGTTTGATAGGGACAGTAAAGAGGGAGCCAAAACATAGGAAGCTGGAAACGCATAGCAGGTCAAACAACATCTAAGGAGCAGGAAAGTCAACGTTTCGGGCCAAAACCCTTCATCAGCCCAGTCCTGACTAATGGTTTCAGCCTGAAACATTGACTTTCCTGTTCCTTGAATGCTGTCTGACCTGCTGTGCTTTTCTAGCTTCACATCTAAAGATTGTGGCTTCCCGCATCTGCGGTCCTACTGACTCCAAGACAGTGTCGAGGGAGTTTTACTCTGTGTCTAACCTCATGAGGTACCTATCCTGGGAGTGTTTCATGGAAACAGTGTTGAGGTTTTACCTTCACTTTAAAACCATAGATGAAGCTTTACTTTCAGTTTAAAAGAGTAGAACATAGAACATTACAGCGCAATACAGGCCCTTCGGCCCTTGATGTTGCGCCGACCTGCGAAACCAATCTGAAGCCTATCTAACCGACATTATTCCCTTATCATCCATATGTTTATCCAACGACCATTTAAATGCCCTTAAAGTTGGCGAGTCTACTACTGTTGCAGGCAGGGCATTCCACGCCCTTACTACTCTCTGAGTAAAGAACCTACCTCTAACATCTGTCCTATAGCCTTAAATTGAGGGGTCATAGATATGTCCCCTCGTGCTAGCCATCACCATCCAAGGAAAAAGGCTCTCACTGTCCACCCTACCTAACTCTCTGATCATCTTGTATGTCTCTATTAAGTTACCTCTTAACCTTCTTCTCTCTAATGAAAAACAGCCTCAAGTCCCTCAGCCTTTCCTCATAAGACCTTCCCTCCATACCAGGCAACATCCTGGTAAATCTCCTCTGCACCCTTTCCAATGCTTCCACATCCTTCCGATAATGCAGCGACCAGAACTATACGCAATACTCCAAGTGCGGCCGCACCAGAGTTTTGTACAGCTGCAACATGACCTCATGGCTCCGGAACTCAATCCCTCTACCAATAAAACCTAACACACCGTACGCCTTCTTAACAACCCTATCAACCTGGGTGGCAACTTTCAGGGATATCATGTATCAGTTCCCCTCATCCTTTATCCTTCTCGGTGATAATGGCCATGTGTTTTTTTTTAATATATTTGTCGCTGGACGTGGGTCCATTTTTGTTTTGCTCATTCCTAATTGTCCAGACGGCAGTCAAGATAGCAGTGGACACTTTACCCTGCATCTATCCCCATGCTATACCTGTCCAGGGTATTTGATGGGGACAGTGAAGAGGGAGCTCTACTCTGTAACTAACTCCGTGCTGTCCCTGTCCTTGCAGTGTTCGATGGGGACAGTGTAGAGGGCACGTTGTATCTAAGCCCATGCTATAACTGTTCTGAAATGTATAATTACCATATATTGGGATCCAATTCCTGTTTGTTCTTACCTGTACATGTGAGTATGACTCCAGTCGGAAGGTAGCATGCAAGATCCTCATATACCAGTTTCACCTGAACGTCATGATGCATGTCCCCACACTGAATGGGATACTGGAATTTCAGCAAGTTATACGCAGCATTCTTCTGTATCTGGCCTGTCAGTGACGTATGGTAGTGCACCTGGGAAAGAGTGTCATCATAAGTGTTTAGCTTATTATAAACCTATCAGTCTGCAGTATAGCGGTAGGTTCATTCTGTTCTTAATTTGTGTACTACCAGTCCGGAGTGCTTAATTAGAAGCTTTACTTTGTACTTTTTGTTTATTTTTTTCAAGTAATGTAGGTATCCTTGTCTGGCCCAACATTTGTTGCCAATCCTGAATTAACCTTGAAAACATGGTGGTGAGCCATCTTTTTGAACCAGTACAGTCCGTGGGATGCAGGGATACCGACAATGCCATTAGAAAGAGAGTTCCAGAACGGCGATATCTTTCCAAGTCAGGATAGCAAGTGGCTTGGAGGTGGTGTTTGCATGTATCAGTTCCCCTCGTCCTTTATCCTTCTCGGTGGTAATTTTTTTTATATATATTTGTCGTTGGATGTGGGTCCATTTTTGTTTTGCTCATTCCTAATTGTCCAGACAACAGTCAAGATAGCAGAACCTGGAATCATATGTAGACCAGACCAGGTAAAGGTGGCAAATTTCCTTTGCTAAGGAATTTAGTGATGCAAATGGGCATTTACAACAAGCGACAGTGGGCGTGCACACACTCAGTCATTCCACTACTTGCCATGGCAGAACCTGAACCTGGGTCGCCAGAACATTACCTGGGTCTCTGGATTGGCAGTACACTGATAATACGACTAGATTGTCACTTCTCCTTCTCAGTACTATATGATTCTTTAATTACCAATGTGTCGCTGCCTCCTCACATGGAAAGCTTTGAACTCTTTTGTACCTACTCTATGACTGTTTGCTGAAAAAGCACAGAGGGAACTTTCATTCACAGGACATGGACATCGCTGGCAAAACCAGAACTTACTGTCTACCTCTAAATGCCCTCGAGAAGTTGGTGGGAAGCTGTCTTTTTGACAACCAAGTGGCTTGCTGGAATCACATATAGGTTAGTCTGGATAAATCTGGGGTGCAGATTTTAATGAATAAGACAGGTTTTCACAATAATTCATTTATCATGCGATCATTATTGTGAAGACCACTTTACATCGCCAATCTACTTAATTTACCCAATTTGAATCCTCAGCTGCTGTTGTTGGATTTTAATTTATGGCCCCGAATTACACATCCAGTAACATATATGGCACTTTATTAGAAACAAGCCCTGGGCTGAACCATCCTGGGGATGTTTGATTGGGGCAGTGTAGAGGGAGCGTTACTTTCGGTTTAAAAGAGTACAGTGCTGTCCCTGTCCTAGGTATGGTTGATGGAGACAGTGTCGAGAGAGCTTTACATAGACATAGACATAGATATAGATATAGAATCTCTACAGTGTGGAAACAGGCCCTTCGGCCCAATAAGTCCACACTGACCCTTGGAGCATCCCACCCAAACCCATCCCCTTAAAACCCACCTAAGCTACACATCCCTGAACACTACGGGCAATTTAGCATGGCCAATCCACCTACCCTGCACATCTTTGGACTGTGGGAGGAAACTGGAGTACCCGGAGGAAACCCACGCAGACACGGGGAGAATGCGCAAACTCCACACAGACAGTCGCCCGAGGGTGGAATTGAACCTGGGTCCCTGGTGCTGTGAAGCAGCAGTGCTAACCACTGAGCCACTGTGCCACCGTTACCTTCTGTTTACTTGCAGTTTAAAACAGCAGAGAGAGCTTTACTATGTATCTCACCCACTGCTGTGCCTGTTCTGGAAGTTTTAGATGGGGTGAGTGTAGAGAGTACAGAAGGCATTACTTCACGTTTACTTTCAGTTTAAAGTAGTAGAGGGTGTTTAATTCTATCTGTCGCCTGCCGCTGAATCACTGTGTACCAATTATACCTGTAACTGCTCCACCTGATATCTTCTACTGGCATAGGCATTCAGAGCATCGCGCAGCACATCCATGAATTGTCGCAGGTCATTCTGCAGGTACTTGCGAGCTGTCTGCTCCAGGGGGATGAAGGCAGGTACGTTGTGCCGAATGATTTTGCGTGGCTGCTTGGTCTGAATATCCAGGTAATAGGAGTCTAGATAGATGCCCTCATATGCAGTGCTGATGCAGAAAACGAATGTGGAGCTTGGCTCTGTCACCTTCACACTAACTCCTGCATAGAGATGGAAAAAGTGCAATAATAGTAACCAGCAGCGACCGTCCAAACAGACTTTCTTGCCTCTCCTTCTGATGTCCGAGTTTCTCTGTTATACTTCACCTAAATCCAGCATCAGTATTGGGGCAAGTGGCCTTAATCTATCCACTAAATTACAATATGCCACGAAAAGGCAAAGGTTCTCCAAGTAGGCTGGCTGGGAATAATTTAAGTTAAAAGAGTAAACGGAATCCACAGTTATGATAAAACCAAACCGCAGATCATGTACGATCTGACCTTGAAAGATTTAGGTATTTTTCCTGAAACAGGATTGACTTATAAAATATGTGTGTCTCACTAACTTAATTGAGTTTTTTGAAGAAGTAATGAAGAGGATTGAAGAAGGCAGAGTGGTGGATGTGATCTATGTGAACTTCTGTAAGGTATTTAACAAGGTTTCCACATAGTAGACTGGTTAGCAAGGTTAGATCACACGAAGGGAGAACTAGCCATTTGGATACAAAACTGGCTCCGAGGTAGGAGACAGAGGGTGGTGGCGAAGGGTTACTTTTCAGACTGGAGGCCTGTGATCAACATTGTGCCACAAGGATCAGTGCTGGCTCCACTGCGTTTCATTGTTTATATAAATGATTTGGATGTGAACATAGGAGGTATGGTGATTAAGTTTGCAGATGCTATATTGGACAGCCAAGAATGTCACCTCAGAGTAAATTCGAACCTTGAACAGATGGGCCAATGGGCTGAGGAGTGGCAGATGGATTTTAGTTTACATAAATGTGAGGTGCTGCATTTTGGAAAGGCAAACCAGGGGAGGACTGATACACTCAATGGTAAGGTCCCAGGGAGTGTTCTGAAGTTTTGGAGTGCAGGATCAGAGTTCCTTGAGAGTGGAGTCATAGGTAAACAGCATGGTGAAGAAGGCATTTGGTATGCTTGCCTTTTTTGGTCAGTGCATTGAGTCTAGGAGTTTGGAGGGCATGTTACAGCTGTACAATCATTCGTTAGGCCACTTTTGGAATACTGTGCTCAATTCTAGTCTACCTGCTATGGGAAGAATGTTGTGAAACTTGATAGGGTTCAGAAAAGATTTACAAGGATGTTGTCAGGGTTGAAGGGTTTGAACCATAGGCAGAGACTGAATAGGCTGGGGGTATTTTCCCTAGAGTGTCATGGGCTGAGGGGTGATCTTACAGAAGTTTATAAAATCATAGATAGGGTGAACAGCCGAGGTATTTTCCCCAGGGTAGCGGGCTCCAAAACTAGAGGACATAGGTTTTAGGTGAGAGGAAAAAGATTTAAAAGGTACCTAAGGGGCAATGTTTTCACACAGAGAGTGGTGCACATACGGAATGAGCTGCCCGACAAAGTGCTGGAGGCTGGTACGATGACATTTATTAGGCATCTGAGTGGGTATATGAATAGGGAGAGTTTAGAGAGATATGGTCCAAATGCTGGCTAGTGTGACTAGATTAATTTAGGACGTCTGGTCGGCATGGACAAGTTGGACCAAAGAGTCTGTTTCCATGACTCTGTGACTCTATGTCACTTAGTATCTATTTTTTCAGTTAGTGTTCAATGATCATTGGAATGCACTTAGTCCGTGTTCAACATTCGCTCCCAACATAAAGATCACTTAAACCTGTTTTAGCTCATCCCTATTCCACTAAGTTAGACAAGCAGGAGAGCTTTAAATTAGACAGCTTTTACTTATGCTACCGATACTCCAAATAGAGTGGTGAGATTTGCTTAATATGGTTAGGTTGAAGTTGTTACAGCTCACATTAGTGTCATCTAGTTGTATCTTAATTTGTCAATTAACATGTCATGCTTCAAGTGAGCAAGTCCTAAAGCTCTCTGTGCAGGTTCACAGCTTGCTCTGGATTTTGGCCAGGAGTCAGTACATACGAGATGCAATATGTTCATAGTCAGAGCTGGATGTAGTATCTATAGTCAGTCTGTGTATAAGTATAGTCTTGTGATCCCAAATGATATTATTACCGGACAACTCTATCATGTACAGAAATCTGCCTCAACATAAAATAGAATAAACTAAACTATTCATAGAAAAAACATATTTAAAGATTTTGAAATACACGATAAAAATATTCTAGCAATCCAAAAAGCACCCCTTTATAGTATTCACACTAGAGAGAATTCTCTTCTCTATCACCCCTATAAAGCTTAATCTAATTGTCCCAGTCTTAAGAATCTGTTAGCCTTTTCCTGGAGTCCGCATACAACTAAGCTTAAAGTTTTATCAGAGATAAAAGGTACTGCAGATGCTGGAGAATCCGACATAACAAGCATGGGGCTGGATGAACACAGCAGGTCAAGCAGCATCATAGGAGCAGGAAAACTTGACGTTTCGGGCCTAAACCCTTCATCAGAAATCCATTTCTGATGAAGGGT